>LPNX010135425.1:20429-82631 GCA_001517045.1 Pseudotsuga menziesii | reverse complement strand
ATATATATATGTATAAACAAAATTTTGGGTGCAGTAAGAGCCCCAACCACTAATCTTTGTGTGAAGCAGGGCCTACCAACCAAGACATGGATTCAGAGGTGACCACCAGTTTAAGAAAACTCTCTCAAATCCTAGCAGCAGGTGGGATCTCAATTTCATCTTCTCAAGAAGAACACATGTTGACAGAAGTAAATAATTTATCTACCTCTCCAGAAATAATAGAAGAGCCATAGTCTCATGTGATACAAACCGACTCTCCTTGACAATCTTTCAAGGAAATCAAAAACTTGGAGACTATATTTGATGAAGAGAGACTTGAAATTGAAGAGTTATCCACATATCTATCGATAGACCCTTCATGTACTCAAGAAATTGAACATTTAGAAGAAGAGGAAATACATAGTTTGAGAAAGGAAGGTGACTATCAAAATTCCACTGAGTGCTGGTTCGAAGAGGTAACGCGGTCACAATACCATTCCTTCCTTTGACACCTTCTGCTGCAGAAACAATTAAGTCTGTTTGTATTCCACATTCAGGTAATCACTACAATAACCATCGAATATGTGGATAAAGGTATATTTTCTATGTTGATTCATACTTGGTTACATTGGAAGAGCTCATATACCTGGATGACAATGTTTTCTTTATTCTTAGGATAGGGAAATATGTATATAAATAAAATGTTGCATTTTTAGTTTAGGGAATAATACAACTTCATTTTTTTTGTTTTCTTTTCAAATAAAAGAACTAAGAATACGATCATGTTAATGACTAAACCAAAACAATTTTACATCATTATTCATTTTCATACATGCATATTTCTAATTATACCACTTACTCAAGACCAATTTTAAACATCATGGGGATTTGTCATAAATTAAGGTCTATCTAAAACCTAGAGGTCACTCGTACATCCTAGCTTCATTATCAGGGAATGTTATTTAAGCATATTTACTACAGGGTAGCATAAAGATGAATGAAATTCCTAGTTTGTGGGGAACACTACTATAACTCTATATGAAATATGTGAGATTTGGGACTAGAGACACCTTTCATTCATTATCTTATGGATTCATCTACTTCACACTAAATCCATCAATCATGTGTATCTTTGATTGAGTAGATTGTTCTTATAGCCTTTATTTTGGTTCCATGATAATAATAATAATAAAAGACTAGCTGTCCTCCAACCCATATACCATCCCACCCTGTAGCATGGATTTCAGAGTTGCTCCCCCACCACTACTTCATAGGCAAAATCATTTTCCAAATATCTATAGGGACTAGAAACATTGGGACATGAGCCTCTGATAGAAAACAACTTTAAGAGGTTAACCCATCAGGGTACTAAACAAGCTTGTTGGCAGGGAGTACCAACCTGTGGTATGACCAGGTAAACCCAACGAGGTACTGAACAGGCCCGAATGAAAGAGGGGAATCTTCCTGGGAATGACAGGTTGTTAAAAAAGATAAAAAAGAAAAAAGAGTCTAAAAAAAAGAGAAAAATATGAAAATGACTCTCTGATAATAAATGTTGTTGAGGGTCTACTAGAGGAAGGTATGTATGGTTGATCTAAAGAAAATGAAATCCATCAATCTGCCATTTGAGAATGTTTGTAAGCTGCACTTAAGACCCTACTATCTAATCCATAATATACCTAGGATGTCACTATCCTAGAAGTGGGACCCATAAACTTAGGAGTCCAATGAACTTGAAATGCAAACTCTGGCCATAATTACTTGAATAATGATAAACCTTTGAGAAGTAGTAGGGATGACTAGTTTCCTATAGGGTTTATAGACTATCTATACCCTCATGTTTTCTATTTTAACCCAGCCTTAATTCATTCATGGCATGAGGACATTCCATACCTTTGTTATGGGGGAGGGAGTCTCAATTAATTTATATGGTCTTCATAAGCATGAATTATTACTAGTGGAGGAATTGTATGTATTAAGAAATATTAAATAATATGAAGTTGTTTTGGTCATCTCATAACATAATTTTTTTTCTAAGTTCTAGTTTTCATGTAGTAATAAAGATGGCTTCGTTTTGCTGAATGATTGCCTATAAACTATTTACGATCAAGCAGAGTTTTTGAATAAATGAAAGACCACTTCCGATTCATTCATGGCACGAGGACGTGCCATACCTTTGTTCTGGAGGAAAGGGAGTCTCAATTAATTTATATGGTCTTGATAAGCATGAATTACTACTAGTGGCGGAATTGTATGTATTCAGAAATCTTAAATAATATGAAGTTGTTTTTGTCATTTCATAGCATAACTTTTTTTTTCTAATTTCTAGTTTTCATGTAGTAATAAAGATGGATTCCTTTTGCTGAAGGATTGCTTATAAACTATTTATGATCAAGCAGAGTTTTTGAATAAATTAAAGACCACTTCCGATTCATTCATGGCACGAGGACGTGCCATACCTTTGCTCTAGGGAAATGTTGGGCCCCGAAATTGTCTTTTATAATGGTTTTATTTACACTAATTTTTGACCTATTTACTGTAATTTAATACATCTATATTCAATAAGGTTGTCTTTTAATCTGTTTTATTAATCAAAATATCATAAATATAAAATAATACAAATATATTATTTTTGTGTATTAAATGTAGTTTGCAAATAATAGACGTTCTGCACTCCATTCAACCCCTTGTTTTGGTCCTAAGTTATGAATTAGATTTGATTGCATGTTAGTTTACTGGTTTGGCTTACCCATTTCTTCCGATTCTTGTTAGTCATGTCGATCCTACATGTGAAAGTCAGAACCAAGAATTGATGACAATATTTTAGATAAATTCATCAAATATTAAAAAAAGGATTATTTAAATTTTTTTTGTTTAAATCTAAAATAAAAAGAAATTAGTATAAAACAAATTTGAGAACATCTGTAATATAATTAATTAAAAAATAAAAATTTAAACTGGAAATGTATTAAATTATGGTAATTACATGTTAAAAATCCATATCCGTTGAATTTCCATTTAAAAATATAAAACCATTTATCAATGTCATTTCATAATCATGTTTGTTTTAAACTAACATACTTTCTCTTATGTGCAGGATGTGAAGCAATGCATGTATGAAGAATTAATGAACTAGAATATTTCGTAGCATATCACATGAAGAAGGATGACAAAGAAACAAAATCATAAATTGATGGTGGTTTGGCCAATAGAAATCAAGCACTCAATCGTCAATGTGGCCAACAAACCAGCAGAAAATCTGGCCAGAATCCGTATTTAGGAACAAATTTTAGTTACAGGTCATTCGGACGTTCATCCAGACACCCATTCTGACCACGTGTTTTTAACAGACATCAGATTTTTGGGCTATATTTTCGGGCAAATAGAAGTGAAATTAAAAATTTTGGCACATGGGTTTTGTGTGGAATAGACCCATGTCAGTCACCTCAAAGGAAGTTTCACGAAATTCAAAGCCATTTGGGAGAAAATCATGGTTCTCTGAAATCAACCTTTCCAAAAATTGTGGTGGCCGTTTTCTGAATTCATTCATGTTTTGATGGGTAGTTGTTACGAGAGTAAAGAACCTCTATTTTTAGAAAGAGGTGGTTGACTTGATCTCCATTGTAATCATTATATAAATACCTCTTTGGTTTTGAAGAGGATGAGAAAAAAACCTTTTGTAAAACTTTTGTTCAGTTTAATAAAATGTCTATGCTTCAACTGTTGATGAGTATTTTCATCTTTTGTGGGTGACTGATTAACTTAGCTTCACATCTTTGAGTGTTGGGAGGGCCCCTCAACAACCAGAGGTTCTTTTATGTATCTTTTGTATTTATTTTCTGCAAGTAAATAGTTTATTTTTCAGTATATGTATTTAACTTGGTTTCCTGTAGATACTGTTTTATTTTCTACAATTTGTTTTTTGTTGTTTATATGTAATTTACATATTCAGAATTTAAATGACCATTCATGCATACCTATTTTCAAACTTTCTGTTCATTTTTCATTTGCAATTAGCTAGAATTCACATTATTCCGGTAGTTCAAGCTTAGTTTATGATTAAATTCCATTCTGTTAATTTTCCTGTAGCTGTAGATTAAATTAGTTTACCTTTCAGCTTGCACAGGAAAGATGGAAGGAGGATTAAATTCAGAAGACAATGAGAGAGTACATGTCTTGGTTGCTAGCACCTCAAGCTTACCTATCTTCATCATTGATTCTGGAGATTCTAGAAATATGGTTTCGACAAGGGATAATTTTGACCATCTTTACATTTCGAAAGGTCCAAAAATTGTTTTTGGTGATGACTCTCTTACGGATAGTATGGGGAAGGGTAGGATTGATCTTGACCATGGGTTTTTCAATGATGTGATGTATGTTCTAGGTCTTGCCTATAATATCTTGACAGTGTATCAGATGAGTCACATTGGGTCTCCAGATAAATTCATCTTCTCCCCCAATGAAGTTGAAATCTCAGAGATTTCAAATGGTAAAGTCATAACAAAAGGTGTTGTGGATCACACTTCGAAGGTATACAAGTTTTCCCATTTTCTACCCTACTCAAGCCCCTTTTCTCTTCTCACTCATGCTAATGAAGAAAGAAAGATTTGGCATGAGCGATTTGGCCATCTTAACTATAAGTATATTTCTAATTTAAGTGACAAATATATGGTCATAGGGTTACCAAAGGTCAAGTTTTCTAAATGGGTTTGCCAAGGTTGCATCCTAGGAAAACACCTAGAGCACAAATATGAGAGAGCTAATCATGAGAGAACCCCTGCACCCATTGAGTTAATCCACAGTGATATTGATGGTCCATTCCCTCATATGTCCATGAGTCAAGCCAAATATACACTCACTTTCATATATGATTTTTCCACATATTGTTGGGTCTACTTCGTAAAGCGCAAGTATGAAGTTTTTGACCTCTTCAAGGTCTTTCGAGCGTCGGTTGAGAACTAGTCTGGGAGGAAACTCAAGATCCTCATATATGATAATGGTGGAGAATATGTCAAGTCTAAGTTCATCCATTATTGTGAATATGCAGGTATGCATATGCAACATTATATTCCTTACACACCACAACAAAATGGTGTTGCTGAGAGAAAGAACATATCACCCAAGGAGATTGCAACTTGCATGATGGAGGCTAAAAATTTACCACCAAAGTTTTGGGATGAAGCTATAAACTATGCATTCTATATCCAAAATAGGGTTCCACATAAGAATCTTTATGGAATAAATCCTTTCGAATCTTGGAGTGGGAATAAGCCAGATGTGACCCATTTCGGAATTTTTGGCTCAAAGGCTTGGACTAGAATTCCAACTGAAAAGAGGAAGGCTTTGCAACCCCAAAGCCAAGAGTGAATATTTGTTGGGTATTCTAAAGATTCAAAAGGGTACAAGCTGATCAACTTGAGCAGTAATAAATATTTCATTGAAAGAAGTGTTCAATTTGAAGAAGAGGCTTTAGCAACAGTTGAAGTTGGAGAGTCTTCTTCATCACCACAACCACTGACTGTAAGTGAAGAGACTAATGAGTTTGTTTATTCTGATACATATAATAATGATTATTTAATTGTAGATCCTAATAGTCCTACAAGACCAAATGGGAAGAAAGGATCATTCATGCAGTAGGGGAACTAGCTAGGAATCCTAGTGACACTAGGAGGACTAGATCTCAATTTGAGAGTGCCCTTTATGTGAAAGATCCACTCTTTGCTAAGAAGTGTTATCTGATGGTTGAATATGATCATCATAAATATGAATATGCATTAGATTATACAATATGAAAAAAAACCATGAAGAAATAATTCAGCTTGCTCCAAAAGAACAACACATAGGAACTAGTTGATCTCCCCCGGGGGAGAAAGCTAGTAAAGTGTAAGTGGGTTTATAAAACTAAATTTGCTGCTGATGGTTAACCTTTGAAATATAAGGAAATATTGATAGCTAAGGGATACTCACAAGTTCATGGTATTGATTACAATGAGACCTTTTAGCCCATGGAAAAGATGGACTCCATAAGGCTGGCTCTAGCCATTGCAGCCTCAAGGCAATGGGAAGTACATCACATGGATGTGAAGTGTGATTTTCTAAATGGAGATCTGAATGCATATATTTATATGCACAAAAATGAAGGTTTTGTGTCTAATCCATATTTAGTGTGCAGGTTAAATAAATCATTGTATGCGATTAAGCAAGCCCCTAGGGCTTGGTATGCTAAGATTGATGGATTTCTGTTGTCACTAAATTTTGTTCGATGCAAATCTGATCCAAATGTCTATTTGAAGTTGATTCATGGTTCTTTAATGATTATTGCTTTATATGTGGACGACCTATTGATTACAGGAGGTTCAAATAAAGATATTGACTCCTTGAAGGATGCAATGAACCATACATTTTCCATGACATAGTTGGGATTGTTGAGCCAATTCTTGGGTCTCGAAATTGCTCAATCCTAACATGGAATCAAATTTCATCAGTCTAGGTATGCTTCAGATATGCTCAATAAGTTCACCATGAAATATTGCAAGCCAAGCAAGACTCCTTTCCTTTCATGAGTTAAGCTTGAGGAAGCAGGTTCTTCTCCTTTGTTAAATAACACACTGTATAGGCAGTTGTTTGGGTGTTTGATTGATCTTACACATACTAGAACTGACTTGTATTATGCATTTAGACACCGTCCAATGCGTAAGATACCCAACCGTCGACAGAAGAAAAAATTTTCAAAATTTTGTTTAAGTGTTGAAATCATCGACGAAAGTTAGTTGATGAGATCGCTGATGGATGTCGACAGAAAATTAGTTGATCGAGCGCCCACCGTTGCGGATGGCTAGACCACTATGCTTCTGACACATAGATCCTGCAACCAACGATGCTAGGGAATTTTGGAAAACTTGATGAGGTAATGCGACTGTTGGTGATCGACGACAATTAGTTGATCACATCGTCGACGCATAGTTGATCATGTTGCCGATGAGGCGAAAGTTGGTGACTATAGCGGAAGGAAAAGGCAGATGGTAAACTCGCCGTTGTGGCTGCCCAAGGGATTGTGCACCCAATGAACAACACATCTGACCACCGATATTGTAGACAAAAATAGATCAACAGATCGTCGATAAGACTCGGGACAGTAGACCCCGACAGGGTCGATATGGTGGAAGAAAAGATGAGTAACTTGCCGATACAGTGGAAGGATTTAGAAGTTCTAGCCGCCAAAGAAAATGTTGAGAAGTTTTGAATATTTTTGTAAGGTCATCGAAAATTTGTTAAGGATCATATCACCGATCGAAAGCTCAGTCGTTTGCCCATGGGAACCGATGTAAGAACACGTCCCGCTGTTGCGGCTACTTAGATAACTATGCAACCGATGCACAGTTGATTCGCTCGTCGATACAGATCGAGAGTTTAGTTATTACCATCGAAATGATAGAAGGAGAACAAGCAATAGACCGCCGATGAGTTAGCTGATTTGATTGCCGAAGAATCGAAAAAATAGTTGGAAGAAGGTCCGATTGGGCCTAAGAAGATTTAGGTTTTTAAGAAGAATTTCTAAGTTATTTTTCAAACAGTTTTTGACTGTCTTTCACTTGATTTTCAGCAAATTTCAGAAGACTGTCCATGGTTACAGGGCTGAAAATAAATAGAGGAAATTCTATGTTTTAACATAATTGTTGTTTTATGAAAATTCCAGAAGAAAGAGGTAAGTAGTTTTGATTTATATTAATGTTATGCATCTAACAGTTTGCTACTAACACATTGCAGAACTATAGATAACTTCCAAGAGTAGTACTCCAGAAAGAACAGTGTGGTGAAGAAAGAGGTGGTTCAGTCATGAGAACCCATGATGGGTATGATGCTCGGGATTCTTACGAGCGAGCAGAAGATGCCATGGAAGAAAATGTCCGCAATAGAAATGATGACATAAAATCTAATGGAAGGAGATTCCAGGGGACACCTTCTGAAGTTGCAGCCACCATGAGAAGGTTGGTTAAAGCCTAGGAAGAGCAGCATCAATTGAATTCTGCCATATTTGAAAGCTTGACAGACTTACAGAAAAAGATAGATTCTAGACGAGGTACATCAAGGCTAGAAGGCAGTAAGAGAGGCACTAGGAGAAGAAGAAAGACTTCCAATGGATCATCTTACTCTGAAGAATCCAGTGGAGATACAAGTTCATCTTCTCATAAAAGGAAAAGAAGAAGGCACCATAGGGATCGCTCTCGAGATGAATTTAGGAAAGCTAAACCTCCTACATTTGATGGTGAGATAAAGATGGGACAAGAAGCTGAAGCTTAGCTTCTTGGGATAAAGAAGTACTTTCAAGTACAAGATTATTCAAGGAAAATGAAGGAAAGAGTTTCCATATTCAATCTGAATGGATGAGCATCCATTTGGTGGAAACATTTCAAGTAGGTAAAGAAGATCAGTGAAAGGAAACTGAGGTGGAAATAGTTCAAGAAGTATTTCAGGCAGAAGTACCTTTCTGACAGGTATTATGATGACAAGATCAAGGAGTTCCATGAGCTGAGATTGGGACAGCAGACCATGGATGAATATGCAAATAAGTTTTTGGAATTATTGAGGTATGTCCGGTACATCAGAGATGAAAAAGTGAAGATCCAGCGGTTTCCAAGTGAATTTCCTCAAGCTTACAAAGATAGAATTGAGTTCTATGAGCCGAGAACTCTCGAAGAAATAATAAGAAAGGATAAATATTGCTATGAACAAAGTAAGGGTAAAACTGATTACCATAAGGCATGGAAATATAAGAAGAATGAGAAGTTGACCAAAGAAAGAAAGGTTTCAAATATTCTAGATTCAAGAAGCAACAGAAGCAGCCATCCCAAGCTACAAGTAATCCAGTTGGAGTGACAGGTGGAAATCCTAAAGAGCCACATTTGAATAAAGGTCCACTCAAATGTTGGAAAGGTGAAGGACCTCACTTGCGTAGATATTGTCCACTTGAGAATGAAAGTGCAAGACCAGCTAATAACATTCAGGGAGAAGAAATAGTGGGTCAAGTAGCAAGGGCAGTCCCTAGAATTTATGCAGCACTAGAGGACCGCTAGGCAGATCATTAGTCAACTGTGGTTGAATTTGCAGGTAAGATTGTTGAACAATCTGTTTCTATTTTGATTGACCTTGGTTCTACTCACAGTTATATCACTCCTAGGGTAGTGGAGAGTTGTGCTTTTAAGAAGGTAAAGCATAGAAAATCTTGGTTAGTTTAGGTAGCCACTGGGACTAAGAGAAAAGTCAGTGAATTGGTAGAGAAATGTCCATTGGTTATGAATGGATTGATCACTTGTGTAGATCTGAATGTTCTCCCGCTTGGTTCCTATGATGTTCTCATTGGAAAGGATTGGTTAGAAGCCCACAGAGTGAAGCTTGACTATTATAACAAAACTTTTGAATGCATGGATGAAGAAGGAAACCCGGTAGTGGTGAAAGGTATTCCGAAGGTAATTTTAGTAAGACATGTTTCAGCAATGTAGTTGAAGAAGTTCTGTAGGAAAGGTTGCCAGTTGTATGCAGCTCATATTCTAGAACCAACAGGAGATGAGACTCCTAGGTTAGAAGACTATCAGGTGTTACAGGAATTCAAGGATGTGTTTCCTGATGAGGTTCCAGGGATTCCTCCACAGAGGGACATTGATTTCACCATTGAACTTGTTCCAGGAGTAGCACCAGTGTCCAAGACACCCTACAAGATGAGTACACCAGAGATGCTAGAATTGAAGATGCAACTGCAAGAGTTGTTGGAAAAGAAGTATATCTGACCGAGTATGTCTTCATGGGGAGCACTGGTTCTGTTTGTGAAAAAGAAAGATGTTACACTCAGGTTATGTATTGATTACATGCAGTTGAACAAAGTCACTATGAAGAATAAATATCCTTTGCTGAGGATTGATGACCTCTTTAATCAAATGAGGGGAGCAAAGGTATTTTCCAAGATTGACTTGAGGTCTGGTTACCATCAGGTGAGAATCAAGGATGAAAACATTCATAATACAGCCTTTAGGACAAGGTATGGACATTATGAGTTTGTAGTGGTACCATTTGGTCTCACAAATGCACCAACTACATTTATGTGCCTTATGAACAGTGTCTTCAATAAGTATTTGGACAAGTTTGTTCTTGTTTTCCTTGATGACATTATTGTTTATTATAAGAATGAGGAAGAGCACGAAGAGCATTTGAGACTGACATTGCAAGTGCTCCGGGAACATCAGCTGTATGCAAAGTTGAGCAAGTGTGACTTCTACAGGGATAGAATTGAGTATTTGGGTCACATTATCTCAAAAGAGGGTATATCAATAGACCTTGAGAAGATCGAAGCCATTATGAATTGGCCTACTCCAAGAAATGTGACGGATATAAGATCTTTTATGGGACTTGCAGGATACTACAAGAGATTCATTGAAGGATTTTCCAAGGTTGCACATGCCATCACTTCTTTGCAAAAGAAGAGAGTAAACTTCGAATGGACTTCGAAGTGTGAAGAAAGCTTCCAGCGGTTGAAAAATATTCTCACTAGTGCACCAATGTTGAAGGTTTCAAACCTAGAGAAATATTTTGTGGTATGTACCGATGCATGCGGACAAGGGCTTGGAGGAGTCATTATGCAGGACAACCACATGGTATGTTATGAATCAAGAAAGTTGAAGGAGCATGAGAAGAACTATGCCACTCATGATCTAGAGCTTGCAGCCATAGTACATGCCCTCAAGATGTGGAGACATTACTTGATGGGTAGAATATTTGAGCTCAGAACAGATCACTATGGACTGAAGTATTTGTTTGATTAGCCTACTCTAAATGCTAGGCAAGCGAGGTGGTTGGAATTTTTATGTGAGTTAGATTTCGAAATCAAGCACATAAAAGGAAAAGAAAACAAGGGAGCTGATGCACTCAACAGGAAGGTACAGGAAATGCATGTGGCATCTCTTAGTATTTTCCAAACAGACTTGAGGCAGCAGATTGGTAATCATGTTGCCGAAGATGAATTGTATGAGCAGGTAAAAGACAAATTGCAGCAACAAAGTCTTGAGAAGAAGTATGAGGGATATAAATTGGAAGGAGATGGACTTCTCACTTACAAAGGCAGAATTTATATTCCAAATGTAGCATATTTGAGGAGAATTTTTATGGATGAAATCCATCAAGCTCCGTATTCTGGTCACCTAGGATATCAGAAGACAATTGCTACAGCTAGAAAGCAGTACTTTTGTCCAGTAATGAAAAAGGACATGGCTGAATACATTTCAAGGTGCATGAAATGTCAACAGGTAAAGGTTGAGAATCAACATCCAGCAGGTTTGTTGCAGCCTTTGCTAGTTCTAGAATGGAAATGGGAAGTTAATTCCATGGATTTTATTACAGGATTGCCAATGACTTGGAGACAACATGATTCCATCATGGTTGTGGTAGACAAGTTGACAAAAGCAGCACATTTTATACCAGTGAAGTCTATGCACAAGACTGATGACATTGCAAAGATTTTCATGAAGGAGATTTTCAAGTTCACTTCCAATTTTTGGAAGGGATTTTTTTGTAGATTTGGGTACAAAGCTAAACTTCAGCACTACATACCATCCTCAGACAGATGGGAAGATAGAAAGAGTGAATCAGGTGCTTGAAGATATGCTTCGTGTGTATGTGATGGACAAACCAACCAAGTGGGAAGATTACTTACATTTGGTAGAGTTTGCTTACAACAATGGACAATAGGAATCCTTGGGGATGAGTCCCTATGAAGCTTTGTATGGAAGAAGGTGAAAGACACTAGTGACTTGGGACAACCCGGTGAACAGAGTTGTGCTTGGACTAGAATTGCTCAAGGAAATGAAGCAAGAGGTTGTAAAGATTAGGTAGAATCTGAAAGCAGCACATGCCAGACAGAAAAGCTATGTTGATAAGCATAGGATGAACAGAGATTTCAGTGTTGGGGATCATGTTTACCTCAGAGTGAAAGCAAAGAAAAGTTCCTTGAAGATTGGAAATTGTGCCAAGCTATCACCTAGATATTGAGGGCCATTTGAAGTGCTTGAAAAAATAGGGCCTGTTGCATTTAGACTTGCATTTCCTGCTAGTATTAGAGCTCATAATGTTTTTCATGTTTCTTTGCTTAAGAACTATGTACATGATCCTAACCATGTGATAAATTGGGATGTGATTCAGGTGGAAACTGAGGGAGAGTTCCAAATCGAGCCAATGCGCATCCTCGACAAGAAGGTCACAATCCTCGAGAACCAGGCCATAGGGTAGGTAAAAGTGCAATGGGAGCATTACGGATTTGAAGAAGCTACATGGGAGCTGGAGGATGCCATGCGATTGGCACATCCATTTTTTTTCAATATTGCGAAACACTGAGGTAGTACCAGTGTAGCATTTTGTTCAAATTTTGTAAAGCACTGAGGACAGTGCTATTGAAGGGGGAGGGGAATGTAACACCCCGGTTTTTACCCCGCTTGTATTAAATATACATGATACATATATTGTAAATAATCCTGGTGCAGAGCTAAAGGCTAAGGCCCCACCATCGTTTTGGGTATGTTATGTTTCAAATTTGGAATGGTCACCGATGGTATATTGGGACATACCACATATATTAAATTGTGACATCATGTAAATGTGTATTTTAATTAATAACAAGCCAGCTATGTTCACAGCAACTAAATTGAGAAGAGGCATGATTCCAAAGGATAGGGAAAGGGGGATGTTGATCTTGAGTCATGGGGGGGAAAATCCATGTGTCACCACTCTCTTCACTCACCCTCCCTTGTCTCATCTAACCACCACCTTCATTGTTTTGTTGTTAGTGGGGCGTATATTCGTTGACAGCAAGGCCACTACGCCATGATGGCCATTCTCCCCACGTGCCTGCACTCTCTCCATGACCACCTTCTGTATCTCAGATGGTCTGTCCACTAACGAAACAATGGCTATTCATTCACCTCGTGTGGACTGAGTTAAAGGGGATACACATTCCTTTTTTTAGGGTTTTCACTCTGTCTCTCATGCGGTTTCTAGTCTGTGACTATTCTTCCCTTGTTCATGCAAAGCCTTGGTCTTTTTCCACCGTCGTTAGAATGTTGTCGTTTTCATCACCGATAGTCGGTCTATGTGTTGTGTTCTTTCCATTCAGACAGAGAACCGAATTGCCTCCATGCATTACTAGACTGGGCATGTGTCCCAACCTTCGTCGCTGAATCGTGAGCTAAAGACTGTTACTCTATTGCTGGGCTGTGGCTGTAACTTCTTTCCTAGTTTTGTTTCTCGGTGAATTTTTCCATCATGTATAGTTTGGGAGTCCGTTCCCTTACCATTTTCTGGTCTGTGTAAGCCTCACAGCGATTGTGTCGAGGATTGGGTGTTGTGGGTTCATGTGAGTGTGTCCACTACTGTTTTCCCATGATGGTTTGACTGTATTTTCCCTTGTTGTAGTGGTATCGCTTGAAGGATTGCTGAGAACTCCTATGCGATGGAACTGTATTTTCCCTTGTAAATGCTTGGATAGTTGTTTGGCTGCTTGCATGTAGTGGTTTTTTCCTCGAACTGTATTTGAGTGGGGAATGAGGGTCTGAGGTGCTTGATAAACCTGGTGGATTGAGAACCACATAGACAGAGCTACTGAGATAGATTTCTTCTCCACAACCCCTGAATAGTACTAGAAGGGAGATCAGGGTACGAGGGAATGTGTTGCAGAGAAGGGACTAATTTCCTTTTGTTGGGTGTGTGTGGGTGTTCTAGAAGCCAGGTTGGTTCTGGTGTCAGTGCACCAGCTTAGCATTAGCCTTTCCCAGCTCCTGGATGGCCTAATAAACCCAACTTTGTTGGCTTGGTTGATTTGTTGTTCGCCTAATAAACCCAACTATGTTGGCTTGGATGAACTGTGTACCCTTGTGGGTTGTTATCGTTGGCTATGTGTAAGCCTGTTAGTTCCTTATTCCTTGGGGAATCATGCCCAGCTCAGGGGTGGCAGCGTTGCTGAGAGATTAAAGAGAACGCAGGCCTATGGTTGGGTGGAACATTGTAGCGACGTAGCTGGTTGTGGAACAAGTTCTTCATAAGATAAGTATTCTCGCCTAACTTGTACCTGCAATTATAATTACCATTGTTGAACAATGTTATACATGTTAAATGTTGATTTGTATATGCATGAGTGTTGATTGATATGTTTTCTTCCCTTGTGTATATGAATGATTATGATTCGTAATATGTTTTATGTTTTAAGTATCATGCTTCAACAGTATATGTATGTATGTATGTGCATGTTCATGGGGCTAGATCCCCAGATGATTGACATATAGTAGCATCCTCTTCGCCGGTCAGAGGGTCGGGGACATTACAGAAGAAGGAACGGTGACAAAAATTTCGATGAACCTAAAACACCAAGGATGGTGTTAGCTCTAAGGGGGAAAGGATGTAACATCCCCTTACTACCTTGAACTGAAGTACAAAGTGTAAGTAAATGGCACTGTAAGTACCGATTCTAACTTCATAAAAATTGTGGATGCAAGGGATAGGGTTAGGAGGCTGAAAGATTGGCATGAATAAAGAACGATTGGGGATGGATCCACTAGGGGGAAGGGTAAATAATGAATGAAACCACGGGGATCGAGTAATGATAACCATTCATCATTATAGTTTTGACGAAATACCAAAATGGAAGACAGTTGAAAACCCTTACCTTGTACTTAAAGGTTAGTAATCGTAATTTACACGCTCATAAATGTGGGGACAAGATCTGCATTTATTTGAATTAGAGGTTATTATAAACATTTATTCATGTCGAATAGACGTTATAAATGTTATAGGAATGGTCATATAGTTTAATTAAATTGAATAATATACTATGATTGATCAAACTCTCTTTAAAAGTGAAAATATGCCTTTGATAATTGTGATGGTCGAAACTGTCAAGACTAAGTTTTGATAGGAGACATTACACCTAGTTTAATGATTAAACACTAGACCCTTATGTTTGGTTCATTACGTTAAGGAAAACATTATATATATATATATATATATAGAGTTAAAATAGACATAGTATAGATGTATGTTAAGGAAAACATTATATATATACTTACTACTTTCAAAGGAGAATGACCCATGATAATCAAATTTATGATGAACGACATGGGGAACATAATCTTTATTTCAATGAAACTTGTCACATGATCCTCTTGGGAAATTTAACTTTTCCATTTGTCTTCTTATGAAGAAAGGGGTTTATGTTTTTAAAGCTATGATTTTTGAGTGGAGCTCACGTGGTTGAAGGGGAGTAATGTGGTTCATAGGAAAAGATGGCTGAAGAGGGAGCCATTCCTTCTTCTCATTACGCCTCTTCAATAGGCATGCATGGAGGGTACTATGATTGGGTCTCTACGATTTGATTACAACGTGGAAATATTTGTATGCGACCTTGAGGATAAACATTGAATATGATACAAATGGCTGCATTTATTCATGGTATCCATTTTTTTGTTGTGTTTTGTCTGCGATTCCATTGCCACAACAATTCTTATCTTCCATTTTCTTAGATATATAATGAATACTTGTGATTTCCTGCAAAGTCATTGGATTAATAATTCCTATTTACCATTTTCTTAGATATGGAATGAATACCTGTGATTTCCTGCGAATTCATTTGATTCATAATTCTTATCTGCGACTCCTAGAATCTGGAAGGTATACATGTGTTTACATGTAATTTCCTTCAATTGATAATTTTCATTTGCGATTTCATATATCTAGAATGTATATAGGTGTAGCCTGCAATTTCATTCGATTCATAATTCTTATCTATGACTCCTAGAGTCTAGAAGGTATACATGTGTTTTCCTACTATTTTCTTTGAATCATTAGAGGAAATTTGGGGTCTAAAATGGGCCTTATAAGAAAACGTGCCAAAATAAGTTTTTGTGAGTTGGAATTCAAGAACCAATAGAATTTCAATAAAATAAGTCAACCATAATGGTTGAATTGACATATTTGTTATTAAAAAAAACTACTTTTTTTGTTCGTATTTTCGACATATCTCATTGTGTTTTTACTCAAATTTTGATTGGGAGAGCTCGTTGGATGCGGAATTTGATTCTGCATCCAACGAGTACCCACACTGCATACTTTTGATGGACCCCGCTACCCCAAAAACAAGAAATACCTGAAAAAACGTGATGATGACATCATCATCACGTTTTTTCAGGTATTTCTTGTTTTTGGGCTAGCGAGGTCCATCAAAAGTATGTAGTGTGGGTACTCGTTGGATGCGGAATCAAATTCTTCCTCCAACGAGCTCTCCCGATCGAAATTTGAGTAAAAACACAGGGAGATATGTCGAAAATACGAACACAAAAAGTAGTTTTTTTCTTTCTTCCTCCAAAATTAATCAATATTATTTTATTATTTTAACTATTATTTTATTATTTTAACTATTATTTTATTATTTTCCTTAGGAGGCCCATTTTAGACCCCAAAATTCCTCTAATGAATACTTCTCATCTACGATTCCCTAGATCTGGAATGATTACATGTGTATCGTGTGATTTCCTTCAATTGATAATTCTCATTTGCAATTTCCTATATCTGGAATGTATACAGGTGTATCATGCGATGTCATTCGATTCATAATTGTTATTTTCAACTCCTAGAATCTGGAAGGTATAAATGTATTTTCCTTCTATTTCCTTCAAATAATAATTCTCATCTGCAATTCCCTAGATCTGGAATGAATACATGTGTAGCCTATGATTTCATTTGAATAATAATTCTTATTTGCATCTGGAATGAATACCTATGATTTCCTGTGAATTCATTCGATTCATAATTCTTATCTACAAATCCTAGAATTTGAAAGGTATATATGTGTTTTCCTCTGATTTCCTTCGATTGAATTCTCATTTGAGATTTCCTAGATATGGAATGTATATAGGTGTAGCCTGCAATTTCATTGGATTCATAATTCTTGTCTGTGAATCCTAGAATCTGGAAAGTATACATGTAATTTTCCTGCTATTTCCTTCGAATAATAATTCTCATATACGATTCCCTAGATCTGGAATAATTACATGTGTAGCCTACGATTTCATTCGATTGATAATTCTCATTTGTGATTTCCTAGATATGTAATGTATACAAGTGTAGCTAGCGATTTCATTCGATTCATAATTATTATCTGCCACTCCTAGAATCTAGAAGGTGTAGCCTGCGATTTCATCTTATCTGTGACTCCTAGAATCTGGAATGTATACATGTGTTTTCCTTCTATTTTCTTCGAATAATAATTCTCATCTGCAATTCCCTAGATATGGAATGAATACATGTGTAGCCTGTGATTTCATTCGAATAATAATTCTTATCTGCGATATGGAATGCATATATGTGGTTTCGCTGCATTTTGAATTATGAATAGATATGAATAAATGTTTGTAGATAGTGATTTCTGCATTAAGGTGTAAACAAGTATCTCTTTACGTTGTGAACTATAAATCAATTTTTTTGTGTGTGGAATGATACAACATCCAAGGTCAAAGATGTGTGATTGGTGCATGCGTTGTATTTCTTTTTAATGGTTTGAACCTTGAATAGGTTCACTTTAAAAGTATAGTGTGTCTATATTAATTTTTTTTCCTACGCTTAGCATGCATGGTGAAGTTAAGTGAAGGCCCAACCTCCTTTTTGGTGTTCACTCATTCCATGCTCAACTACCTAATGCATGGAAAATTATTAGTTTTATTTGGTTGAAAGAATTAATTATAGTTTATTTGAATACTATAACCGTTCAATCTGTTACATAAGTTATCTCCTTACCTTAGTGTATTCTTCGCTCATCTCAGGGGTGATTCTAGGTGGATTAACATACACCAAATAGTGTCAATTGTTGGGAGGAATGTCGAAGTCAAGCTTTCAGTTGCTTGAGCCCTTAAATTAGAAAAGTAACCTTAAGGATTAGTTGATTAATAAAAAAATGAATTATATTTCATGCATGATTAGTTGAGTAAGTAAACATTATATTTTGAGTCATGCTTAATATGTTAAGAGTTGTAATGGCAATAAAATTTACAGATTCATATTGTTCCTAATAATTTATGAGTTAACATGTTTTTCGTCAAGTTGTGATTGCAGAGAATGTTGCCACAAGGGCGGACAGGAAAATTAGTCTATTCTATGAAGATAGCATGGTTACAATCAATTATATAGTTTACTTATATCTAAATATGTAATTTCATTTGTTATAAAGATAGATTTCATTATTTGAGGAACATGGTAGATATCTAACCTTGTTATTTACTCAAAAACCGACTCGATAGATTCATACCTTTTCTCCTATGATTTGTGCCTAGTAGATTGGGAACCCTATAAGATGTCTTGTTATGGAGTGTGTTAACCGTAACTGAAGAACATGTAATATGTTTGAACAATGTCTCTAGGGATTACATGAATGCTCATGTATGGGAACCATCAGAATAAGTGGGTAAGCATAGCGTAAAGTACATCTGATAAACCAATTATATGCTTTTGTACATACAATTCGAGATGATGTTAGGTTATCATTAATAATTGTGGAAGTATGAATGATTATTTGTGGTAAGTTGTTATGTTGAAATCTAGAACAATCAAGTTGTATACTTTGTTTTATTATCAAGTGTTAATAAATGAAAGGTGTGATAAAGTCATTATATTTATATACTTAATATATTAATCGAAAAATGAAAATTTTACCCCTTTTCTCCCAAAACAACATAAAGGAAGTTGGGTCCGTACACCAAGGAACTATTTACGGTTATGTGTGTTTGTGTGTATTACACAAACATTTGATCAAGGAGACATATGTATATTTGATTCCAAGAAGTGTGAAATAAGAAGAAAAGATTCTGGAAAACTTTTTGGGACTGTTGTGAGAACTCCAAGCAATGTGTATATGCTAGAAAATGAAGAACAATGCTATATGAGTCAAATTGATGACAGTTTTCTATGCCATAGAAGGATGGGGCATTTGAGTTTTGAAAATATTGTAAATGTGAGTAAGAAGGGAGCTATAAGAAAATTGTCGAAGATCATAAAACCACCAAATCATGTTTGTAGACATTGTATTCATGGGAAGAAAACTACAACAAACTTTAAGGTAAAATAGCATACAACCTCTCAGCCACTAGAAATAACTCCCAGTGATCTTTGTGTACCAACACGGACTAAGATCTTTCAAGGAAAACATTACTTTATGTTATTAATTGATGATTATACAAGGATGACTTGGGTGACATCTCTTAAAGAAAAATCAGAATCCTTTATGAATTTCAAAGCCTTCAAATAAATTGTTGAAAATGAAGAAAATCACAATATTAAATGTCTAAGATTAGATAATGGTGGTGAGTTCACCTCAAATAAATTCAATGAGTTTTGTGAAAGTCATGGATCAAGAGGCAGTTTTCAGCAGCAAAAACTCCTCAACAAATTGGAGTTATTGAGAGAAAGAACAACATAGTCCAATAAGCAGCCAAAACTACGCTTAATGAAGCAAAAGTTCCTAATGGCTATTGGAGAGAATCAATATATTAAAAAACTGTCTATGTATAAAACAGAGGGAAAATAAGAGTGAATAGTGAGAAGACACCTTATGGGATATGGTTTGGAATACCAACTTCAGTTAAATATTTTAGAGTTTTTGGAAGTAAATGCTACGTAAAAAGAGATGATGATAATTTAGGGAAGTTTGACTCTAGAACATATGAAGGCATATTCTTGGATATTCTTCGACCGAAAAGTCATACATATGTTATAATCTAAGGTTGCACAAGATCATAGAAAGTGAAAATGTAACTGTTGATGATACTAAATCAAGAAAAATACAAATCCAAGAGAGTGTGGATGTTGAAGAAACTAACGACGAAGAAATAGATGATAAAGAAAAGAAAGTTCACAAGAAGAGGATGATTTTGAAAAAGAAGAATAAGAAAAGGTAGAGAAAGAATAATCACTTGAAAATGACAATGAAGACTCTCTAATATCTGACAAAAAGACACCATCTAGGTGGGTTTAGAAGAATCATCCTGAAAATCAAATAATTGTGACAAAGTTTAGGAATTAAGACATGAAGAAAATTAATTTATGATGAAAAACAAGCACTACTTTCAATAGTAGAACCCAAAACTTTTAAAGAATCTTGCAAAAGATTGATTTGGATAAATTCTATGAATTATGAACTTTATCAAATAGAGAAGAACCAAAATTGGGAACTTTTCCCAAGAACTAAGGGCATGACGGTTATAGGAACCAAATGGATTTTTAAAAACAAGTTCAATGAGCATGGTCATGTGACAAGAAATAAGGTTGAATTAGTATGGAAGGGATATGCTTAAGTAGAAGCTGTTGATTTTGAAGAAACTTTTACACCCGTGGCAAGAATTGAAGCCATTAGGATGTTTTAATATTTTACAGGCTACAATAACTTTAGAATGTATCAAATGGATGTAAAATATGCATTTCTTAATGGACAACTTGAAGAATAAGCCTATGTTGAGTAGCCTCAAGGTTTTCCCTCATTAGAAAATAGAAATTACACTAGCAAACTTAAGAAGTCACTATATGGCCTTAAACAAGCTACAAGAGCATCGTTCTCAAGGCTTGAAAATTATTTAAAGCAGCAAGGATCCATAAGAGGTGCCACTGACAGTAATCTATACATAAAGTTTGAAAACAAAAATATCATCATTGTTGTAGTGTATGTAGATGATATCATATTTGGAAGTGATCTACAAATTCTTAATGTAAACTTTACTTCAGAAATGAAGAAAGAAGTTGAAATGTTAATGTTAGGAGAAGTAACATTCTTTTTAGGTTTGCAAGTATCTCAATTAGAAAAAAGGGATTTTCATCTCTCAAACTAAGTATATCAAAGAGATGTTGAAAAAGTTCAAAATGGAAGAATCCAAACCTGTTAGTACTCCTATGGTCACTGGATTTAAATTGAGAAAGGATGATGAATATTTAGAAGTAGATCATACAATATATAGGTCAATGATTGGTAGTTTATTATATGTAACAACTACAATAACATATGTAATACAGGTTGTAGGTTTGGTTTCCATGTTCCAATCAACTCCAAAAGAAACACATGTGGATGCGGTAAAAACAATTCTTAGATATCTAAAAGGTACCATGTATTATGGATTATACTATCCAAAAAGCAATAACTTCACTCTAAGAGAATTTATTGATGCATTTTGGAAGGAAGTATTGATGACCGAAAAAGCACAAGTGGAGCAAAATTCTACTTAGGATATTGGTTGGTGTCATGGAAAAGCAAAAAGCACTCTTCCATTTCACTGTCTATAATAGAAGTAGAGTATATTGCTTCCACATCATGTTGTACACAAGTCATTTGGATGGAGAAGACATTGGAAGATTTACTAGTAAAATATGAGGACCCCATTGTTATACGCTGTGACAATACAAGTGCTATAAACATATCCAAAAATCCTGTTATGCACTCTAAGAAAAAACATATTCCAATCAAATATCATTTTTTAAGTGAGCAAGTGTCTCAAAAAGTCGTCAAATTGGAGTATATTGATACGAAGGAACAAATTGAAAACATTTTCACTAAGCCAATACCCAAAGAAGCATTTTAGCACCTTAGCAGAAATTGCAGAAATTAGCATTACGGAAAGATCGTTGCAGAAGGTGAATTACGAAAAGAAAGTTTGTGGAAATAAAAATGCGGAAAGGTTGTTGCGAACAAGAAATTGCAGAAGGTCGTGACTGATAAATTTAAACAGAGTTAAAAAGGATAAACAAAGAGGTAATTTCAAATTGGTTTTTGTTTGTGAAGAGTCACGATGAATATATATGACTGTTAGATGAAGAGATACGTTTGAGGGTATATAAATAATGATTTAAACCTTTAAATAAGTGTCTCTGTACATTCTATTGAGAGATCCATAGGTATACATAAGTCATAGATCGAATTATCATATAAGTGTGGTTGGAAGGCACTAGGGAAGGAAACAAGATTGCAAGGGGGTCATAGCCTTTTTCTAGTGGTAGCTGGTAAATAGGGTGTTGAAGTATCCTTTTAGTAGTAGTTGATAAATCAGGGGGTCATAGCCTCCTTCCAGTAGTTGCTGGTAAATAGGGTGTTGTAGAATCCTTGTTTGTAGGATCAAGCATAAACCATTTGTAAATATAATTTTGCAACAATAGAAAGCGTTGGTGGTTTTCCCTATTAGGATTCCACAATAATATTGTGTGTTCTTTTTTTATTGTTGATTTAGTTTTAAGTGATACAAATTTAAATAGATTGGTTAATACTGATTCACCTCCCCTCTCAGTATTTCTTGATATTCCAACACTTTGTATGCCAATGATAACCACTATGGTTGAAAGATGATGGTCACTATAATCAGACCATCATCCATGATAAATAATAGAGTTTATAAATTTAAAAATGGATCAATTCGTAGAAATGGTTTGAGTAGTGGTTACCATTCAAATACTTTAAATAAGAGCATAATATACCTTAAATTATAACTATCGTGGTGTTCCAAACCCCAAAATGACCACAATATCTTGCTCACAAGCTAAAGATTCCCATGTAGACCTTATATGGTGGCTTTGGCCACTTGCATTACATGTGAGCCCCGAGGATAAACCACATGGGGTCTAATACCATATATTTTGTCCCTATTCCATGGATTCTACCACTAGAATTATACCTAGTGCACAAAACCTTGGAGTCACATCCATACTGAACATGTAAATCATAGATTCTTTATTTAAGGCATGCATGGTTTCCATGGATTATGAACTCAATTTTCTGTCATCACTAAGAACAATCTCTAGAGCACAAATATTTAAGTATCTTCCATCTCAAGCTTGTAGGAAATGTATTATCTATTACGACATGTGCGTTTTCTCGAGGCACTACCCATGGCCCATGATTCCAAAACATGAATGTCATTGCATAAGACCTTATATTTTGTCCATGGACCATGCCAAGGAAATTTATAACAATATATGGTGTGATGTAGATCAATATGGAAAGAATATCTCACTCATAGGATAAATATCACTATGTAGAGACTATGTGGTTATTTTGCATACAACACATGGCCCATGAAGCCATATGAAATCATATGGTTTTAGACCATACATTTCAACCTTAGAAAATGGAATATATCCAAATAATCATCTATGGTATCTTTAAATGAAGAGAATATCAAACTTGTATGCCAATGATTCCCTCTTTGTATGCTATCTCCTTCATAGACTGATTCCTTTCCATAGTTTAAGAACACTAGGTGTTGAGCATCACCATGGAATACATTCAAATATTCAATGGGTTCTCTTGGTCCAATCTTTGATGGATAATATTCAATGCTACAAGTTGGATTAATCATCTCTTAAGGTAGGTTTGGCCTTGGATAAAACACGTGAAAATTTTCAAGTTTATGAATGCATCCACTTTTCCTTGCAAAACTTTCCTACAACTTTATGGGAGATTGTGTTGTAGTGCACATTGAATAAGGTTAATAAGTGGATTATTCATCCTCTACTAGTTACAACCATATTTTAGATTTAAATTCAAATATTCTAGTTGCCACACTTGTATATTCTTCTTCTTATGGTTATCTCTATTGTGATGATGATGATGGTTAATGTCCACTGAGACCATACTTTGTTCTATCGGACCTAAAGGAACCAATTAATTATTTTGTTTTAAAATTGTATTCCTATGCTCAAAGAGCTTGGTGAGAAGCATCCCGGGCTCACTATAATTTTGACAAGTTAAAAGGCTAGGAAGGTTGGTATTGCAACAAATATTATGAAACTGAGATCTAATGTGGGTGTTGATAGGGCACTCTAAGAGGAAGTGATTTTCATCTTCAATGTTCCTATTCTCACAGAGACGACAGATCCTTTCCACCCATGGGTTTTAAGGAATAGTCCAACGACCTGTTTCACTATGGAGCTCATGAGAGTTCATTCTTATCTTGGCTATATTGTTTTTTTTCTTTGAACTAGTTAAAACCGAGATATACCTTTGTTCTTCTAGAGTAGGGTTGATGACCTACTTATAATATCTTAATTTTCTTTTAGCCTCTAAATCTTTCTCACACCACAGTTTCTCTTTAAACTTACAAGTAACAATATTTTTGATGTTATTAATATTTTGCAACACAGTATTTTCGTCGATCTCCTAGTTGTTTAACCAGGCGCTGGAATCTTTATACCAACCTCGCTTGAGCCTTAGGTGTTTTTGGCTGGAATTAAAAGCTAGCTCAGGAATTCTATGGTATCCCATGTTATTGATTTTGTGCTTGTACAATAGGAGCCTAGTCATAGCTAGGCTCTCGATAGGGGAAATACCCACTTCTATAAGGAGAATAGGATAAGGTGTATTGCTTTTAATTTTGAGGTTATACGTTATAAAATGCTTCCGGATTTGCTCAATATTTCTAAGCAATTCTACAAGGAATACAAAGTTTTCACTAGGTAAACTAGGATATTTATTTAAAAATTCATGACTCTTCCAAATGATTGGATATCTTAGAAAAACCTAATCCCTTTGTTCCAAATGGGTTATCCACACAATGAAATGGCATGATAATTGGAAATTTATCCTCCACAATTGCATCCAAATAAGGGAACCTCTAAGGAAAATATCTAGTCCTTGAGGCCTAAAATGTCATCGAGAGGCCCCATCTCATTACGAAGAGTAATATTCATGGTCAATTTCCTTTATACATGGGTGGGTCAAAGTGAAATCCTTATATGAGGATACTCTTCCTCAAGGCCACAATCCCCTAATTCAATCCCTTATCCTACTATTTAACCATTTATTTAATCAATTGTGCATGTCTTATTATGCATAGTTGGATTCATGACAAATTTACCTTATAGTTGGGTGCATCAAGGTGAAAATACCTATATTGAATCCTCAAACCATTCATTAGCTGAGAATACCTTTCCTTAATGTGTTAGAAGATACAATTACACTATTATTACAATATTTAGTTAATGATTCCATTTGGATGAGCTACCTGATTGTCTTAAGAAAAACTCGTTGCCCACACCCCTTAAACATGGGTACTTAATGGAAATACCATTTTCATTTCCACCTACAAAAATTTCTTTAACATATGATCCTTCCTCCATTCACTAATCTGTATAATTATACCCTTCTGTTTCTCTTGGGACAACTATTCCATTGAAAGGATTCATCTTAGTGTGCAAGCTTGCATTCATGACCAATTTCCATTCCTTGGCATGAAAAATCATGCAATTATTCCATTATCTTATGCTTGGTTGAACATGGTAAAATATTAATACACGTCTAACATAATTTTAACATGGAAAGATTTTATGTTGATTCTCTATTGTAATTGTTCAATTGTTCAATTGTTCAATTTTAAATACTTGAATGTCATTATTTGTTACACTAGTTTTACATTTTCTTTTTCTTTTTAAGAGATGTCATTATACCATGTATATGTTTCTAGTTATTTTTTTTTTATTACGGTGGCAAGTATGGACCTGAATTCAGATATATTGAGAGACATTTCCAGACTTAGAGAGACTGGGTGCATGTGGAGGGGTGGAAATCAACTCCACTGCTCGTTTGCACAAACTATAAATTCCATTATAGACACTATTGCCCAATAAAATGGTGATCTATATGACATTGCATCATACTTAAAAAAGTGGACGACACCGATATTCCAATGGATTGGATTACAATGCCATTAGAAAGCTAAATATCACAAAGGAACACATCTTTGCATTGTTTAGAGATCCTCAAATGAGGGAAATTATAGGCACAAACAAAGCCCACATTTCTATTGTTTGGTGCACGTATCCACTATTCCAAGATAATTGAGTGGTGCACCTATCAATCAAAGAATGCTCTTCTATGGACTCTGCACATTAAATACCAGTTATAAGTTATTTCAAATTTGTAAATTTTATAAAAAATCCATGTTCAATTATTATAATTTCAATTGAATACAACAAAAACTTATTGAACGTGCATAGGTCACCACCATGGGTGGTGTGAGAAGACGTGGATCAATCACATAACACTCATATTGTGAGGCCAAGGTACTTATCTCATTGAGAGTTTATTGAAGGGCCTACTCAGCGTTGGGCTGGAAGCACATTACAATCATACAAATGAGACTTGGAATGATATATACGCATTTGAATTTTTTTGTATGTACTTACAATTACCTTTTATTTAAGAGAGGGAGATACATGTCACATGCCCCAATTTTGCAGAAACAATTTTATATTATTTGAGGAACAATATGTTAAATTTTATTCTATGTTGTAATTGATGACCTAGTGGGGTTAAGGATATTTAATGTAAATTCTGAATATTTTATTTATAAATAAATAAATGAGGAGACAACAACTTAGGAGAGCTGTTAAAAGAGTGTTTACTGGTCAAATTGGTGGAGGATACTAGGTGGAGAGCAAACTGACATGTGGCAACATCCTCAAACCACTTCCAACTGTTTCAGGTGGCAACCTCCCCACATTTGTGGTCATGATTCCCCAAGAAAGTGGAATCAGAGCAGGTGGCTCAATTAATGAAAACTGACCCAGAAGACCTAGGCATCTTTATAAAAATTCCCATTGAAGAGAGCTAAGGCTGCTCATTCTAGATAAGTGATCATTCAAGGTGAATGAATGTACTTCAGAGAAATTTAATGGAGGGAAAATATAGAAAGTGTTTGAGGGGATAACTGCTGATTGATCTGGTTGCATCTTTTAAGTTGAATATCATACTACTGAGAGCCGAGTGTTTTATTGAGGTATTGAACTAGTCAGTTGACAGAGGGTTCTACAGTTTCATTCTCCACCCAGTTCTCAGCCAAGAAGACTAGGAACAGGCTGGGGGGTCCTAAGGAAGTGTTGTTTGAGCACTCTCCAGGAGATTGGTAGGAAGGAATGACCTCCTAAAGTTGTTGTCATCTTGTCCTCAACAGGTTCTATGTTATTTTATTTTACTGTTTTAGTTAAATAAATCCTAGTTTATCTGTATATGAATGTTAAAAATTTAGAGATTGTGAATTGTTATCTTTAGTATTCTTATTAGTTTGTTATAGAAAAGAAATTGGTTTAGAGAATAGTGAAATAGAATGAAAATAAATTTTAAACTGTGTTTTTCCACACCTGGAAACCAGGTCGTACTCTAGAACAGTTAGAATGCAATAAGTAAATGAAAGAATTCTTAAGAGAATGAAGATAGTAGATAGGATTTTGTATCTGTTGATAGCAGAGTAAAATTTTATTTCAATGTTTAGAATACAATGAAAAGCTAGTGTTAGGGTTTGTTTGTATTTACATTTTTATTTTAGTGTAACTAAATAAAATGCAGGAAAAGAAATAGTAAACTACACGAGAGTTACAGTAATAGTATACTGTTACAAATAAAAGTTTATAGGATATAATAGCTAAGTATTTAAACAAATTATTAATCAAATAGTACTTCTCTTAAAACTATTACTTAATAAAAACTAGATTAGGGTTATGTTTATAAACCCTTTATTTATGAAAAATAAACAGAGTTTTGGATTTGACCTTCTATTCTTTACAGAATAGTAAATAAAAATAAATGTAAATAAAAACATTAAACGAAATAAAACTAAAAATTTCATATTAGGAGCTAATTATTTTTAACAAACAAGTTTATAACCTGTGAAAGAAAAACCCAAGGGTCGAAACCCTAACAACTATTTTATCCAATTATAAATTAATCTATTTAAGTTTTAACCTTTTACATTATTAACTGTATAACAAAATTATCAAGAAGGCTAGAATTCATGTAATAGACTGACCATAGTATTTTTACAAACAAATAACTTTTATAAACCCTTTTAAAATAGTAAAATAACACATTATTTACAGGTCAACAAAACCACTATAAAAAAAATGAGACAGAGCTCCAAGATTGACGAATTGTCGGGCCGTAAGTCTAAGACTTCACGAAAATGCATATCACGGCTCAAGGGCTGGTATTACCCAGTGTAACAGCAAGGGTCTGTAAGTAAAACTGGAAAGCAACATGATAAAACTTCTTAACTAACGAAGAAACCAAAACAGGCTTCCAAGTGTTGTGTTTTTCCTTCTTTAACCCTCATTGCAAGTAGGGCAAAATCCATATTTGAAATCAGGGCTTACTGGTTGGGGCCACGAGTCCACTGAAGCCGGTCGTTGTTTTCTTTTCCACTGAAGTTTGGAGCGGTCATGGGTTCCTGTAAAGAGAATATTACCGAGCGTTAGAATAATGCTCAGCTTCTGAGCTTAAACCCTAACTGTGTAAATAGCTTAACCAAGAGTTTTTCATAATAAATAATTGAGTTGTCTTACTTGCAAGTAAGAAGATAATTTGACCAACGAAGAAGCAGTCACCAACTTTAGCAATTTATACAGGGAAGTATTCAAACCCCTACGCCGACCCTGGAGTGGAGATAGTGTCAACAAGATTAAGCTTCACAAAGCCGTGACGAGCCACAAGAAAAATAGAATTGAAACCATGGACATGCCGAGATCCAAACACATAAACAATTAACCACCTGCGCAGTAAGGTTCACAACCACAAATATTCATGACCTAAGACTGAGTATTGAGACTACAGTAGCAACAAACAAACAAGCTACGGAGCAAGCAAGCAGAGAAACAACCTCTCATGGCTACCAAGAAAACTACACAGAGCAGCCCGCAGGCCAGCGAAACCCTCAGAGTAAAATGATAGGTGAATAGGGTTTTCCAGTATTTTAAGTCACCAATGCATGGACGAGAGCAGACCACGTGCCCTCCAAATCTTTCAACCACACATGGGTCTTGTCTATAGTCAATCTATGTTTCCAATTATCAAATTATTGTCATGATCAATAAACAAATTTTGCAATCGTCTATGGAATGGATATATATATATATTCACAAATGAAAACATAAAACTATATATTGTAATCAATAGTATCAAAGTCTGTAATAATTGTTAACAAAGATTCTATGTCATTGACCATAGAGTAAGGACGTAAAAACCTTGCCATTGAAACAATCCCAAGGTCGACCATAGAATAAACTATTCCAAAGTGACAACTCGTATGTTTACTTTGCAAAATGACTTTAAAATATTTACATATTATTTGAAGCTCAAACTATACTATTTGCAATTGATTGTTTAAGGTTAGTTACAATTGCTATTAACTAATATATGTCATTTGACTATAGAGTAAAGGTGTTTTAAACCATGTCAAATAAACAATCATAAGGCTCGACCTTAGTGTAAACTTTTACAAATAATGTTTTGTATGCTCAACTTGCCAATGACAATAATAATGAATCTTATCATTATTTATAAAGTCAATTGTGATTACTAGGTTCTAGCATAGTATACGAATATTTGTTATAATGTTTCATTGATATAGACCTTAGATTAGAAGTTCTAGGTAGTAAAATCTACCATAGTAGTTATTATAGACTACAACTTATTATAAGTGAGGCAACATGATAATAGTAATTTTACTATGGTGTAAACCATGTACAAGGTTTATAAATTTTAGGAATAACAATGATAATGTATTTACCTATGATTAAATTTTATAAAAGTGGTGGTAGGTAGTATTCCATCTTAAGATGATGTATCTAGTTACACGAACCAAACTTATAATGTCATGGAAATTTCCAGGTAGTAAGATCTCTACAGGATGCAAGTAGCAATTAGATTGGTACATTATAAAATAATGTGGTATTGTATGTTGTTATAATGATACATGCAGCAAGGCGATAATTTAAGTACTGAAGTTTATAACTTGATGTTTAGCATATGTACATGCAAACATCAGGTTAATAATTTATGTGGCTAGTAAGATATAGACAAAATAGAAACTTGTACTCTATTGGAAATCCTTACCTTCGAGATTGATAAAAGCACTTTCATGAATAAAAGACAGTACATTTAAACATAGTATTAGCGATATAAGCATGTTAAATTAGAAGTAATTGTATGATGAAGAACTTGCTATCTAAGGTCACAGTAAGTATCTTTTTGTTTATCTAAGTATGATAAAGTTAACAATATTTATGACTAAGCATTGAATACTGTCTTAGAAACAAAGACTATGGAAGACAATTACTTTACCTCATCAGAGCTTGCTTTTAAATAATCAGTTTATTTACTAACATATTAACATGCAACATAAATACTTATTGCTACCTTATGAATTAAACTCCTACTTGATCGATCGTTACCTGTTGAACCTGTAAGAACCAACAGTCCATCTACGTTAGCATAATGCTAAGTAAGCCCAAGTTTTCAAAGATAGATTTCACCTACTTGCCAGAAAGTAAAATTATTAGTAAAGCTAGAAAAAATATGGATGCAGGTCATTCTTATATACCTGATGGAAATGAAAATTGTATTAGTTATTGTATTATGAAACTAATGAATATTAAATGTTAAACTGTTTCATTTTCCGCTAACCACTAGCAATTAGTAAATTGCATATTCAGACATTTTATGTTATCTTGAAAATTTTAAATTTTTATGTAATTTTGGGGTTATGACATGTGGTATCAGAGCACAAGGTTCAAACATAGGCCTTGATGAAGCTTAACTTGCTTATATGAAACAATAAATTTAAATCATTTTGTTGATGTTGTTTTCTTTTAATGTTATTCAACAGAGAAATTTGTTTCTGAGTTTAACAATAGGTATGGAAAGAATGGAGGAATATACGGAAGTGGAATCTCCCTTTACTGAACAATAAAAATTACAAAGAGAACCTATACAAGAAGACATAACCACTAATTCCTCAGAACTTTTACAAACAATAAAAGAATTAAAATCTGAAATGGAATCTGTTAAAAAATCAAATGAGAGGATTCTGAGAGCTCAGGAGGAGATGAATTAGATCCTAACAGAAATATTTCATACTGAGGGAAGGGGTAAAAGTGCCGATTCAGACGATATAAGTTACTAACATAAGTATAAAAAGACTAAACAGACTAAAAATGAAAGAAACGCATCTTCCGAAATATTTGGTGATCAACGTAATTTTCATTCTACTAGTTATAGTAGTGACAATAACCACTATACTAGAAAGAGAAAATATAAACCTTCTAAAGAAATTTATGGAGAGTTTAAAAATATTAAGCCACCAACATTTAATGGAGAAACTGAGAAGGGGGAGGAAGTGGAATCTTGGTTATCCGGGATGAAGAAGTACTTCCAGATTTATAACTATTCTAACCAATTAAAGGCTAGAATGGCTATCTATAATCTCTCATGGAAAGTTGATATATGGTGGAAAGATTTAAAGAGAGTGAAAGGTATAAGAGAGAAGAACATAAATTGGAGTACCTTCAAGAAGTACTTTAAAAAGAAATTTTTATCTGAACAATACTATGAAGAAAGGGATAAAGAATTCTATGAGTTAAAACTGGCTACAATGACTATGAAAGATTTGAACAGTAATTTTTTAAGTCTGCTTAGGTATGTGCCATACCTTGTAGGTGAAAAACAAAAGGTACAACAATTCCTCAGCTGTTTACCTTATCACATAAAGGATAGGATTGAGTATGACAATCCAAAAACTATGGAAGAAGCTATGAGGAAAGCCAATTTCTGTTATGAACAAAATCGGAAAAAGGAGAGTATGGCCAACTGGAAGGCCAAAAGGAATAATAATTATGATCAAAACAAGAAAGAGTTTGTACCCAATCAGAATTCTAAAATTAATAAGGCTAGAAATTTTTCTAATAAGAATTTCCAAGGGAATAAGAATAATTCACCGAACAATCAGAACAATTAAAAGAGTAAAGAGTCTGCTAATAATCATGGTAATTACATGAAAAAATTTGAACAAAAAGAACCCATAAAGTGTTGGGAGTGTAATGGCCCACATTATGCCTCAGTCTGTCCTAATCGGAAAAAAAGACTGTCAGTAATATCCATACAATACATGAGGAGATGATTGTTGGAGATTTAGCGAGGATTATGCCCAGGATCAATGCAACCTTGGTGAATTGACAAGTAAACTATAAAACTTCCATGGTGGAAGTAGAAGGTAAGATAAACCAAATACCCATAGCTATTTTAATTGATCCAGGAGCTAGTTTAAGTTATATTTCACCTAATTTGGTAGAAAAATGTAAACTGCCTATTGAAAAGTTTGTAATTTCTTGGTTGGTTCAGTTAGCTACTGGTGCAAAGAGGAAGGTAACTAGTTTTGTAAAGAATTGTACAATAGTTATGGATCAATTTGAAACTTTTGTAAAGCTTAATGTACTACCTCTAGGTTCTTACGACATACTAATCAGTATGGATTAGTTAGAGCAACATAGGGTGATATTAAACTGCTATGATAAAACCTTTACTTGTATAAATAATGATGGAAAATCAATAAGTGTAAAGGGAATCCCTAGAAAAAAAATTGTAAGGAAGATTTATGCTCTGCAGCTTAAGAGAGCTGTTAGGAAAGGTTGTAAGGATTATGCAGTAATGGTAACTAACGAGGAAAATCTAAATAATATAGATAAACTAAAATTGGAGGATTTACCATTTTTAAAAGAATATGCAGATGTATTTTCGAAAGAAATTCCAGGACTGCCTCAAAAAAGGGAACTAGATTTTACCATTGAGCTGATACCAGGTGCAGTGCCCAGCTCAATTTGACATTATCAGATGAACATACTTGAACTTAATGAACTTAAGTCACAATTAAAAAAACTTATTGACAAGAAATATATTCGACCCAGTGTGTCTCCCTAGGGGGCACCTGTCATCTTTGTTAAGAAAAGGGACGAAACTCTACGACTTTGCATAGATTACTTTCAGCTGAATAAGATGACTATTAAAAATAGATACCTATTGTGTCAAAACCCCAAAATTTCTGAAAAATTTAAAATTTTGAAAATACAGATAAATCTCATTAATGCAGTCAACTAATTGTTTTTATTAGTTATATGTTAATGATTTTGTAAACTGAATTATCTACTTGATTATGTTTACCTTATAAAATAATTCTTTTTTAGTTTAATGACTTGTTTTTCTTTGCGACCACGAGGTGGAACTGTCTTGCTGATCTGGCGTTTACTTAGCTTTGAGCTAACGCAGAAAGTTTACCTGCTCTTACAGACTTACAGGTAAGAAGATCCAGTGCTTCTTGTCGATAATCCTAAAGCATTCAGATATTTGTTCATCGCAATAATAATAGCTCAGTAAAAGAATATAAATGCTTTTCCATTTCAACTATTTTTATGAGGTAAAACCTTTAACTCATTATTCTTTGTAAAGACGTCATGGAAAACGAGATTCAGTCCTATCAGTACTGATGACAGTTTCTTTCTCTCTAGAAGTTGTAATTTATAGTTCTTATAGCGTACCAAGCTCTTCGATGTTTACCAGTGTTTACTATAGTCGTTGTGTATAAATGCCTTAATATTTCTTTGCATACAGACTAAGATTGACAGGGTTATTACATTAAGGATCTATTTTACAAAGTGAACATAATCCTTTTTCATCCTGATAAATTTTTGGTTATTCTTTACAATGTGAAAGTATTGTGCAAAAGTTAATAAGTTTCGATACTTATTAATCCATCTTCCAAGCTTGAAGTTCTAAGGAAAATTATATCCTTATATATTACTTCCAATTAGGCTATAATAGTGATGATGGATTAAGTTCCTCTGCCCATAATTTACTTGGAATACACTATCCAGTTAAGGTTATTAAATTATAAAAGTTCCAATGTTAAGCTCCTTAAGCATTTAAGACTTAGCATGCTCAATAGCAAACCTTATTAGTTTAATAGTTAAATATTTAAAGGCAATAAGTCTAACACTAGCATGTAGCGTAAATACCATAAATTTACTTTATGAAATTCTTTTATAAATATCAATTATCATAGCTTTGGATAGAGTTATAGTTGTTTAAATGGATGGATACCATGTTTGTATAAACAAAGGGGTCATGGATTGACCGCGCCCAAGCAAATTTTAAGGTTTATCCTTTGTTTTAAGTTTTATAACCTTTTAATATAAACACCCCTGCTTGTAAGATGTTCTAGGTCATAAGTTTATAACCTTGATCTTTGATAAAGTTACAAACGCTGGTATGAATAATCATCGAGTATAATGGATGGGTCGTAAAGTTTGATTATATCCTGTATAAGTTTTAAAACCTAACAATAAATAATGTGTTGTTGTTTGTAAACCAGCGTGCAAGCTAGGTTTACTTCGGGGTAAAGATTATGTTGGAACCTTCGAAAATAGAAAAAAATGATTGGTATTATTGTCCTCTTGTGATTTCTCGTCGAGACTATTGGAAATTACCCACTGCATGCAAATAGTCTATTTGATGGACGTGGCATCATTCCAGCCAAGTGTTAAGTGGATATAAGGCATTTTCGAACCCTAAAATCACTATTCCTTTGTTGTTTTCGGCCTCTGGCTGCTCTGCTACTGTTTTAGTCTTCCCGCCCTACCGCTCTGCAACAAGTCGCTGACAGTTTCTCGGCTTGGCTTCTTTGTTTCCTGTATGATGTAAGCTTGCCCTGCACGTTCAATAGAGAAAGGTTGTATGCTTTCTGCTTGCTGTTGGAATCAGGTTGTTGGTTTTCCTTTAGCATTTGTTCTTCGATGCTTACTCCTTTCAGAAATCTCTAGCCTGCAAGTGTCCTAATCTCCCCACGGCCCAGTAGTGAGGGTTGTGGCTTTACCTCTCGAGTTTGTTAGGTCTTAGGGTTTTTCACTAGAGTGGTTTTTGATGTTGGAAAAGTTACGACCAAATAATTCACACTTGCTTGGATTGTCTCCCCATCGTTCGGACTTTGCTGGTCACTACTGCGTGGGTTAACTCCATTTCTCCTGTGGCAGATGAAGGCTTGGCTTCTCCTCGCATTAGTAACTACACTGCTGTTCGCAGGTGGTTACGTTTCAGTTAAGATTTGAGGTAAGAAACGTTATTAACTCTTATGTTATCTTTGCAGATTGTTTTATTTAAGCAGTTGTTTATTTTTGATACATTATATTAACATTATCGTCCTTTACTACTCAGAGGTATTGACTTGTCTCTCTCTACATGGTTGGTGCAAGGCTATGGCGATGGCTTGCTCATGGGTAAGCCTTGGATACCCCATGGCTGTTCTTCCTTGTCCGGTCCCTTATGGGACATATGTTGGTTGGTCGTCGTGGCCTGTAAAAACCTTATGGTTTTTGGTTTACCTGGTTACTTGGTTTGTTGTTTTTAGTGGATGTTGAAACCCTTGATTTAAGCGGGGTTCTCCGGCTTAGGCCGTGACTATAAATTTTGATTTTTTTTTATCTGTTTACTTGTGTATATATGTAAAGATGATAAAAGGCTGGTAAAGCCTTACTCTGTAAATTTTGTTTAAAGCCATGAGTGCATTAAACTGAGTTAGACTCTTTCAGTTTATTATCTCAGTTTTACATTTTGATACTAGTAGGGTTTTACCCTAACTCGAAGATATAAAAAAAGGTACTTACAGTTTCTTTAAAAAATATCTTTTATTTACAATGCACTTCAGTAATTTGTTGGGTTATTGTTTATGTTGTATAATGGTTGGTTAAGCTTTGTGAATCGAGCATATTATTACTCTGTTGGTTATTTCTTGCGCATTATTGCAATTGAGTTTTACCCTGTAATATTATTTAATTATTAACTGCTAGGGTTTTTGTACATTGTTTTATATTAGTTTACTTTATTATAATAGAATTTTTAAATGTTGTTATATAATTTTTAACCTTCGGAATATAAGAATTTCATGTTTTTAGTGATGTACTTATATAACTGTCAGTTACATCTTTTGCGTACAGAATTTATATTTTATTTAATGTTTACTATAATAGGATAAGAACATTACTTTATTTACATATTATTACTATTCCTATGATTATATATTACCTTTATACTTAGTCCATATAGGGTGTATAACAAGAAAATGTTTTGCTATTATACTCTTATGCTTTCTATATTAATTAATTTATGAGAATTTCCTTCTGTATTCTAAATATTCTATGTTATCCTATTTATACTACAATAATAGTATTTATAAAATAATAGAGTAACAAACTATCTATGTTCTTTCCTATGAACTGTATTGTAGGGTTTGTTTTAAATTATCAAGGAAATAAGTTGGTAGCTGTATAACTTGCTAAAGTTTCGTTAGATAAAATATAAAACAAAAGGTTATTTATATTACATCGTATTTAAAAATCTTAAACCAATTAGTTTAGATTTAGAAATAAATCTAAGTTTATCTACCTCGCTCACAGTTTGTTTGCTGTAGAATAGTAGTTATTTATCCTATACAGGAAAGAAGTAATCTATAGAGATGAAAAGCATTTTTATTTATCCTAACACTACTCATTTTAGCTATTAGATTCTTTCCTTTAGTTCATAATAAAATAATAAAGTTACTGAAATGAATACTGTACAGAGAACTATTTATCTATCAAAACCTACTTCTATTAGTAAAAAGATATAGCTTCTTTACCTTTACTAAAATCTATCATTCACAATCTAAGTCTAATCCTAACTCTACTCCATGTGCAGAATGCTATTTCCTCTGATAACAAAATAAAAGTAAACATTCTCTTAATCAAGATAAACATCTTATTCTATAATTGCATCATATTTTCTTTATATAAATTCACCACCTGTGCTAGAGTACGATCATGGATTACTCCAGATGAGGAAAAACACAGGTAGGATTTGTTTCTCATCTGGATTGACTTCATTACTAAACAAAATAAGTTATCCTATCCTCTAAGTTTTTACATCATAAACTGCAAATGCATCATTCAACCATACACAGATAATAACACAGAAATTAATAAATAACAGAACCTATTCTTAGAGCTTGGACGACAAGAGAAATGGGAGGCCGTTCCTCCCTACCAACTCTTGGAGAGTGCCCAAACAACGACTCCTCAAGATCCCTGAGCTTGCTCTAGTCTCCTTGGATGGAACTAGGTGCAGCAAATAATCAAGTACTAGTCCTGAGACTCAATACCAGTCCTGAACTTATCAGTCAATTCTCTCAACTAGCAAGCTGCATCAGACCCAGTTACTACAGTTTTTCTCTCAAAACAACTTCCTTACAGTTTTCCATTTTCCCCAATGAATTCCTTGAAGTGCATTCCACCTGAATGATTCTTCTCGTGGAAAATATCTGAGCAGCCTCAGCTCTCTTCGTTGGGTACTTTTAAAAGATTGCCTAGGTCTTTTTGGGTTAGTTGTCATTAATTGAGCCACCTGTTCTGATCCCACTTTCTTGGGGGATCATGACCCCAAATGTAGGTAAGTTGCCACCTGCAACATAGGAAGTGTTTGAGGATGTTTCCACTTGTATTTTTCTCTCCACCTAGTTCCTTCCACCAGTTTGACCAGTAACACTCTTATTAACAACTCTCCCAAGCTGTTGTCTCCACTTTTATTTATTTAAGAATAAAATATTCAGAATTACATTCCACATCTTTTGAATCTACGGAGTCATCAGTTTTTACTTAGCATTAAGTTTAAAATAATGTCTTAAGAATCAAATTAAAACAAATAACATTATTTTACAAAATTGGGGTATGTGACATACACACCCCCTTAAAATGTAACATCATCCTCGATGTTACTTATTCTTCATTCTTTGAAGTCTCCTGGAACAGATTTGGGTATGCTTCCTGCATCTTACTTTCTAGTTCCTAGGTGGCTTCTTCAGGACTAAGGTGCTTCCATTGCACCTTCACCTGTCCAATGGTGCGGTTCCAAAATGTAATTTCCCTCCTCCCGAGGATATAGTCCGGTTCGACCAGAATTTCTCCTTTTGGCTCCACCTGTACAACATTCCAATCAACCACATGAGTAGCATCATGAACATATTTCTTTAAAATAGAGATATGAAAAACATTATGTACTTTCAAGTTAGGTGGTAATGCTAGTTGGTAAGCAACTTGACCAATCCTAGATAAAATTTCAAATGGACCACAGTAACGTGGTGCTAACTTTGCACAACTCCCCAGTCTTAGAGAGTTTTTCTTTGGCCTTACCTTGATGAACACATGTTCACCTACCTGGAACTCCTTGGGAGTTCTTTTCAAGTCTGCTTGACTTTTCTGCCGATCCTGAGCCACCTTCAGATTGCCCTGCACTTGCTTCACAATTTCCTCCATTTCTTTCAACAATTCTGGTCCTAACACTAATCTATCTACTAGATTATTCCAAGAGATAGGAGTGTTGCATTTGCGTCCATATAAAATTTCAAATGGACTAAATTTAGCTAATGACTGATAGTTATTATTATATGCAAACTCTTCTAGATGTAAATAGTCTTCCCACTTACCTGGCTGATCTTTCACATACATCCTCAATAAATCCTCCAGCACCTGATTCACTCTTTTAGTTTGTCCATCTGTTTGAGGATGGAAGGAGGTACTGAAATTCAATGTTGTATTTAATCCCTTAAACAAGGACTTCCAAAAATTTCCTGTGAATTTAGGATCTCTGTCTGAGATTATAACTTTCGGTACTCCATGTAACCGAAAATTTTGCTTTAAGAAGATAACAGCTATATTGGCAGCCTTGTAAGTATTTTTAACAGGAATAAAATGTGTTTCCTTTCTTAACTTGCAACCCACCACCATAATAGAGTCATTTTGATTCTGATTTCTGGGCAGTCCAGTAATAAAATCTAAGCTAATCACTTCCCATTTCTAGCTAGGAATAGGTAAAGGTTGTAGAAAACCAAGTGGGTGTTGGTGTTCGGTTTTCACCTGTTGACATTATAAACACCTTGCAATGTATTCAGCTACCTTAGATTTCATGTTTGGCCAAAAATATTCTTTTCTTAGCATGGTTACAGTCTTTTGATAACCTGGGTGTCTTGAATATGGTTTTTTATGGACTTCATCCAGAATTAACAACTTAATCTTAGGCACATTAGGTACATATAGTTTATCTTTAAATAATAAAAATTCCTCTTAATTTAAACTATAACCTTTTATTAAGCTTTCTGTAGGTTCTTCTTTAGCTGTAATTTGCAATTTCTGATAAATTTCATCTTGTTTTACCCCTTATTTAAGCTGTTCATTTAAATCAGAAGCATAAGTACTGATTGCTACTGTAAAGTTCAACTTTGTGTTTCTGCTTAATGCATCAGCCACCTTATTTTCCTTACCCTTTATATGCTGGATTTCGAAATCATATTCACTCAAGAAGGCTAACCACCTTGCTTGTCTAGCGTTTAAATTAGACTGATCTAGAAGATATTTCAGTCATTTATTATCAGTCATTAGAATAAATTTTCTGCCTATTAAATGATGTCGCCACATTTTTAAGGCGTGTATAACAGCTGCAAGTTCTAGATCATAAGTTGCATAATTCTTTTCGTGAATTTTTAACTTTCTAGACTCATAGGCGATGCCATGCCCTTCTTGAGTTAGAACACCGCCTAATCCATCATTACAGGCATCAGTGCATACTACGAAGTCCTTATTAGGATCTGTTATTCTTAGAATAGGTGCACTAGTTAATAAGGCTTTTAATTTCTTAAAGCTTTCTTCACACTTCAGATTCCAGTCAAATTTCTTTCCTTTATTTTGTAAGGAAGTTATCGGATTTGCTATCCTTGAAAAGCCTTCAATGAATAACCGGTAATTCCCATGAATGACCTAACATCCGTTACATCTTTAGGAACCGGCCAATCTTCGATTGCTCGAATCTTTTCTAGATCTACTGAAATTCCTTCCTTAGTCACTACGTGGCCTAAGTACTGAATTTCATCCTTAAAGAAGTCACACTTGCTAAACTTCACGAAGAGTTGATGTTCTCGCAACTCTTGTAAAACTATCTTTAGGTTTTCTTTATGTTCTTCTTCTATTTTAGAGTAAATTAGGATGTCGTTGATAAACACGACCACAAACTTATCTAAATACTTATGCATTATATTGTTCATTAAGCACATAAAGACAGTTGGGGCGTTAGTAATCCCAAATGGCATTACAACAAACTCGTAGTGTCCATATCTTGTTTTAAACGTTGTCCTAAAGATATCTTCATCCTTAATTCTTACTTGATGATATCCTGACCTCAAATTTATCTTTGAAAACACAGTGGCTCCACGTAGTTAATCAAACAGATCATCTATGCGAGGCAACGGATACCTATTTTTAATAGTCATTTTATTTAGCTGACGGTAGTCTATGCATAATCGCATAGTTCCATCTTTCTTTTTAACAAAGATGACCGATGCCCCCCAAGGAGACACACTAGGTCGAATGTAATTCTTATCAATTAACTCTTTTAACTGTGATTTTAGCTCATTAAGTTCTAAAATGTTCATTCGATAAGGAGCTTTTGAGCTAGGTACCGCACCCGGTACCAGCTCAATGGTGAAATCCAATTTCCTCCTTGAAGGTAATCCTGGAATTTCTTGTGGGAATACGTCAGTATACTCTTTTAAAACAGGAATATTTGCTATCTTTAACTTATCTGTTTCGTTTTTACCTTCCTCATCTGTAATAGTTATTGCATAGGATTTACATCCTTTTCTAACAACTCTTTTAAGTTGTAAAGCAGAAATCTGCCTTATTATAGTTTTTATAGGAATACCCTTAACCATTACTAGTTTTTCATCACTATTTAAGCACGTGAAAGTTTTATCGTAACAATTTAAAATCACTTTATGCTGTTCTAACCAATCCATACCAATCAACAAATCATATGAGCCAAGTGGAAAAACATTAAGCGTAGCTACAGTTTTAAATTCATCCATAAGTAAAGCACATTCTTTCACAAAACAAGTTACTTTTCTTTTTGCCCCAGTGGCTAATTGAACTAACCAAGAATTCTCAAACTTATCGACATACAACTTACATTTTTCCACTATCTGAGGTGCAATGTAACTGAGACTAGCTCCTGGATCAATTAAAATGGTTAGAGGGGTCTGATTAATCATACCTTCTACTTCCACCATGGAAGTCTGATAGTCAGCTTGGCGGTTCTCCAAAGCCACGTTAATTCTGGGCATGCTCCTTGCTAGTTCCCCAACGGTCATCTCCTCCTGTACAGTATGAATATTGCTGACTGACCTTTTCCAGTTTGGACAGACCGAGGCATAGTGCGGGCCATTACATTCCCAGCACTTAACAGGCTCCTTACATTCAAAACTCTTGGTAAAATTTCCATGGTTATTTGCATCTTCCTTGCCCTTAAAATTATTCAAATTATTGGAAGTACCATTCCTATTTCCCTGGAAATTCTTGTTGTTATAATAATTTTTAGCCTTGTTATTCTTGAAATTCCTATGAGGTACAAATTCCTTCTTCTTAAATTCGGGATGATTGTTATTTTTCTTAGCCTTCCAGTTGGCCAAGCCTTCTTTCTTTTGGTTCTACTCAAAACAAAAATTAGCCTTCCTCATGGCTTCCTCCAAAGTCTTCGGGTTATCATATTCAATTCTGTCTTTGATATGATACGGTAGACAGCTAAGAAATCACTGTACTTTAGGTTTCTCGTCTAATAGGTAGGGTACATACCTAAGTAAACTTAAGAATTTGCTGTTCAAATCCTTCATAGTCATCGAACCTAACTTCAATTCATAAAATTCTTTAGCTCTTTCCTCGTAATATTGCTCAGACAAAAATTTCTTCTTGAAATACCTTTTAAAGGTACTCCAATTAACTTCCTTCTCTCTTATACCCTTGACTCTCTTCAGATCTTGCCACCATATGTCAGCTTTTCTAGAGAGGCTATATATTACCATCCTTGCTTTTAACTGATTAGAATAATTATATATATGAAAATACTTCTTCATCCTGGATAACCAAGACTCTGCTTCCTCCCCTTTTTCAGTCTCTCCATTAAAAGTTGGGGGCTTTATTTTTTTGAACTCCCCTGATATTTCCTCATATGGTTTGTATTTCTTCTTTCTGTCATATAAATCATCTTCACTACTGTCACTAGTAGTATGGTAACTTTGTCGTTCACCAAACCATTCAGATGATGAACTACTTTCAGTTTTTGCCAACTTCATCTTTTTGGATTTTCTTTGATGACTGACATCTTCAGATTCTGATCTTCTGCTCCTTCCTTCAGTTTGGAACTTTTCTATTAAAATTTGGTTCAATTCTTCCTAAGCCTTCAAAATCCTCTCATTCTCCCTCTTGACTGATTCCATTTCAGTTTTCAAATATTTTACAGTCTGCAATAGCTCTGCGGAGTTGGCATTCACCTCTTCTAACATAGGTTCTCTGGGCAAATTCCTTGTTTCTGTGTCTGGAGACTCCTCCTGTGCATACTCTCCTAGATTTTCCATACCTTCCTCTTAAACTTCAGAAAAATGAAATTTTATGTTCTTAACATAAAACAAAATATATGTTAGCATCTTATTTTAATTCACTGTTCTATGAAAGCTAGTTGGGCTGCATGAAGGCCTAGTGTTTGAACCTTGTGCTTTGATACCACATGTCAAAACCCCAAAATTTCTAAAAAATTTAAAATTTTGAAAATACAGATAAATCTCATTAATGCAGTCTACTAATTGTTTTTATTAGTTATATGTTAATGATTTTGTAAACTGAATTATCTACTTGATTATGTTTACTTTATAAAATAATTCTTTTTTAGTTTAATGACTTGTTTTTCTTTGCGACCGCAAGGTGGAACTGTCTTGGTGATCTGGGGCTTACTTAGCTTTGAGCTAACGTAGAAAGTTTACCTGCTCTTACAGACTTACATGTAAGAAGATCCAGTGCTGCTTGTCGATAATCCTAAAGCATTCAGATATTTGTTCGTCGCAATAATAATAGCTCAGTAAAACAATGTAAATTCTTTTCCATTTCAACTATTTTTATGAGGTAAAACCTTTAACTCATTATTCTTTGTAAAGACGTCATGGAAAACGAGATTCAGTCCTATCAGTACTGATGACAGTTGCTTTCTCTCTAGAAGTTGTAAATTATAGTTCTTATAGTGTACCAAGCTCTTCAATGTTTACCAGTGTTTACTATAGTCGTCGTGTATAAACGCCATAATATTTCTTTGCATACAGACTAAGAATGATAGGGCTATTACATTAAGGATCTATTTTACAAAGTGAACATAATCCTTTTTCATCCTGATAAATTTTTGGTTATTCTTTACAATGTGAAAGTATTGTGCAAAAGTTAATAAGTTTCGATACTTATTAATCCATCTTCCAAGCTTGAAGTTCTAAGGAAAATTATATCCTTATATATTACTTCCAATTAGGCTATAATAGTGATGATGGACTAAGTTCCTCTGCCCATAATTTACAAGGAATACACTATCCAGTTAAGGTTATTAATTTATAAAAGTTCCAATGTTAAGCTCCTTAATCATTTAAGACTTAGCATGCTCAATAGCAAACCTTATAAGTTTAATAGTTAAATATTTAAAGGCAATAAGTCTAACACTAGCATTTAGCATAAATACCATAAATTGACTTTATGAAATTATTTTATAAACATCAATTATCATAGCTTTGGATAGAGTTATAGTTGTTTAAATGGATGAATACCATGTTTGTATAAACAAAGGGGTCATGGATTGACCGCGCTCAAGCAAATTTTAAGGTTTATCCTTGGTTTTAAGTTTTATAACCTTTTAATATAAACACCCCTCGTAAGATTTGCTAGGTCGTAAGTTTATAACATTGATCTTTGATAAAGTTACAAACGTTGGTATGAATAATCATCAAGTATAATGGATGGGTCGTAAAGTTTGATTATACCCTGTATAAGTTTTAAAACCTAACAATATAAATAATGTGTTGTTGTTTGTAAACCAGCGTGCAAGCTAGGTTGACTTCGGGGTTAAGATTATGTTGGAACCTTCAAAAACAACAAAAATGATTGGTATTATCGTCCTCTTGTGATTGCTCATCGAGACTATTGGAAATTACCCACTGCATGCAAATAATCTATTTGATGGACGTGGCATCATTCCAGCCAAGTGTTACGTGGATATAAGGCACTGTCGAACCCTAAACTCATTATTCCTCTGTTGTTTTCGGCTTTCGGATGCTCTGCTACTATTTTAGTCTGCCCGCACCGCCGCTCTGCAACAAGTTGCTCACAGTCTCTCGGCTTGGCTTCTTTGTTTCCTGTATGATGTGAGCTTGCCCTGCACGTTCAATAGAGAAAGGTTGTATGCTTTCTGCTTGCTGTTGGAATCGGGTTGTTGGTTTTCCTTCAACGTTTTTTCTTCGTTGCTTACTCCTTTGAGAAATATCCAGCCTGCAAGTGTCCTAATCTCCCCATGGCCCAGTAGTGAGCGTTGTGGCTTTAACTCTCGAGTTTGTTAGGTCTTAGGGTTTTTCAGTAGAGTGGTTTTTTATGTTGGAAAAGTTACGGCCAAAGCATTCACACCTGCTTGGCTTGTCTCCCCATCGTTCGTACTTCACTGGTCACTGCTACGTGGGTTAACTCCATTTCTCCTATGGCAGATGAAGGCTTGGCTTCTCCTCGCGTTAGTAGCTGCACTGCTGTTCACAGGTGGTTATGTTTGAGTTAAGATTTGAGGTAAGAAACGTTATTAACTCTTATGTTATCTTTGCAGATTGTTTTATTTAAACAGTTGTTTATTTTTTATACATGATATTAACATTATCGTCCTTCATTGCTCATAGGTGTTGACCTGTCTCTCTCTGCGTGGTTGGTGCAAGGCTATGGCGATGGCTTGCTCACGGGTAAGCCTTGGATACCCCATGGTTGTTCTTCCTTGTTCGGTCCCTTATGGGACATATGCTGGTTGGTCGTCATGGCCTGTAAAACCCTTATGGTTTTTGGTTTACCTGGTTACTTGGTTTATTGTTTTTAGTGGATGTTGAAACCCTTTCTTTAAGCACGGTTCTCCGGCTTAGGCCGTGACTGTAAATTTTGATTTTTTTTTTTATCTGTTTACTTGTGTATATATGTAAATATGATAAAAGGCTCGTAAAGCCTTACTCTGTAAATTTTGTTTAAAGCCGTGAGTGCATTAAACTGAGTTAGACTCTTTCAGTTTATTATCTCAGTTGTACATTTTGATACTAGTAGGGTTTTACCCTAACTCGAAGATATAAAAAAAAGGTATTTACAGTTTCTTTAAAAAATATCTTTTATTTACAATGCACTTCAGTAATTTGTTGGGTTATTGTTTATGTTGTATAATGGTTGGTAAGCTCTGTGAATCGAGCATATTATTACTCTGTTGGTTATTTCCTGCGCGTTATTGCAATTGAGTTTTACCCTGTAATATTATTTAATTATTAACTGCTAGGGTTTCTGTACATTGTTTTATATTAGTTTACTTTATTATAATATAATTTGTAAATGTTGTTATATAATTTTTAACCTTCGGAATATAAGAATTTCATGTTTTTAATGATGTGCTTATGTAACTGTCAGTTACATCTTTTGCGTACAGAATTTATATTTTATTTAATGTTTACTATAATGGGATAAGAACATTACTTTATTTACATATTATTACTGTTCCTATGATTATATATTACCTTTATACTTAGTCCATATAAGGTGTATAAGAAGAAAGTGTTTTTCTATTATACTCTTATGCTTACTATATTAATTAATTTATGAGAAGTTCCTTCTGTATTCTAAATTTTCTATGTTATCCTATTTATATTACAATAATAGTATTTATAAAATAAAAGAGTAACAAACTATCTATGTTATTTCCTATGAACTGTATTGTAGGGTTTGTTTTAAATTATAAAGGAAATAAGTTGGTAGCTGTATAACTTGTTAAAGTTCCGTTAGATAAAATATAAAATAAAAGGTTATTTACATTACAACGTATTTAAAAATCTTAAACCAATTAGTTTAGCTTTAGAAATAAATCTAAGTTTATCTACCTCGCTCATAGTTTTTTTGCTGTAGGACACTAGTTATTTATCCTATACAGGAAAGAAGTAATATGTGGAGATGAAAAGCATTTTTATTTATCCTAACTCTACTCATTTTAGCTATTAGATTCTTTCCTTTAGTTCATAATAAAATAATAAAGTTACTGAAATGAATATTGTACAGAGAACTATTTATCTATCAAAACCTACTTCTGTTAGTAAAAAGATATAGGTTCTTTACCTTTACTAAAATCTAACATTCACAATCTAAGTCTAATCCTAGCTCTACTCCATGTACAGAATGATATTTCCTATGATAACAAAATAAAAGTAAACATTCTCTTAATCAAGCTAAACATCTTATTCTATAATTGCATCATACTTTCTTTATATAAATTCACCACCTGTGCTAGAGTACGATCTGGATTACTCCAGATGAGGAAAAACACAGGTAGGATTTGTTTCTCATCTGGATTGACTTCATTACTAAACAAACTAAGTTATCCTATCCTCTAAGTTTTTACATCATAAATCGCAAATGCATCATTCAACCTTACACAGATAATAACACAGAAATTAATAACTAACAGAACCTGTTCTTAGAGCTTGGACGACAACAACAATGGGAGGCCGTTCCTCCCTACCAACTCCTAGATAGCACTCAAACAACGACTCCTCAGGACCCTCGAGCTTGCTTTGGTCTCTCTGGTTGGAACCAGGTGCAACAAATAATCAAGTACTAGTCCTGAGACTCAATACCAGTCCTGAACTTATCAGTCAATTCTCTCAGCTAGCAAGTTGTATCAGACCAAGTTACTGCAGTTTTTCTCTCAAAGAACCTTCCTTAAAGTTTTCCCTTTTCCCCAATGAATTCCTTGAAGTGCATTCCACCTGAATGATTCTTCTCCTGGAAAATATCTGAGCAGCCTCAACTCTCTTCATTGGGTACTTTTAAAAGATTGCCTAGGTATTTTCGGGTTAGTTGTCATTAATTGAGCCACCTGCTCTGATCCCACTTTCTTGGGGGATCATGATCCCAAATGTAGGGAAGTTTCCACCTGCAACATAGGAAGTGTTTGAGGATGCTGCCACTTATCTTTTGCTCTCCACCTAGTTCCTTCGACCAGTTTGACCAGTAACACTCTTATTAACAGCTCTCCCAAGCTGTTGTCTCAACTTTTATTTATTTAAAAATAAAATATTCAGAATTACATTCCACATCTTTTGACTCTGCTGAGTCATCAGTTTCTACTTAGAATTAAGTTTAACATAATGTCTTAAGAATCAAATTAAAACAAATAACATTATTTTACAAAATTGGGGTATGTGACATGTTGCCTCGCATAGATGATCTATTTGATCAACTACGTGGAGCTACGGTGTTTTCAAAAATTCATTTGTGGTCTGGATATCACCAAGTTAGGATTAAAGATGAAGACATCTTTAAGAAAACTTTTAGGACTCGATATGGCCATTACGAGTTTGTTGTTATGCCATTCGTGCTTACTAATGCTCCAGCTATTTTTATATGCTTAATGAATAATGTAATGCATAAATATCTAGATAAGTTTGTAGTCGTGTTTAACGACGACATATTAATCTATTCGAAATCTGAAGAAGAGCATAAATAACATTTAAAAATTGTTTTGCAAGAGTTATGAGATCATCAACTCTTTGCAAATTTTAGTAAATGCGACTTCTTTAAGGATAAAATCCAGTACTTAGGTCATGTGGTGACTAAAGAAGGAATTTTGGTGGATCCCGAAAAGATAAAGGTGATTGAAGATTGGCCAGTTCCTAAAGACGTAACTAATGTTTGATCCTTTATGGGAGTTATCGGTTATTACCGGAGGTTCATTGAAGGGTTTTCGAGAATCGCAAATCCGATAACCTCTTTGCAGAAGGGAAAGAAATTTGATTGGAATCAGAAGTGTGAGGATAGTTTTAAAAATTTAAAAACTTTATTAACTAGCGCACCTATTTTAAGAATAGTTTATCCAATAAATATTTTTTAGTGTGTACTGGCCTGTAATGATGTTTAAGACGGAGTATTGACTCAGGAAGGGCATGTTATCGCTTATGAGTCTAGGAAATTAAAAATTCATGAAAATAATTATGCGAAACTTATGACTTGGAATTAACTGTTGTCATACATGCTCTAAAGATGTGGCGTCATCATTTAATTGGAAGAAAATTTATTTTAATGATAGATAATAAAGGATTAAAATATCTGTTAGATCGACCTAACCAGAATGCTAGACAAGCTAGGTGGCTAGCTTTTCTAAGTGAGTATGATTTTGAAATTCAGCACATTAAAAGGAAATAAAATAAAGTTGCTGATGCATTAAATAGAAACGCAAAGCTGAACTTTACAGCAGTTATCTGCACTTATACAACAGATCTAGAAGAACAGCTTAAAGTAGGGTTAGAACAAGATTAAATTTACCAAAAATTACAAGCAAAAACGAAAGAAAATCCAACAGAGAGTTTAAGTAAAGGGTACAGCTTGAATGAAAAAGGATTTTTATTGTATAAAGAGAGAATGTATGTACCTAAAGTTAAGTTATTAATTTTAGATGAAATCCATAAAACTCCATACTCAGGCTATCCAGGTTATCAGAAGACTATAACTATGATAAGAAAAGAATATTTTTGGCCAAACATGAAGACTGAACTGGCAGAATATATTGCTAGATGTTTTGAATGTCAACAAGTAAAAACTGAACATCAACACCCAGCTAGATTACTTCAGCCATTGCTTCCTAGCTGGAAATGGGAGATAATTAGTCTTGATTTTTTTACTGGACTGCCTAAAAATCAGAATTTAAATGATTCTATATTGGTAGTAGTTGACAAATTGATTAAAGTAGCCTATTATATACCTGTAAAAACTACTTTTAAAGCTGCAGACATAGCTGATATCTTTTTAAAGAAAATTTTTCGACTGCATGGGATACAGAAAGTTATAATCTCAGATTGAGACCCTAAATTTACAGGTAACTTTTTGAAGCTCTGTTTAAAGGATTAAACACCACACTAAATTTTAGTACTTCGTTCCATCCTCAAACTAATGGACAGACTGAAACAGTAAACCAAGTACTGGAAGATTTACTAAGAATGTATGTAAAGGATCAGCCAAGTAAATGGTAGGATTATTTGCACCTGGTAGAATTTGCTTATAATAATAATTATCAAGCTTCAGCCAGATTTAGTCCTTTCAAAATTTTGTATGGAAAGAAATGTAACACTCCTATCTCTTGGAGTAATCCGGTGGATAGGCTAGTATTAGGTCCTGAACTATTGAAAGAAATGGAAGAAATTGTAAAGCAAGTACAAGGTAATCTGACTATTGCACAAGATCGACATAAAAGTCAAGCAAACCTTAAAAGAACTCCAAAAGAGTTTCAGGTAGGTGAACATGTGTTCATCAATGTTATACCCAAAAAGATCTCTCTGAGGTAGGGTAGTTGTGCAAAACTAGCACCTCGTTATTGAGGTCCTTTTGAAATATTGTCCAAGATTGGACAGGTAGCCTATCAGTTAGCCTTACCAGCGAATTTAAGAGTTCAGAATGTTTTTCACATTTCTGTATTAAAGAAATATGTTCATGATGCTACTCATGTTATTAATTAGAATGATGTATAGGTGGAACCTGAAGGATATTCTCTGGTGGAACCGGACTGTATCCTCGAGCGGAGGGAGATCACACTTCGGAACCGCACCATTGGTCAGGTGAAGGTGCAATGGAAGCACCTTAGCCCAGAGAAATCCACCTGGGAATTGGAAAGTCATATGCGAGATGCATATCCAATTATGTTTCAGGGCAATTCTGAGGACGAGGAATAAATAACATCGAGGACGATGTTATAATTTAAGGGGGTGTGTATGTCACATGCCCCAATTTTGCAAAAACAATTTTATATTATTTGAGGAACAATATGTTAAAGTTTATGCTAATTTGTCACATTGATGACCCAGTGGGGTCGAGGATATTGAATGTAAATTGTAACTATTTTATTTATAAATAAATAAATGAGGAGACAACAGCTTAGGAGAGCTGTTAAAAAAGTGTTTACTGGTCAAATTGGTGGAGTAGACTAGGTGGAGAGCAAATTGACATGTGGCAGAATCCTCAAACTACTTCCAACTGTTGCAGGTGGAAACCTCTCTACATTTGTGGTCATGATTCCCCAAGAAAGTGGAATCAGAGTAGGTGGCTCAATTAATGAAAACTGACCCAGAAGACCTAGGCATCTTTATAAAAAATCCCATTGAAGAGAGTTGAGGCTGCTCATTCTAGATAAGTGATCATTCAGGGTGAATGAATGTACTTCAGAGAAATTCAGTGGAGGGGAAATCTGGAAAGTGTTTGAGGGGATAACTGCTGATTGATCTAGTTGCATCTTTTAAGATGAAGATCATACTACTGAGAGAAGAGTGTTTTATTGAGGTATTAAACTAGTCAGTTGACAAAGGGTTCTACAGTTGCATCCTCCACCCAGTTCTCAGCCAAGAAGACCAGCAACAGGCTCGGGGGTCCTGAGGAAGCATTGTTTGAGCGCTCTCCAGGAGATTGGTAGGGAGGAACGACCTCCTAAAGCTATTGTCGTCTTGTCCTCAACAGGTTCTCTGTTATTTTATTTTACTGTTTTAGTTAAATAAATCCTAGTTTATCTATATATGAATGTTAAAAAGTTAGAGATTGTGAATTGTTAGATTTAGTATTCTTATTAGTTTGTTATAGAGAAGAAATTGGTTTAGAGAATAGTGAAATAGAATGAAAATAAATTTCTAAACTGTGTTTTTCCACACCTGGAAACTAGGTCGTACTCTAGCACAGTTGGAATGCTTTAAGTAAATGAAAGAATTCTTAAGAGAATGAAGATAGTAGATAGGATTTCGTATCTATTGATAGCAGAGTAAAATTTTATTTCAATGTTTAGATTACAATGGAAAAGTAGTGTTAGGGTTTAATTGTATTTACATTTTTATTGTAGTGTAACTAAATAAAATGCAAGAAAAGAAATAGTAAACTACACTAGAGTTACAGTAATAGTATACTGTTACAAATAAAAGTTTATAGGAGATAATAGCTAAGTATTTAAACCAATTATTAATCAAACAATACTTCTCTTAAAACTATTACTTAATAAGAACCAGATTAGGGTTATGTTTATAAACCCTTTATTTATGAAAAATAAATAGAGTTCTGGAGTTGACCTTCTATTCTTTATAGAGCTCTGAATATTTCTAAGTTACATAATAGTAAATAAAAATAAATGTAAATAAAAACATTAAATGAAATAAAACTAAAAATTTAATATTAAGAGCTAATTATTTTTAACAAGCTGGGTTATAACCTGTGAAAGAAAAACCTGAGGGTCAAAACGCTAACAACTAATTATCCAATTATAAATTAATCTAATTAAGTTTTAACCCTTTACATTATTAACCGTATAACAAAATTATCAAGAAAGCTAGAATTCATGTAATAGACTAACCATAGTCTTTTTACAAACAAATAACTTTTATAAACCATTTTAAAATAGTAAAATAACAAATTATTTACAGGTTAAGAAAACCACTATAAAAAAAAACGAGCCAAAGCTCCAAGATTGACGAAGTCTTTCTTTTAATTAAAAAAAACTGTATTACATTGTCGGGCCGTACGGCTAAGACTTAACAAAAATACATATCAGGGCTCAAGGGCCAGTATTACCCAGCATAACATCAAGGGTCTATAAGTAAAATTGGAAAGCAACATGATAAAACTTCTTAACTAATGAAGAAACTGAAACAGGCTTTTAAGCACTGTTTTTTTCCTTCTTTAACCCTCATTACAAGTAGGGAAAAACCCATATTTGAAATCAGGGCTTACTAGTTGGGGCCACGAGTCCACTAAAGCCGACCATTGTTTTCTTTTCCACTGAAGTTTGGAGCGGTCATGGGTTCCTGTAAAGAGCATATTAACGAGCGTTAGAATAATGCTCAGCTTCTAAGCTTAAACCCTAACTGTGTAAATAACTTAACCAAGAGTTATTCTAATAAATAATTGAGTTGTCTTACGTGCAAGTAAGAAGATAATTCGAGCAACGAAGAAGCATTCACCAGCATTAGCAATTTATATAGGTAAGTATTCAAACCCCTATGCTGACCCTAGAGTGGAGATAGTGTCAACAAGATTAAGCTTCACAAAGCCGTGACGAGCCACAAGAAAAATAAAACTGAAACCATGGACACGCCGAGAGCTAAACACATAAACAATTAACCACCCACGCAGTAAGGTTCACAACCACGAAGATTCGTGACCTAAGACTGGGTATTGAGACTACAGCAACAACAAACAAACAAGCTACAGAGCAAGCAAGTAGAGGAACAGCCTCTCATGGCTACCAAGAAAACTACACAGAGTAGCCCGCAGGCGAGCGAAACCCTCAGAGTAAAATGACAGGTGAATAGGGTTTTCCAATCTTTTAAGTCACCAATGCATGGACGAGAGTAGACCACGTGCCCTCCAAATCTTTCAACCACACATGGGTCTTGTCTATAGTCAATTTGTGTTTCCAATTATCAAATTATTGTCATGATCAATAAACAAATTATGCAATCGACTATGGAATGGATATATATATATTCACAAATGAAAACATAAAACTATATATTGTAATCAATAGTATCAAGGTGTGTAATAATTGTTAACAAAGATTCTATGTCGTTGACCATAGAGTAAGGATATAAAAACCTTGCCATTGAAACAATCCCAAGGTCGGCCATAGAATAAACTATTCCAAATAACAATTCGTATGTTTACTTTGCAAAACGACTTTAAAATATTTACATATTATTTGAAGCTCAAACTATACTATTTGCAATCGATGGTTTAAGGTTAGTTAGAATTGCTATTAACTAATATATGTCATTTGACTATAGAGTAAAGGTGTTTTAAACTATGCCAAAAAAACAATCATAAGGCTCAACCTCAGTGTAAACTTTTAGGAATTATGTTTTGTATGCTCAACTTGCCAATGACAATAATAATGAATCTTATCAATATTTATAAAGTCAATTGTGCTTACTGGGTTCTAGCATAGTATAGAAATCTTTGTTATAATGTTTCATTGATATAGACCTTAGATTAGAAGTTCTAGGTAGTAAAATCTACCATAGTAATTATTATAAACTACAATTAATTATAAGTGAGGCAACATAATAATAGTAATTTTACTATGGTGTAAACCATGTACAAGGTTTATAAATTATAGGAATAACACTGATAATGTATTTACCTATGATTTAAATTTTATAAAAGTGGTGGTAGGTAGTATTCCATCTTAAGATGATGTATCTAGTTACAAGAACCAAACTTATAATGTCATGGAAATTTCGAGGTAGTAATATCTCTACAGGATGCAAGTAGCAATTAGATCGGTACATTATAAAATAATGTGGTATTGTATGTTGTTACAATAATACATGTAGCAAGGTGATAATTTAAGTATTGAAGTTTATAACTTGATGTTTAGCATATGTACATACAAACATCAGGTTAATAATTTTTGTGGCTAGTAAGATATAGACAAAATAGAAACATGTACTCTATTGGAAATATTTACCTTCGAGATTGATAGAAGTACTTTTATGAATAAAAGATAGTACATTTAAACATAATATTAGCGATATAAGCATGTTAAATTAGAAGTAATTGTATGACGAAAAACTTGAGCTTTAAGCTCACAGCAAGTATCTTTTTGTTTAGCTAAGTATGATAAAGTTAACAATCTTTATGACTAAGCATTGAATACTGTCTTAGAAACAAAAACTATGGAAGACAATTACTTTACCTAATCAGAGGTTGCTTTTAAATAATCAGTTTATTTACTAGCATATTAATATGCAACATAAATACTTCTTGCTACCTTATGAATTAAACTCCTACTTGATCGATCATTACCTATTGAACTTGTAAGAACCAGCAGTCCATGTGTGTTAGCATAATGCTAAGTAAGCCCAAGTTTTCAAACATAGATTTCATCTACTTGCCAAAAAGTAAAATTATTAATAAAGCTAAACAAAATCTAGATGTAGGTCATTCTTATATACCTTATGGAAATGAAAATTGTATTATTTATTGTATTAAGAAACTAATTAATATTAAATGTTAAACTATTTCATTTTCCGCTAACCGCTAGCAGTTAGTAAACTGTGTATTCAGACATTTTATGTATCTTAAAATTTTTAAATTTTTATGTAATTTTGGGGTTATGACATACATGTACCTGGGAGGTTATGGGAGATTGAATTCCTATGTCTCCACTCATTGGCTCTAAGAAAATATTAGTATTAAGAAAATATTTACATATTAAGCAAACAATTGTAAATTTACAACTAGTATTAAAAAAAAATTATGTTGCAAAATAACAACATAGTGAAAACTAACATATGCATAACAACCAACTTTGAAAGCCTTCCATATAAATTAAACGTCGGTTATTAAATAATATAACATGTGCAACAGTATTTTATACAAGTCCCATCTAATATCATAATTATCATTTATTGACATACCTCATCGTGTCAACATACCTATTATCATACAACCAAGCCCTCAGGACCATCTTTGTTATTGATGTTCTCCATTAGTATCTCATGCTCTATGATTTGTTAAGAAGTATTGTACCTTCAAGGAATATCTACTGGGAATCATTTGTAACTGGAGGTTTGTACCAACGATTAGATTCGTAAAGTGATACACAGTTGCACCTAGTTTGAAATCCCGGAAAACATATCCACCATTATATCTTGCATTGTTGTCTTGTATCAAGTATTCACCTTTAAAAACCATCAACCGATTGAGAAGTGGTCATTTTCATCCATAGTTATCATGATATATTGAGGGTTTTCTTTCACTTTATACAACGTTCCAACCAATAATCCCCACCCCATTCACTATATTTTGGGGAACCCACTTGATATATGTTCCCTGCAAAATACGAGAGTAGGTATGTGATTAATATTTAAGATGAGACAAGGCCATTAATGTCCAACTAAAAACATGTAAATAATTGAAATAAATTGCAAATCATATCAAGTTGTACAAATCTAAAGAAATATATGATTGGTATGGATCCAACAGATTTAACTCAATAATTTCATGTTGATCAAGTGGAAGTGATACGTAATACCATGAATCAACAAAATCCAATGACTCACACCCATCCTAGTCACTATCGCTACATGGGGGGGGAAATAAAGAGACTTTTCTAGGCCATATTTCAAATACAGAGTTATTTGAGCTTTGAATCGAATGAAATCCACGAGTCCCGGTCACACTCTTGCATTCCATGCATGTGAATGGTCTACATCTACCACCTCCCAAAGAATATATGCACATGTCTTTTTCTTATGAATTCTACTTTCATAGTTGATTCCTCTCCTATTGCGAACGTGCACCACCTGACTATAGATTGAGCATCTTGAATAGTAGTTTTAGTGGATAATTTCAATTCCTCTTTATGCAGGGCTATTTTGACATATGTTCCAGCTCCATTGTGATCTCCTTTACCATGCCCAATCTCAAAATAGTTATACATATGTGGCACCTTGAAAGTTTTTATGCAATGAACACAACCATTGAAATATGCAGTCATTTTTGAACTGACAAGCACATCCTGTAGACCCAATATTGTGTTGATCCATCTGTATGTTTCTCCCCTTCAGGTGATCATATAACATGAGGAATTAATGATGTACATAATTGAAGTCATGGCACTTGTTATCACTTATGTAGAAGTGATAGTAATTAAGAATTTCTTGTTGCTCTTTATTCATAATTGGGCCATGCCTGTACGCAATATGGACCTACAAGGAAACTTGATTAGAATGCTAGTACTTACTTTGATTCTCATTTTGGGGGTGTAGAGTGTAGTTATTTGCATTATAAAGCACTAAAATTATAGTACCATAGGAAAATGTCTATTTGTAATTCCCAAACTACTCATCATGCCATCGATTCATTTAGACATACTGAACATATTGTTGTGTCTTTTCAATAAATTCCTCAATGGAGTGGTTGAATTGAACTTGGTGGAACAAAATGATATCGACATAAGTTATGTTTGTAAGTAAGGAATGGAAAATAATTGAAAATTTAAGATAAATATGACTTTACATGTCACTAATCATATCTTTTTTCTTTCTTGAAAAAATTTCATAAATGATGTATTTGAAAATTTTCATGTCTACCAAGTTATACAACTTGACGAGAACCCGACATTGTTCTTGTTTTTTGGGAATCAATTTTTTAGATGTTTTTACCTCTGTTTCAGAAAGTGTGTATATTGGTAGAACAATTTTTCATTTTGAGCCATTTTTTTGTGATTTTAAAACTTTTTAATCATAAATAAACTATAATTTTTATTTACAAATGTGCTTGTTCAAATTTAAAAAAAAAATACATTTAATAAGGAGTTAGAAAGAAAAATAAACAAATTTTAGAATTTTGTTTACGTTTAAAACCTCACGTCAAACTTTCACATAACATATTTAATGTATATTATTATTATTAGGTTGCTATTTAGAGTTTTCTTTACATTTAGAACCTCACGTCAAACTTTCACGTAGACGTGTTTATTGTATATAATTATATTTTGTTTGTTGTTTTATGTAGTTTTGCTTTGTTTTGTCTTTTTTTAATATTATGATTTTTTAATAATTTTTAAATGTTTTGCTTTCTTATTATTTGTATTTCAATTTTTTTTAATTATTGGTATTATTTTTTTGTATTTTTGTTATAATTTTAAAGTATAATGTAACGATTTCAAGTTTTTTTTAAGAATACATATATATTTTTAAATTTAATTGTATTTTGATATTTTTTCTTTGTTATTTAAGTGTTTAAAGGTGTTTTTATGTTTTTTTTTGTGTTTTTAATTTTTTTTTTATTTAATTGTTTTTATTGTTTTGTTTTTTGTATTTTTAATTTTAATTTTAGGAGTTTTTGTTCAATGATGTTGGTGGTTAGGGTCATATTTTGGAACAAGTTATAACTCTCCAAAAAATGAGTGATTGTGGGAGAACCATTTTTTGATTAAGGGTTTTGATTGCAGTCCCATCGGTCGGGGTTTCAAAAATGTTGTAATTTTAGCTCCGAAAAAAGGGTGTTACTAGCATCGCTTTTCAAATTGAAGGTTGTTTTTGTTGTTTTTAACACAAATATATGAGTTTTTATAGATAGAGTTCTCATTGTAAGTATAAAGTTCTAGTCAAGCTGTATAACTTATTGTCTATAACCATACCCCCAAATTAATTATCTCCACTCTCATGAATACACTAGATCAATAATGACATTCCAACATTGTTGGAGCATGTCCCATCCAAATAAGTTTTTGCATAACATGCTTTCCCCTTCGTCCTAATATACTTGATGCTATTAATGAATTCGTTTGATGAAGTTGGTGGTATTTCCATAGAGAAATCCTGCACATGGTTAGTATGCAACACATGGCGAATGTACAAAAATGTCATAGTAATATTAATATTCTACAAGGTATAGATTGCAATAACATGTGTTAGAAATACCATTTATTTTAACATACCAAGCTTGCATTTCTCAAAATATCTTTTCCCAAAATTCAATTCCTTATGTTCATTCTTGAATTTCTTATATAGTTCCATTTTTGTTATGTCTAGAAGGTGTTTAATGTGTGGTTCAAGAACTTTTGAAGTCCTTCAAAAATGTTAGTACATCTTTCTGGTTTGAAGAAGGCCTAGTGTTATCATGCCAAAAACTCTACACTAATACCTTTACTGCATCAATTAGCTTCCTCTTGGAGCATGGAAACCTACTAATGGAGGAAGACAAATCTATCTAGTCGGTTGTTTCAAAATGATCCCTTCTAATAGAATACCTATGAAGGAGTTTTACATTCAAATTCACAAGTTTAGATGTAGGATTGAGAAAACAAAGGAACTTAGTGTTCTTGTTTACAAATGCTTGTGACAACACAAAGTAAGCCACATTGTGATCCTTTGAACACATTTTCTTACCAATTGTGCCAAAGGAATATACCAAGATTTTAACAATATGAGAACTTGGTCAATAATTGTTTATCATCTTTATCCCTATCTTTTTCGCAAAAATAGTCATACAATTGGATTTTAACAATGACAAAAATAATCTACATTTATGTCCATCACCTTTAGAATGAAAATATTTTTTAAGTATCTGTCGAGTTTAAAATGAAATACTTCATTTGGACAATGTGCATTTAAGGGAAGTAATGAGAATTTCATCAATATATATACGTTTTGAAGTTCTTTGATGTGCACTTGCTAATGGAGGCAAGGGGGTTGAAATTGTACCATGTACCACATTAATAGGATGCTCGAGTGTTTGAACAAGATCTTGTTGTCCTTTGGTCTCTTACTAGAAGCTGAATGATGGGAATTGGACATCCTCTTAAATGGCATCAATAACATTTACTTCTTCAATAGTATGTTCTACATGTAATGTCTCTCTAATTTCATCACTTGTATAACCATAAGAGACCAAATCAATTATTGGGTTTTTATATGGTGATTCATTAGTTTGAGGATGACTTGACGTGGGAATTGAAACAAACCCTTATGAACACCTACATTTTACTTCTTGATTGGTTCCATGGGGTGTTTGTTCCTTAACTATTGTGTAAATTTAGGGCCCCTCTAGTGAATGCTTCCATTTTTCTTGTCATGGATTGGACGAAAGAACTGTGGAACCATCTATAATTGGAATTGGATGAGTTCCCATAAAATTCCTCTGATTGATCATGTCTAATATTTTCCTTTCTCTATTTTCTTCAATGATTTCTTGAGGTTTCTTCTTCCTTATTTATTTTCTACTCAATTCTATATATTCCCCATCACCACAATGATCAATTTAATGAAAATTGTCTTTGGTGCCCCTCAACTATAAGCAAATGAATGATGGAAATAATCTTTTGTGCTCCTCAATTATAAGAAAATGAATGTTGAATATTATACTTGGTTCTCTTCAATTATATATTTTTCAAGCTTGCCAATATTCTTCTTCATTTGTGAATATACCCCATCATTGAATTGATCAAAGAGGAGAAATTGTATTTTGTTTCAATGTGTTTCATGTATATACGCACTAATGTATCATAATCACGAGTGCACAAAAATACCAAAAATCAAAATTAAGAAAACTACAGAGGTTATTTTTTCCCTATACTTAAGAAATGGTGGAAATTTTAAATTCGAAAACTAATTCTAAAAGGTGTTTAAAAAAAACTAAACATTAACTCATTCCTTTGGATAAATTTTAAAGGGGGAGTTTAGGAAGAGAGACTTATGTGGAAGGAGTTTGAAGCAATCAAAGTTATTTTGAGGATCAAAATTTGTTAGGTATGTTCAATCAAGAAAAACCCTACATAGAAAAATTTCAAGCATGTAAAATACTACTATTGATATTATTACCCTATTTAGAGTTTAACTAGATTTAGAAAAAAAAGCTTCATAGTTACCTTCAATGCTGCACCCTTATTTTCTCATTGCTTCTTTTCATTTTATGTGGATGCACAATTTTACTTTAGGGTTTAAATCCCTTTATTGTTACACAATTACGATTTTTTCCTTTTAGGGATTTCAAATTTGATTAGTTTGTGATTATATATAGAAAGTGTAAGGTGATATGGGGCCACTTTTTGGGTCGAATCTGTAACCATGTCAGCCTTGTCCTTTTTTTTAATTTTCAATAAAAAATGCATGCATCATTTTCGATATGTTTATATAGCAGGAATGCATCGGTGCGTGTAGAGTAATAGTGGATAAGAATTGATATGTGTAACATTATATTTTCTTTTCTAAAAACATAAAATATCAGTTCTCAGTTCTTGGTGCTAGAGTATCGCATTAACAAATTGGTGTGTTTATACTAATAACACAATGATAATGGCAGGAATGAAACTTTTTATTTTCCTAAAACATTAATTAATATTTATGTCATTTTTGGTGCTCTTATTTTGATATAATGCAATGGTTCTTTGTTGTAGATAACACATTGGGGTGTTTTATGAATTTAAGCACACCGATATCCGACTTGTTTTCTATTTTGAATTTCTGGAATTTATTTGTGTAATATATTGATATCCTATGTACTAAATGGTCCAAGTTGTTTATTGATAGAAAATGCATGGTATGAGTTCAATGAACAACAATTTTAGTCAACATGATGGGAGCACATCCAGAATTATGAAGAAGGAAAGTGCATTTTAACTTCTATATTTAAATTAATTTGTTTTAATTATTTGTAAATTTAACTAATACGTATTGGTTAATGTCTGATATAGAGAGCCAAAAAATGAGGAATCTCGATAATATTCTTACAAATATAAGTCCAGAACAGCATAAAATGTTGATGGAAAAGTTACAAAGGGATGAATCAGGTGAGTAAAAAATAAATCAAATAAAGTATTTCTTCAAATTTGAGTAATACTATACTTAAGAAATTCACTAATATGTTTCAAATAGTATATTTCACATATGTTTAATTTTATACAGGGACTGAAAACAACATAATTAAATACCATCATAGTTTTTTTTTAATGGAAGATGCAAATGATGATGAATTGGTCCTTAGCTTTGGAGTGGTGTTGGAAGTTAATATAAGGGGAAAGTCATTTTATAATACTGTGAGGGATATATTGGAAATAACACATAGACATACTTTTCACTTATAATACAAAAATCGATTAAATGATTCAAATAATCAGGTCATATGTAAACTGTAAGAGGTATTTCTAGAGCAATGGTCAATGAGACTTGTCAAACTTGCAATAGTAAAAACACACAACAACAAAAAAACTAATCATTCAAAAAGTAAATTCCTAAACATGTTTATGTAGAATATGTAACTATAACTACTACAAAGCGTCATTCCCTTAAAAATTTATTTTTTCTATATTTATTTTTCATATCAATGGAAGAATAGTTTAATGTCATTTTTCATTTTCAAGAAGATTGTGAAAATCCCAAAGGATGAACGAGGTGATATGTGAAATGCGGTAGTAGGGATGTCGAAAAAAGTGTACAAGTAGATGTTCAAGGAACTGGACATAATTGCATAACAAGAGGATCCATCTCAACAACAACGTGCTTCAAATTTATGAAATCATTGATTTTTGGATTATGTACATCTGATTAATTAATTCAACATTAAATATTGCTTTTCAATTGTTTTGTTGTAGAAAATAAAACAAAATGGAACCAATCCAACACACAAGACATGACAACAAGGAAAAATAGGGTCGATAACAAAGCTTGTGGGTATTTGTGATTTACTTATAACAAATTAAGATTTCATAGTGGTTGTGATCTTTATAGTTATTTATTTTTGTTTTCACTAGCCATCATTGAATGTCTTGAAATAGGTGTTAACATAGAAAGAGGAGCCATTATAAGAATTGATTGGCATTGGGTTAAGCAAGTGTTGTGAGTATATAGTGGTATATCAAACATTAATTGTGAATTTTGTAAGTATCCATGTTGTTTTGATTCTCTCTTTTTATAACTAATAAAACAACAAAAATCATAAATTTTAAATCTATGATTTCTTACAAGGTATAAAACTTATAGGAAACAAAGTATGAATTGCAACCAACAAAATAATTGTTGATAGATGGCATGAGACATGGTTTTGAAAGAATGTGTGAGACTTATGATGCAATTATTTTTCTCGTATGTCGAATTTCAATCTATATTCATGTATATTATCTAGTTGAATTTTCGATATTCCCAACAATTGTAGATACACTCAGATCACTTTATTTTATGTTTGTAGATTAAAGCTGAAGAAGAGGAAAGCAATCAAGCCAATCAATTTTTTTTTAGCTAAATAACCCAACGAATGCAAGTGGCTTGAGCACTGATAACATTTCCAATGAAGAATAATGATCCATATTTATTCTTTTATGTTAACGAAAGGCAATGCTGTATATTTAGAAATAATTTCCTATGAAAATCAGATATTTTGTATTATGTATTGGACATAGTGTTCGAATGGAGATACAACAGGATACCAATAAGTGTAACAAGTACATTGTATGCTAACATTTTGATTTTTGGTGTCTCTTTGTTGTCCTAATTTATATGACAAAGGCCCTGTTATTGATCACTTTTTTTCTATTGCATTCTCCAATGTTACATGTGATTTGATACATTGGTAATTAAATGTATGGATGATTTAATATTACAATAGATGCTAGAATCTATGATATAAGAAATTAATTCAAACAAACACAATAATCAAAATTGAAATGAACAATAT
>LPNX010135425.1:0-10553 GCA_001517045.1 Pseudotsuga menziesii | reverse complement strand
ACATGGTCAAATTGTAATTCTCAAGTTCAAATTGTAATTAATTAATATAACTAAATTTTCATGTCATGGAAATAGACACAGATACATACAACTACAGATGAGATACATACAACTGCAGAAGAGGGTATTGGAGCTGCCCTGATGTTTACACATGAGTGGGTTGCCGCTCACCAGCCGGTTTCTGGTGAAGTCCCATCTAGACAGGCGGGTGACAGCATCCCAGATATGACACTCAACTCCACCGAGGTGAGTTCATAGATTTATGTTTCATATATATATTTAATTTTGTCACCTTGTACATGTAATTTAAATATGTGGGATGTAATTGACTTGCAGAGTTCACGCTTTTAACTTCTGCAGTTGTCAGACCTGGACTCTCTTCTTTGTCGGGCGGATGAGGAAGGCCAGGGGCATACTGCAGTCGAACGTAGTGGTCGTGATCATCTATCTTTGGATGATTGTCCTAGGGGTTCCCTTTAGACTTTGTTATTTGTGGACTTTATTATTTTGGACTATATGATTATCGATATATATATGTTGTTATCTATGGACTGTTTTCGAACATGATGGATTGTTAAATTTTTAAATAATTATTTGCAATTATAGTTTAAAGTTTAAAATTGATAGTTATAGTTTTGTTGACGGGCATATGTGACTATGCACGTAACGAGGGAAAACAACCCAGATCGGGATCCTTAGAGCAGGATCCAAGCTGTTTGGGATGGTTGTTCCCGACAGGTTTAAAGGCTTTGTTAGCCTGAAAGTCTAATTAAAGAAATCTAAAAGATAAAACTAAATCTACTGTTCTGGTTAATTGGATCTATACTATCCCTATAAATTGTGTAAAGGAAATTAGTTAATATAATTACTATTTAATTAATATATTACAAACTAATTAAAAATTAATCTACCTCAATCAATCTATAATACAAGAATGAAACAAGTTAATCGAATATTAGCAGGCTGTACAAATTACAAAAAGATAGTATAAACACATGTACATTGATCATAAGATAAGAAAATAACCTGAATGTGATATGCATATAAAGATCTGATTCACAGGCTGTTTTTCATAAAATAATTTAAAAGAAACAGCTATCAATCTATTCTTGGTCTTATCCTGATCAAGAGCGAAAAGAATATTAACCTGAAATCAAATTCTGCCAATGGGACTACTGCATGAATAATCTTGCAAATATTCAAAAGAAGTTTAGAAATTAACAAGGTTATACAACATGCACATATATCACATATGTTTTGATGTCAATCATCAATTACACAACATGACATCCATTAGCAAAACTGACATTAGAATAAGTCAATAATTACACAAGATATATTCGCATAATTCATCAAAGAAATTATAGCAAACATTAATAATGTAGGAAAAGGATGACAAGACTGAGAGATACCATAAACCATATGCAAAGTATAAAAACTATAAACATATATTAAGCATCACCAGTTCAAAATACTGCAACTGCTGACAGGAAACTGTCTCAAGTCACAGGTAAACCAAACAGTAGTCTTGTCTTCTCGTTCCCGAAACTATCGACCCCCCCAACTCTGTCACTCACATTTCAGAACATGAAACAAAAATTTCTTGTTCTGTTCAGCGGAGCTCTTGGTCTGCTCTCCGAATAATGAAAAATAAATTCTTCAATCCTGTTGTCTGAGCCCCCTCCTAGCAATCAAATTCCCATTTGCTTAAATAAATAAAGATCAGAATAAATGAAATCCAAATTGAGCTTTGCTCTGGCAAATTTCTAGAAAGAACCGTTTCTTTGTCGGTCGCAACTGCAAAAATCGTGTTCAGAGGATCCCCAAAACATCTTAGAATCCATCACTTTCTAGGGAAATCTCCTTAAATTAATATAAATGGGCCCGTTCTGGAGAAAACCCATGTGGCGTAATTTTGAGATCTATCCCCATTTATGAGGAGTGAAGCCCGGAAAAATGCCTGCCTGTTTAGCTACGCATTTTTTATGAAATAAAATGCCAATCAGTTCGTTGATAGATGGAAGGATCTGCAACGAAAATATTTCGAGAATCCCGGGTATGATCAACCCCTGAGGATACCATCATCAGCTTTCGATGAACGTGACCTCTCATTTCGCCGTGGTTACCTCCTTTAACCGGCATCATTCCGAAAATCATAAATGTGAACAATTTTTAATATGACGATTGAATTACTGATATTGTGCATTCTATTTTCCACATCAATTCTAGTAAAAGATATTTATGAAGAAATGATAGCATAGAATATTAACCGACTCCTTTTCCACTCCATGTTTAAACTGCACAATAAAACAACAAAATTATCATGAAAGATAAATGATGAAGAATCAGAGACTTCCCTTTTACGCTGGACGTGGTGTAAAATTCCTGTTCCTTTCAACAATCCAGCGATAACTAGCCAGTTAGTAGGAAATCGTTATCGAACAGTAGATCAAGAATTCTTCCTGAATAACTGGGTGAATAATTAGCATGGCGATCATTCTCATCAATCAATTGCTTGTTTTTTTTTTTACTTTCACCCTGCCTTCAAAAATAGACTGTCTTCCCACCGATTTGATCGCATACCCATAATCTTCACCAACAAATCTTCAGATTGAGTCGAAGTGGGAAAAAAATAGAGATTGTTTAGCACCGTGCAATGACATCTAAACCTCTCCGCGATCTCGTATAGCTCAGCAGATTTGGGCAATGCTTTCACACATAATCAGTATTATTTCTTCCCTTTCGGCGAATCTACCTCGTTGATAGATTATCATCAAGTCAACAATCGCTCACGAACTATGTGATATCTGATACAAATATTCTTTGAGATCACTGTGAGATTGATCATATAACAAAGCAACGTGACTGTCGATCCAGCTGTGTTGGTGATTTATGAAAATAAGATATGGCATTAATTGCAAAAGTGCTAAAAGTTTTACTACCATAAATCTCCTTTCAATATAAACATCATATTTTAATCCATGAAATAATTCTTTATTGATTAAAATACTCTTTTGGTTGTCGTTTCATATGGAGAATATCCAATAATATTCATGGTTACTTTGTCTTTCACCCATGTGGAGGAAAGTCCATCAATATTACCAATACTGAGAATTCTCATATTATTTAAGCTCATGCATATTCCAAAATATATAACTCTAATATGACATCCAAGCATCCATCCTTGGCCTTTTGAATAAAATGCATCCACATCTTATTGTATAATAGTTTCAACCTTTCAGGAATGGGAGACATGCTATGCGAAATACAAATCCCATAACCCATAATATCAACCTCGACTTCTACATGACATATGAGGCCCATTATAAAGATCAAATAATAAGATTGTGTTATGCGTGATTCTTAGATTGAACAAAAAGCTTTGGAAATATAATTCGAATGAACTTTGATAAGGTGCCAAAAACACAATAATCAACCTTCAAATTTCAAAACCTTATCAATACTTATGATAACAAAATCACATAATAAAATCAAATGATAAATATTTGGATAAGGTTTCAATATTAGATCATGACAAATTATTATCACTTATCCCTTGATTTTCAATGCAAATCCACTCAAAATAATAATTTCAAAGTAGTGATTTTGTCAACTAATCCATAGTTCGCAAAGGTTTTCCTTAAAAATATTTAATTTCATTGTTCGAGTAGCTGTCAATTCTTTAGGTTTGCTATATGAAATTCAAACATTTTATCAAAAATAAAATATAATTTTATTTGATGAAATAATGTTTTTTAAAGGCTGTTGAGCAGGGGCACAACAGATGGCGACTGACTAGGCGAAACAGTTATCTCTGCGAAAACATGAAATCTGACTTGTGTATGTAGCAAGATAAGAAAAATTTTCTTTCACTCAGATTAACATTTTCCTAAAGATAAAATAATTGTGCCTTGTGATAAGACTAGATTTCAAACTAATACCAGATTCAATTCTTTTATCATTATCCAGAGATTACCTTCAAAAATGATACGAATTTTAAGTTTTTTCAGAAAACATAAGACTCCAAAAGAAATTAGCCCTGGGAAATACAACACAATTTTGATATTTGACTAGTTTTTTTAAGATATGATCCCAATACTACAATCATGACCCTCCCCAGAAGCATCCATATCTTTGAAAGGGTTGACTTTTAACCACACATCCTACCGTTCTAGTCCCAAGATAAGATAAAACACGAATATTTAGAACTTCTCAATTTATTAATGGGTAAGCTGCATTGGAACCTCTTCACGAGTGTGGGATGACCTTGGATTCTTATAGATTTTTGTATATATAACAATTTATGATTTGGAATCCAAATATGCCATAGACGGAGACCTTCTACCCGCAGGCGTCCATAGCCTCGAAAGGGTAGGTCTTTTAACCCATTCTACCCAATGACCTATATCCCAAGCTAATAAATTTAAAGAAGGTTTCATACTCAGAATTTAAGTGCTCATCTACAAGAGATTTGCATGTTTATAATGGGGGAACGTAATAGGAAACTCTTTACGAGTAAGATAGCGTGAAGGATCTATAGATAACTGATTTTATTATTAAATTGCAACTGCTTTCCCAAAACTTATTTCTAAATAAGTAATAGAATTCCTAGTAATAGTGACTTCAATATCCATTAAATCCAACAATTTGAGGATAATGATAAAAGAAACGAAATACAGTGAAAGTTTTCGTCTAGTAGTTTTGTTTGCAACAGTTCAATTTATTTTTCTTTTATTTCTGAGAAAAGAACATATTTCTAAAAGTCTCGCTTTCTTCATATTTTATATAATCAGATTCCAATTTTATGACATAAAAACATTCTGAGATATGAATCATTTCTCCTGGTTTTGAAAAATCAAAAGAACAACAAAAATCAAAAGAAAAAGCAAAATAATATATACATGAGTTTTATTTGAGCAAATTACAAAAACAAAGGATTTCAAAGTCTACGAGAAAACTCTTAGTAAAGAAAATGAAATTTTAAAATAAATCATACACACATAACACATGAGTTAAATCAAGATCTCATCAAATGGAAAATAGGTTTAACAGCATATGACTAATTACCAGCAAAGAAAATGAGAGATTACAATAGACTAACATGTTTTAAAGTTTTTTTATCCCTATTTTGTTTTTAAATATTTCAATTTAGTCGAAGTTGTTTTTTAATAATTGATGGGATATTGATCTAATGTGTTTTATTCATAAATCAAAGTAACAAAATAAATCCTAGTGAGTATGCAGCTATAAAATGATGAAAGGTTCTTTCTTTTAATGAGAAGATTAAAAAAAACAAGAGGAAGTAAAGAACTGCTTCCCTGATAATGATGTCGTCATCTCATTCTTAAAATGATGTTGTCGCAACTCCATATATCTGCATTTATTCAAATGAAAACAAACATAAATCATTCTAAATTATAAACCTAACGTAAACTAATAAAATAAAATATATACAAACTAAGTAAATGAAAATTTCCAATGAAGCCATTTGCGTAGCTTGAAACCTGCCAGAGAAAACAAGTGAAATATGAGTATTGGAAATTGGAATAATTCAAAATGAAGAAAAGAAACAAAATCAAATTTTGTATGTACAAAGCATAAAAGATGACACGGAAACCTTTTAATAAATGATTCCTCCCACCATGTATAAATTGAATCATAAAAATCAAGTCAAAAGAAGATAGATTTCTCATGAGAATCATGACTAAAAAGAATCTTATCAGAAGTATGATTCAAAATTCGTGAAAAAGGATCAATAAAAGATGTATCTTTTAACACAATATCATCATGACTAAATTCAAAAAGAACAAAATGACATTTGGGTATTATTTGGAAATCAAATATGTCATTGTGTCTTTTAACGTGAAGATTAAAATTGATGACATTATCTTCAGATGTGATTATCCTGTTGCAATGAAGAAAATTAATGTTCAATACATCATGAATAAATTGTGCATCCCTTTCAATATTACAAATTGAATCATAATCCTTACTGACAAAAGATAAAATGGATGAACATGCTTGAGTCTGATGAGTAACGATAGAAAAATTATGATCTTCTTCATGACAAATTTGAAATAAAGCAGAATGGATATCAAAATATTCTTCATTTTCAAAAAATGTATTTCCTTGTATCCTATCAAAATCTGACCATAATGAAGTATTCCTTAGAAAATCATTAACATGTAAATGTAGTCTATGATCAGCAAAAATATCAGGATACAAAGAGTAGTAAGAGTCAAAGTATAAAAAGGTAAATGCTTCTCTATTGATATGATTTGTTTCATTGACTGCTTTAACAAAAGCATCATTAGCAAAACTCTGATCTACTGAACTTTGTGAAGAAATGAAAGGAACTAACTCATCATGAAATGAAGATGATGGAATTATATCATCACTAGCACATTCAGTTGAAGAATTAAGAATTTTTGGTTTATCTTCCATTGTCTTGTGAACAACAAGAGTTTCGAAATTATCGCTTAATGTAAAAGTTGAATCATCATCATTTTTCTCTTGTTCTTGAAATTGCATGTCATAAAATTCTATGATTTGTCCATTTTCAACAATTTCATTTTCTGCAGTGAAATTAGAAAAAATAGATTCTAAATCATCTTCAACTAATGAACTAACATGCATGTTATCTATTGCAGAATTTTCATTTTCTTCCAAATTATGAAAATCAGAGAGAGAGATAAGATGGAGAAACCAATCCATTTTTTCTTTTTCAGAAAGCTGGTGTCTTTCATGAAACCTGCAACATATTAACATGAATCTGGAAAAGAAATCATCAAGAGATTCATTTTTATGTCTACGAATATTTTCTAACTCAAGTCCAAGTTTCCTGTAATTATAATCCTCATGAGCATTAAGAAATAGCTTCGTGAAATGTTCCCATGAATGAATGGATTTTGCTGGCAAAAACTTAAACCAAATCAAAAATCTTCCTGTGAAAGTAGCTGCAAAAAGTCTGCATTTCTCAATCTCATCAAATAGATCTATGCAATCACAAAAAGAATTAAATACCGAAAGTTGATGAGACGTAGAAATCTTACCTTCTCCATTGAAGCTCAGTCTTCGCAAGAAATTAGACATCTCTGGAGAAAAACTTTCGCCAGGTATATGAAAGCTGAAAGCATGATCTAAATCAATGATATCAGCCATTTCATAGTAAAAATAAAAAATAAATGAAATCAAAAATCAAACAACTCAAAATGGCCTTCTTGCTAATCAGGCCCTCCTTCTAGCGCCAATGTTGATGGGCATATGTGACTATGCACGTAATGAGGGAAAACAACCCAGACCAGGATCCTTAGAGCAGGATCCAAGCTGTTTGGGATGGTTGTTCCCGACAGGTTTAAAGGCTCTGTTAGCCTGAAAGTCTAATTAAAGAAATCTAAAAGATAAAACTAAATATACTGTTCTGGTTAATTGGATCTATACTATCCCTATAAATTGTGTAAAGGAAATTAGTTAATATAATTACTATTTAATTAATATATTACAAACTAATTAAAAATTAATCTACCTCAATCAATCTATAATACAAGAATGAAACAAGTTAATCGAATATTAGCAAGCTGTACAAATTACAAAAAGATAGTATAAACACATGTACATTGATCATAAGATAAGAAAATAACCTGAATGTGATATGCATATAAATATCTAATTCACTGGTTGTTTTTCATAAAATAATTTAAAAGAAACAGCTATTAATTTATTCTTGGTCTTATCCTGATCAAGAGCGAAAAGAATATTAACCTGAAATCAAATTCTGCCAATGGGACTGCTACATGAATAATCTTGCAAATATTCAAAAGAAGTTCAGAAATTAACAAGGTTATACAACAAGCACATATATCACATATGTTTTGATGTCAATCATCAATTACACAACATGACATCCATTAACAAAACCGACATCAGAATAAGTCAATAATTACACAAGATATATTCGCATAATTCATCAAAGAAATTATAGCAAACATTAATAATGTAGGAAAAAGATGACAAGACAGAGAGATACCATAAACCATATGCAAAGTATAAAAACTATAAACATATATTAAGCATCACCAGTTCAAAATGCTGCAGCTGCTAACAGGAAACTGTCTCAAGGCACAGGTAAACCAAACAGTAGTCTTGTCTTCTCGTTCCCCAAACTATCGACCCCCCCAACTCTGTCACTCACATTTCAGAACATGAAACAAAACTTTCTTGTTCTGTTCAGCGGAGCTCTTGGTCTGCTCTCCGAATAATGAAAAAGAAATTCTTCAATCCTGTTGTCTGAGCCCCCTCCTAGCAATCAAATTCCCATTTGCTTAAATAAACAAAGATCAGAAGAAACGAAATCCAAATTGAGCTTTGCTCTGGCAAATTTCTAGAAAGAACCGTTTCTTTGCCGGCCGCAACTGTAAAAATCGTGCTCAGAGGATCCCAAAAATCTCTTAGAATCCATCACTTTCTGAAGAAATATGCCTAAGTAAATATAAATGGGTCCGTTGTGGAGAAAACCCATGTGGCGGAATTTTGAGATCTGTCCCCATTTATGAGAAGTGAAGCCCAGAAAAATGCCTTCCTATTTAGCTACATGTTTTTTATGAAATAAAATGCCAATCAGTTCGTTGATAGATGGAAGGATCTGCAACGAAAATATTTCAAGAATCCTGGGTATGATCAACCCCTGAGGATACCATCATCAGATTTCGATGAACGTGACCTCTCATTTCGTTGTGGTTACCTCCTTTAACCTGCATCATTCCAAAAATCATAAATGTGAACAATTTTTAAATGACGATTGAATTACCGATATTGTGCATTCTATTTTCCACATCAATTCTAGTAAAAGATATTTAAGAAGAAATGATAGCATATAATATTAACCGACTCCTTTTCCACTCCATGTTTAAACTGCACAATAAAACAACAGAACTATCATGAAAGATAAATGATGGAGAATCAGAGACTTCCCTTTTACACTGGACGTGGTGTAAAATTCCTGTTCCTTTCAACAATTCGGAGATAACTGGCCAGTTAGTAGGAAATCTTTATCGAACAGTAGATCAAGAATTATTCCTGAATAACTGGGTGAATAATTAGCATGGCGATCATTCTCATCAATCAATTGCTTGTTTTTTTTTTTACTTTCACCCTGCCTTCAAAAATAGACTGTCTTCCCACCGATTTGATCGCATACCCATAATCTTCACCAACAAATCTTCAGATTGAGTCGAAGTGGCAAAAAATTAGATATTGTTTAGCACCGTGCAATGACATCTAAACCTCTCCGCGATCTCGTACAACTCAGCAGATTTGGGCAATGATTTCGCACATAATCAGTATTATTTCTTCCCTTCCGGTGAATCTACCTTGTTTATAGATTATCATCAATTCAACAATCGCTCACAAACTATGTGATATCTTATACAAATATTCTTTGAGATCGCTGTGAGGTTGATCATATAACAAAGCAACGTTACTGTCGATCCAACTGTGTAGGTGATTTATGAAAATAAGATATGGCATTAATTGCAAAAGTGCTAAAAGTTTTACTACCATAAATCTCCTTTCAATATAAACATCATATTTTAATCCATGAAATAATTCTTTATTGATTAAAATACTCTTTTGGTTGTCGTTTCATATGGAGAATATCCAATAATATTCATGGTTACTTTGTCTTTCACCCATGTGGAGGAAAGTCCATCAATATTACCAATACTGAGAATGCTCATATTATTTAAGCTCATGCATATTCCAAAATATATAACTCTAATATGACATCCAAGCATCCATCCTTGGCCTTTTGAATAAAATGCATCCACATCTTACTGTATAATAGTTTCATCCTTTCAGGAATGGGAGACATGCTATGCGAAATACAAATCCCATAACCCATAATATCAACCTCGACTTCTACATGACATATGAGGCCCATTATAAAGATCAAATAATAAGGTTGTGTTATGCGTGATTCTTAGATTGAACAAAAAGCCTCGGAAATATAATTCGAATAAACTTTGATAAGGTGCCAAAAACACAATAATCAACCTTCAAATTTCAAAACCTTATCAATACTTATGATAACAAAATCACATAATAAAATCAAATGATAAATATTTGGATAAGGTTTCAAGATTAGATCATGACAAATTATTATCACTTATCCCTTGATTTTCAATGCAAATCCACTCAAACTAATAATTTCAAAGTAGTGATTTTGTCAACTAATCCATAGTTCGCAAAGGTTTTCCTTAAAAACATTTAATTTCATTGTTCCAGTAGCTTCTAGAATGTCACCATTTCAGTAGCTGTCAATTCTTTAGGTTTGCTATATGAAATTCAAATATTTCATCAAAAAGAAAATACAATTTTATTTGATGAAATAATCTTTTTTAAAGGCTGTTGAGCAGGGGCACAACAAGTTTAAAATAAATTTACAAGTTATAGTTAGCTAGTTAGTTGCAAATTAGTTAGTTAGTTAGTTGCAAATTTACAACTTTACAATGTAATATAAGTTAGTTGCAAATTAGTTAGTTAGTTAGTTGCAAATT
>LPNX010135401.1:0-15111 GCA_001517045.1 Pseudotsuga menziesii | reverse complement strand
GAAAACAATTGATGCTATGACTCTCATGGCATACATATAACTTCTTCTAAGGAGAAGGTTATAGTCCAACTGATCATTGACAACCTCTATGTCAATCAATACTGTTTGCTTGGCTAATGTGATGGGGACGTGTGGGAGGATACCTTGGACTTTAGTGAGATGGCCATCATAAGCCCTCAAGGTAGTGGTGGATGGGTGACAGAATTGGGGACCCAAGTTTTTGCCAGACTAAGGTTGACATGTCACATGTGGATGCCCCCTTGTCCACGATACACCAGTGCACGACCAAACTCTGGATGGATACCAGGATTTGGAAGGAAATGGTTGATGGCATCCATGGTTCTCTATTCTCTGTTTCGAATGTGATCAACTTTGAGTCAGAGGGGTCTACGACACTGAGGGAAGCTAGTAAGGCTTTCCGCTGTGTTGGGAAAATTTTAAGTACTTCCAGAGCGGACATAGCCGTAGGTGTTTGGGCCAATTGATCCATGATGATGTAGCTTACAACAGATCTAGCCGTGACATTGTTGGCAACTCGATGTATGGGTGGGAATGGAGGAAAAGGGGGTAGGTGAAGAGGTGTACAGGTTGTTTTGGATGTGGATGCCATTGATGGATTAGAGGGTTCAGTTTTAGTTTCGTACTGATTTTATCTGGTTTGTAAATTGACCGCTTGAGTTGTCATGGCTAGGAGGTGGTGAACACCTATTTCTATTGTTAGAGGTGTCCCTGGGGAATTGGGTGGAGTTGCTACTAGTCCTTAGACTGGTAATGGGTTTTGGATCACCATGGGTGGAGGTCCTGGTGGTGCCGGGTTGGGTTGAGTTTGGGTTGTCGTATTGATAGCATGTTGAACCTCATTGTGAATGGGCTTCTTTACATGACCCATGAAAAGGCATTCATGTGTATAGTGCCCGTATACCTCACACAGGTTTTATGGCTGATTTGTGCACAATGGAGCATTGCGTCTAGGTGCGTTCAGTTGCTGAGGATTTTGCGTTGGCCGATTTTCCCTGACATTGTGGGGAGGATTTGGTTGTTGACCACCTCCTTGTGGTTGATTGTTACCTTGGTTCTGGGCTCAGTTATTTCTGGCTTGCCCTTGTTGTTTATTGTGGCCTGGCTAGTTGGGACAGTTTTTTTGTAAAAGCACTTGTCCAAAAGGAGTAGGCGGAGATGGGGCGGGGGTTTGGCTAGCTTGCATGGGTCGTACATAGTAGACTTGGGGGGATGGGTGTGCTACAAATGTGGGCATCTGTCCCACATATTTTTGTGCTAGCCAAGTAGGTGCATGGGTCTGCTACTACGATGCAGGTTGTGCGTAAGAGGTTGTAGCTCCAGAATGGGACATCACTCTTGCATAGTCATGAGCTTGGTTTGTGTAGGAAACACTAGGGGTGTTGCTTGGTTGAGGTGGCACCATAGGTGGTGTTGGATGGTGTTGTGATTGGTGGGAGATGAAACCTATGATGCCATCTATGGCATGGGATGCCCACGGCACATCATAGTAGGACATGCCTGCATGGGGAGTATCTCGAATGATGGTGTAGAGGTATCCAGACTATGCATAAATGAGGTCAAACTATTGGGCCTTCAAGATGTCCTCTTCCTCTATTTGGGGATGTTCGGAGGCAAAGTCCTTGGCTATAGGTCACAACAAGGTTTTCAAGAACCAATCCAAGAAGATCTTGTCATCAAGCTTGATCTTGCATAAGCTACGACATCGCCTCCACTCGTGGAAGTGGTCGGTGATATGGGTCACAGTGTTCTGGCAACAAGATAGCAATATTTCCAGTCCTTCATCATATCTGACGGGGAGTTGGAAATATTGCAGGAACATAAAGGCCAAGGAGTTGAAATCTAGATACTTGGCTTGTGGTAGCTCAATGTACCACTTGGATGCAGCACCTATGAGGGTGCGTTGGAACAGTCCGAGTCTGATTGAATCATCTATGATGTTGTTTGATGAGCACCATAGGTGAAACATCATGATATGGTTTTGGGGGCACTCGCCTGCCTTCCCTTCAAACTTGGGGATGTTTGAGGGTAATTTGTTTGGCATGGGAGGCCAAAATTTTTGATGACATATGGGTTCATTGGTTAACCTGGCCAGGTCAGGCAGGCTGAGGCATGCCATAAAGGGGAGGTTTGAACCAAGGTTGATGTGTGATGGACCAAAAATGGTGGTGGGGTTTGTAGGAACATGATGTACCTGCATGACTGGGGCTAATTTTGGCATAGTTATGGATGGGCCACTACCCCCAGGTATGGTAAGTGGCATAGTATGAGTGGAAGGGCCACTGCCCCCATGTATGATGAGAGGGGTAGTGTAGGTGGAAGGGCCACTACCCCCAAGCATGCCAAGCAGGGCAGTGTGAGTGGACTGGCCATTGCCATTAGGCATGACAGGTGGGATAGTTTGACTGGTAAGTATGGGTGGTGGGAGCTGAATTATGACAATATGCATGATGATGGTAAGACCACCAGAGAGGGTGTTGGAGGTGGTGTGGGGTATGGACATGGGTCCACTGCTAATCACTAGGGTGGAAAATGGATTTGGGTTTGCACCAACCATGGGGATAGATGGTGTAGTGTGTAGATCTGGCTCAGATTGATATGATTCTGAGTCTAAATCAGATGTTTTGTGGCCTTCTGATGTTGTGTAGGGTCATCAAGAATGGTCTCGATGGTGTTGGTTCAAGGACTCGAACTATGGTGGGTCGCCTCTTAGGCATGAGGAGGAGCGTGGGGGATCAATTGTGTCTAGTTGGTATGTCAAGTGGTGAAATATGGTAGTGACATTTTGGACCTCGATTTTAGTGGATTCCTATTGGCTTTTAGGTGGTCACTCAGCCACCAAGACTATCAGGAGACAATGCTTGGATTTTTCCTCACGGGAGTGCTGGTCAATTGGTAGGGGTCATTTCCCGTTTCACTTGGCAATTCCTCTTAGCGGCCATATACTTTGGGGTTCCCATGGTACTCCTCACAATGAGTTTCTGGGCTGAGCCCAAGTACTTCCCATGGTTAAGGCAATCAAGGACTTAGGTCCTCAAAGACTGCAAGTGTTTGAATTAGTGTAAATAATAAATTTTAATGGCTAGCTCAGCATCATGAACTGAGTTTGGTTGTTTTATTTGGTATGGTTTGTGTGCATATCCATGGTATTCATGTTACATTTGGTGGCTGCTTGTATGGTTTATTCATATTCCGTAGATATTTTTGGCTTATTGTAGAACTTTTAACATGGGTAAGTTGTTTATGAAAGCAGTAAATTGTGGACAGAAATTTAAAACATGTCATACATGAATCTAAACTAAGGTAGACTTAGTAGGTGACTGCCTTACACCTGTATTTCTCTTCGACTAGGAAAGAGTGTTGGTCTCTCAACACAATGGGACTAAGCCCATTTGTAGATCCTCAAGTCACTCTCCGAGTGCAAGGTCGGTCAACATGGAGGACGCGAACATCGTGAGGCCCCCTGGGCCTACCATCCCCTCTACCTTCCAAGTCACCCATTTTTAGTGGTCTCAAAAAATTACAAATGAAGTGCCTATTACTATACGAGTTTCACCCTTCATCTTATCCAAGAATACCTCGAAGGGTGCTGACTGGGTAGAGGAGGAAGGCCTAAGAAAAACATTAATTTCCAATTAAGAACTGAAACTTAACCTCCAGTAAGTTGTTTAACCTTTAAAATAGATTCATTATACCATTATCCAGTTAAATTTATTAGTGATTTACACAGATTTTATGAAATGAACACATATTGCTGGACAGAGGCGGCTGAGCCGCACTAACAGTCTAGATAGCTTAAAAAATGGAATATGAGAGATAGGTCACCTATTTCGGGGCCAATGTGGCAAGGGGGTTGCCAATTTTTAAAAATACAGGCGAGGGGGTTGCTTAGAAATATAAAACAGGAGCGATCTGGCTCTTGAGAGGGAATTCGCACCTTTCGAAAAAAGCTGAGCTACCTGGTTGCCTATTTTAGCCTGATAAGTGTGACCTAGCCTGGAAAATGGAACATTTGTTAACCTGAGTAGGGAACGACTGACAGTAACTTGTATTGTGGCTGAATGTGCTCGGTTTTTCGTTAAGGAGGCTCGGTTGTGAACTAAAATGTAGAAAAAGACAAATATAAACTAGATTTAATATAAAATGAAGTAGGTTAATAGAGAAAACTATAAAATTGAAACTTGAAAAGAAAATCCAAGGATCCTATGGGATCGACCTAGTATGGTCGCCAAATCTGTAGTAGGGCTTTCACCCTAGCTACAGGAAGGAACGACTACCTTCCTTTTATAGGATGGAAGGGTAGGGTTCCTGTGAGGTGGAAGAGAACCTGCAAAATAGTGTTAGGGCCAATCTATGAAACCCTGCATGAAATGGTTAGAAAAACAAAAATATAGATGCAAGAGATCAAAGGGAAAACCTACAACAAAGCATTAGCAAACAAACCTGCAAGCAAAATGAGTTAGAAAACCATAATTAAAATGACATAAAACAAATTTATACCTTCTGTTTGAGTGGAAATGGGCCACCATACCCTAGCTGTGCAAGCACCTCTCTCTTTGGGATGGAAGCTTGGCTTGTGGAGCAATGGAGAAGAGGGATGGTGAATGGATTGAGAGGAAAAGGGTTTCAAGGCACTCATATGGGAAAAATAATGATATGGAGAGAAGGAGTGTTTTGAGAGTGACCCCCACCCCTCTATTTATAGCTTTTTTCTAGAGATTTAGGGTTTTACGCCCTTGGTTAGGGATTTAGCCCCTTTTTTGGGATTTAATCCCCTTTCACCCAATTCTTAGCTCCTCTGGGGGTTTTAAGCTCCTTTGAGGGGTTTTAGCCCCTTTTTGGAGGTTTTAACCCCTATGAGAGCTATTTTGGCTCTTTTTAGGGGTTTTAAAGCCCTTTTTCATGTTTTTGAGCATTTGTAAGGGTGTGGGGGTCAAATGAGGGTCGTACATAGATGTCTTTGGGTGGTTTAGGTCATGTAGAGCTCATCGAGGGATTTTTTTGGGTTAACAAGAGAGATTGGGGGTTATGGGTTTAGAGAGAGTGAAAGAGATTGGGGATTAGGTGCTTAGAGAGAGAATGGGGCCGTTAACCCAAAAATCCTCCACATAGCTCTCAATGGCCTACACCACCCAAGGACACCATCTCACAACACTCATTTCACTCCATAAGACCTTCCATTTGACCCCCACACCTCCAAAAGAGCCCAAGGATGAAGAAAAGGGCTAAAAAACCAAAAAATGGAGCCCAAAATATCCCCCTAGGAGCTAAAGCCCTAAAAAAGGGGCTAAAACCCTAAAAGGGGCTAAAGTTAGGGCAGAAGGGGCTAAGGGCCCAAAAAAGGGGCTAAATCCCTGACCAAGGGCTTAAAACACTAAAACCCCTTGGAAAAGATATAAAAGGAGGGTGGGGGGTCACTCTCAAAACACTTCTCCATTGCATATTGTTATGCTACCCATGGATGGCTTCAGACACATTTGCCTCCCAAGCCACCCACACTCCCTCCATCTCCATTTCCATTTGAGCCATTTCTCCCAAACCAAGAGAGGTGCTCCCATGAGCTAGGGCATGGTGGCCCATTACCCACTAAGAGAAGGTATATTTGTGTTTTTATTATTTGCTTCTTAGCTATTTAGATTGCTTTAATTTCTAACCATTGTTTCTTGCAGGTTTTATTTAACATTGTTTTGTAGGTTCTTGTAGCTTAGGGTTTATTTGCAAGTTTTAAGGAGGTGAAACCCTAACCCATTTTCTATAGAGGGGTTCAACATAGCTTCATTTTCTTATTTCTACCATTATATTTAGTTTAGTATTCTTTCCATTTGCTTCTTCTTCTTGTTTAGATTAGCTTAGCTTTAGTTTAATATTCTGTTCTACTTATGTTCTACTTCTGTTATTTCCATTTCATTTTTCTGCATTTACCATTAGCAGGAACCTACCCTTGTGCCCTATAGGCATAAGGGAGCCATTCCTGCCCCTATAGCAAGGATAAATCCTTGCTACAGAACTGGTGACCATACCAGGTCGATCCCACAGGATCCCTGGGCCAACCTTTTTATTCTCAAGTTTTTAACATTTTTTCCCTAGTTTTTCAGAAATTTCATGTTAAATCCATCTTAGATTCTTGTTTATTTAAATTTCTAGTTATTTATGAGCCTCCTTAAGCCCAATCCAACCCCATTTGGCCACAATACCAGTTACTGTTGGCCATTCATGGTTTGCAAATCACTCAACTGTGCAAAAATAACCGAACCGAATTTCTAAAAATCCACTTGTGTTTGGGCTCATTGTTTGCCCAAACAGTTAAGCCATTTGCAAATATTCCCATGTTTAGGGGTAAAAGGGCCCATTTTCGAAGTGGGTTTTCAACTGTTTGAGGTAATTCCTCACAATTTGATCAGAATCCAATTCGCAAAAATGGGACTTTTACAGGTGCGCAACCGAATTTTGGGCTTATTAATTTCAGTTTCTGTTTTTATTTTCTACATTTTATTTCATGAACAATGTGTAAATGTTAAGTAAATAATTATGGATTAATGAAATTAACCTAGTCTAACTAAAATCAACTTAAAATCAATGATCTTGCTTCCCCTTCCTCCTCTACCCAGTCATCACCCTCCGGGGTATTCTGGGATACGACGAAGGGCAAGCTCGTATAGATCTAAGAACTCCATGATATTGTTCCTAAACCATTAAAACCGAGTGACCTGGAAGGTAGAGGGGGTAGAGAAGGAGGGCTTCTCATGGCACTAGGGGTCCTCCCTATTGACCAACCTAGCATCCCGGAGGTGACTTGAGGATCTACGGATGGGCTTAGTCCCATTGTGTTGAGAGCCCAACACCTTCTCTTGGTTGAAGAGGAATATCACTGTGAGGTAGACATCTAGTTAGGACAGCAAACATTCAAGGTTAATCACTGTACTTATTTACAATTTCTGTTTATGCTGACATGAACTCTACCATGATGAATTCATAAACCATATTGCAGCATCCAAATACTAGAAAAAACAAGCAAACAACTACACTATACCAAATAAATAACCCAACTCAGTTCATGACACTGAGTAAGCCTTAAAATTTACTAATTTACACTAAGGAAAAACAACTCTGCAGTCTTTGAGGACATAAGTCTCAAACTACTTGAACTATAGGAAGTACTTGGGCTGTGCCCAGAAACTCATTGTGAGGAGTACCATAGGAACCCCAAAGTAGCTGGCCACTGAGATGAATTTCCAAGCGAAACGGGAAACAACCCCTTCCGATTGAGTAGAAACACCTGTGAGGAACAAGCCAAGCACTATCTTCTAGCAGTCTTGGTGGTCGAGAGACCACCTTCAGCCAATAGGAAGCCATTGAAACCGGGGTCCAAATCTCATTACCACAAGTTTCACACATAAAATCAAACACAATTAATCCTCCACATTCCTCCTCGCACCTAAGAGGCGAACCACCACCATTCAGAACACTCGATCAGCACTGTCGTAGCCATTCTCAGTGATCTCCCACATCGTCAGAGGGACACACAGCCTCTAATTTTTATTTAGGCCCATATCAGTCTGAACCAGACCTTCACACTACACCATCTAGCCCCATGGCTAATACAAATCCGCATCCATTTTTCAGCCTAACCTTAGCAAGTGGACCCATGTCCACATCACAACCTGTTACGCACAACCTAGAAAGTGGCCCAAGCATAGTCATGTGGATGTCATTAGCTAGTTCCCACCACCCATAGTGACTAGCCAAGCTATCCTAGTGGTAACACATGGGGGCAGTGGCCCCTCCACACACACTACCCCTCCTGCCACACAGGGGGGTAGTGCATCATCCACCTACATTGCCTCTACTCTCATACATGGGGGAAATTTCCTCGCCACCCATACCACCCCCCACACAACACTTGGGGGCATTGGCCCATCTAGAATGGTGCCATCGCAAGCACCCCTAGCCATGCAGATGCATTATGCACATGCAAACCCCACCACCATCGCAGCCCCATCCCACATCAACTTGGGGTCAAATATGGCCTTCATGGCCCGATTGAACTTGCCTAATTTGGCTAGATTAACAAATGACCCCATCCGCCACCAAGCTTTCTGGCCACCCATGCCAACTAGGCTGTCATCAGACATCCCGAAGTTTGAGGGAAAAGCAGGGGAATGTCCCAAAAACCACATAATGACATTCCATCTATGGTGCTCATCCAACAACATTGTAGATGACTCCATTAGGCTGAGGCTATTCCAATGCACCCTTACAGGTGCCATGGCCAAATGGTACATCGAGCTGCCATAAGCGAAGTACCCTGACTTCAACTCCCTAGCCTTCATGTTCCTACAGTATTTCCAAATCCCTGTCATATTTGACAAGGGGGTGGAGATCCTGCTATCCTACCATCAAAGCACTGCCACTCACATAACTGACCATATCCACGAGTGGTGGCGACGCCATAGCTTATGCAAATTCCAACTAGATGACAGGATCTTCTTGGATTGGTTCCTTAAGAATTTTCTCCTGCTCATCGCAAAGGACGTCGCATTTGAACATCCCCAATATGAAGAAGAGGCCATACTAAAGGCCCAGCAATTTGACTTGATCTACTCTCAGTCTGGATGCCTGTACACTGTCATTCTAGATGCTCTCCATCCAAATAACTCGTATCGCGATGCACCGGGGGCATCCCATGCTACAGACGACATCATAGGATCGGTCTACCAACAACCACAGCCTCGACCGACACCACCTACCTTTACACCACAACTAAGCAACACTGCTAATGTTGCTTACCAAAACCAAGCTCTGGACTATGCTAGAATGATGTCCCAGTCTGGAGCAACAAATTTCTATGCACAACCTCTGCCACCACAGTAGGATTAGGCCATGGCCTAGCCAACATAACAGTATGTGGGGAAAATTCCCACATTTGTGGCACCACCACCCCCACAAATATACTATGCACCACCAATGCAACAAGTTCAAGCCCCCACCCCTGCTCCACCCACTCCATTGGGACAAGTGTTCGCACAACAAAACCATTCCAGCTAGCCTACCCCCAACAATCAATAAGGGCAAGCTAGAAATAAGAAGCCCCACAACCAAAGCAATAACCAACCGCAGGGAGGCATTCAACAACCAAATCCTCCCAATAACACCATGGCAATCCAGCCAGCCCAGAACCCCCTGTGACCGAATGCACCAATACGCAATGCCCCATTGCACACAAACCAACCATGCACACTTTGTGAGGTCTATGGGCACTACACATTTGAGTGTCCCCTCATGGGGCGCACCAAGCAAGCCATTTAGAACGAGGTCCAACAGGCTGCCAATGCTAAAAACCAAGCACAACCCAACCTGACACCACAAGGAACTCCCCCATTAGTGCTTCAAAACCCACTGCCAGTATAAGGATTGGTCGCAACCGCACCCCCTCCCCAACCTAACCCCAATGCTCCGAGGGCACCACCCATAGCCGAAATAGGTGTTCACCACCTACTATCCATGACCACTAAAGAGGTCAACTTATAGACTAGAAGAAATCAGTACGGTACCACCACCGAACCTACTGACTCATCAGCAGAATCCACGTCTAAGATATCCAAACTACCTCTCCAATTACCCCGGTTCCTCTGCCCCCCTATACGCAGAATTTCCAATAATGCCACAGCTAGAGCTGCAGTAAGCTATAACATTGTGGATGATTTGGCCAAAACGCCAATAGCCATGTCTGCTCTTAAGGTACTTAAAACGTGCCCAATGCAGCAAAAAACCTTACTAGCCAATCTAGGGGCAGTAGACCCATCCGAATCCAAGCTGATCACCTTTGACACAGAGAACGGGAAACCATGCATGCCCTCCACTATCACCTTCTAAATCCCAGTGTCCATCCGGAATTTGGTTGTGAACCGATGCATAGTCGAAGAGGGGGCATCCATGTGCATCATGTCTACTTTTGTTTGGCAGAAGCTTGGATCACCAATTCTGCAACCGTCCCCCATGACTCTGCAGGCTTATGATGGACATCCCACTAAAGCCCAAGGAATCCTCCCCCATTTCCCCATCACGTTAGTTGGGAAGATAGTCCTGATTGACATCGAACTCGTCAACGCTCAACTGGACTAAAACCTCCTCCTTGGAAGGAGTTACATGTATGCCATGCAAGCCATCGTGTCAACTGTCTTCTGCCTCATGATGTTCCCCCACGAAGGGAAGATTATGACAGTTGACCAGCTCACCTACCATGATCCGCAAGGGTTAACAACACCTGCCAACATTATCCCTACCATCACCACCATTGAGCCGCAAGGGGCGACCACACATGTTAACGTCATCCTTGCAACCAACAATGTGGTTGAAAACACACCAGCTTCCCCACCATTGAATGTGGACCCTGGTTTGTTTACTAATACCACCATGATGGCTCCTTTCCCATTGGTGTCACCACCACCGACACAAAAGCAAACTACGGACTTATGCATGGTCTCATCAAGCACCGCTGCACCCAAAAAACAACCGTAGTCGCAACACCAACCACAACCACAACATCGTCCACAGCCGCAACATCACCCGCAGCAGTAGCATTACACGTAGCCGCAACCACAACCTCACTCCCACATGCAACTAGCTGGGATTTATGTGGGCTCATTTCTAGTCCATACAATTCCCTTACTCTTTCCCCCACCTGGTGTCATGAGCAAGCTGGTCATGGCCACCTTAAGCCTACCCAACTTTACGTTGGGGATCCCTGTGTGGTATCTTGATCCACTAGCTTAGCCAGTAATTCCCCAGGTCGTTTTAACCCTGGTGCAACCTATTGCGGTTGAGTATCACCCTCCACCTAGTTCGCACAAGCCAACCACTGCACCCACACCTGCACCACCCCAACCCAAAAGGGCTAGGGGAAATAACACCAAAGCCACCGCAGAACCATGACAAGTCCCACCTTGTGCCATATCTGAACAACAGGGCCATCCAACTTAGAATTTCCCTAAAATCCCAGCAATCTATGCGCACCTAGATGCCATGGATACAAACGAAAACATCCCCATGGTTGAACTCCCAACCGCGCCAGTAGTTAGGAACAAAGCATTAAGGACAAACCATGCTTGTGCCCTTTATGGCTTGTATGGACATTACTCCCACCATTGCCAAGATTTGGCCAAATTTTGAATGGCTCTCGCTGACCTTCGTCACCATTCCCTTGAGTCTGAGATCACCTTGATTGAAGAAGTTCACCCACCACCTCCTTCATCAGACACCATGTCCATTTACATGATGTCCAGTTCTATAGACCCTATTGTCTCCACCACCAATGGCTCATCTGACATATCTCTTCCATTGTTTCCACAACCGCAGCTCCATCCGCAGTCGCAACCTCAACCTCAGTTACCATGGAAACAATGGGGTTCATTCCCAATCAACATGATCATTTTCCTTTTCCTTTTCCTTTTTCTTTTCCTACCATCTGAGATCATGAGTAAGTCTGTCTTGGAAACTTGTAATCTACAGGATTTCACACTGGGAGATCCTGTGTGGTACCTTGAACCACCTACCATACCTCTGAGGCCCCAATATGTGTTGACTCATGTCCAGACAATTGAGATGATGCTGCACCTACCTCCAGGTCCATCAAAGACTCCTGCCATCTCCAGGCTTGCCCCTCTTCCTCCAACAGAGACTGGGGGAAAGGCCACCAAAACCACAACCAATACCATTTACACGATCTCTAGCACCAGTTTCCCTTTCATCTCATTGGTTGTGGAAGATCCACCTAATCTATCACGACACCACTTACGCGATGACAGAGAAATCTGTAAGACCGCCTTCAGTTTTACCCCATTCCCTTTAAACCATAGTGTGGAATCAGTTCTTCCCATAAAGACCAAATTTCCTTGTCCTGCCTTGCCAATGACCTTCATCTCGGCAAGGGGGCATACCTCTTCGCTGACTCAAATGGTCAACTCTTGAAGAAGCCGTGCAACGGGCTCCACCTCAAGGGAGTCTATGCCTAATACCACCACTATGAATCCCTTATAGTGTAGTTTTTTCCCTTTCTTATTTTTCAACATTTTTTAGCACAAGTCAGGGGCAGCACCATCAGCTGCTATTCCAAAGTCACTTGGAACTGGTTCGAGACACCTCTCACACCTCCGGGCTCAAATTTCTATCTTCTTATGAGACCATTATCTCATGTTTAATAAATCAATTTCGAGACCATTTCCCACAAGTCACCTTGATTTACGAGCCATGACATGACGATGCAAGTGTCTACGGACTTGTACTTGTATCACACTTCCTGATCGCTACTCATGCGAGTTTTTGGGTCACCGCCTGTTAAAGACTGTAATTTTAGCTTTTATTTAGCATTTTTAACACATAGCTGTCTTTTCCATTCACCACACCTTACGCAGACCACTGAACCACTGTCCACAAAACAATTTATTTTTCTTGCATGCATTTGGCATATAAATGCCCCCGAACCTACACTCACATCGCATGTAGTCAAGTCCATTCACCACAACACACACACGCTCTCCTGATCTCTGTCCGAGAGCCACCTCGAATTGTGTGCTTCTGTCGCACCAACTCGCAGGCCTCTGTCGTGATCTATCCCACGCATGTATTGGTATGTTTGAGAGCCTTTTGCTCCGTCCATACTGCATGGATGACCTTTAGACCTCTATCCACCATCCTGACATGGGGTGCCGCTCGTGCCACCGTAGTTGGTTGACCACATTGGAGTTTTGTTTAAGCTCTTTTCTGACTCCTTAAAAGAATGAAAATATCACTGAGCACAACTACTTCCTTTCCTGCTTGCTAAAGTATAGGAAAGGGCGTCTACATCATCTTGTTTACCTCCTTTTGCGGACCATGTAGACCATCAATTGAAAAGGACCTCCTTGGCACATTCAATCCAAGACCGTACCCCTCTGCATACTTTTATGCTTTCTCGAGCAGAGGGGCCACACTTTATGAAAAATCCTGCCACCGATTGTCGTTAAGCTCTTTTCCATCCGTCTCAACAAGAAAATATTACCGAGCAAACTTGGTTTCGTTCATGCTTGTAAAAGTATTTGAATGACCGTCCAGCCAGTATAGGTTTAACATTTTCCAACCTAATTGGACTACCAATGGTAAATAAGTCTCTCATCCCCTCTAGGATGGGTGAGCTCTCCTATGTATACTTTTATCCTTTTTCGGGAACAGGAGACTACCAATGAAAAAGAGCCCCCACTGGAGTCTTCTTCATGCTTTCAAGCTCTCTAAAATTGAAAGCACCAACAAGCATCTACCTTCTTAGGCTCGCCAAAAATCCACGAGATCGTACCACAATGGTGTCCCTAGACACCACCCCACAGAAAATAGTTTGGCAGCATTCCCACATTGGGTTGCCTTTGTTCAGAGTACTCTACAATGTGTCTTCCTTGGATCCCATAAGTATCAAAAGTGTCCACCTCCTCCAAGTATTTCCCATCTACAGTGACATTCCTAGTATTACAGCTATGATCCCATTCCCATGAGTCAGTTTCATTTGCTGCATGGTCTGCCCTACCATCATACTCTAAACAAAGGAAGTTTGAGTCTCCCACTCCCCCATTGCCCATGTTCAGTTCCTTCCCTTCCCTCCCCTCCCCCCCCAATTTAGTGAGTCAGCCCGTAGATTACTTCACACCTTTCTGTTATCCACCTCACACTCCTGGTCAAGGAAACATCATTTCCTTGACTAGGGGTAGGTCTCCCTATGTCGATGCCAACACACATATTCCAAAGGATAGACCTAGAGGTCCCTGTACCTTGGTTTCATTAACATCATTGATGAGTTCCTTGGACCACTTGAGAGGAGTCCTTAGTGCCTCTTGGGATGGTTGTTTCTCATGTTCTCGACTTCAACTCCATCATCGCACTATTGAGATTCGTACAGGGTTTGTTCCACACAATACTTGGTCGAAGACCCCGAATGTCACCTGATTCTAGCACATTAGTGAGTCCACTCGAGGGACCTAAACAGGTTATGTCCCTTGTGAATTATAAGTTGCATTAGAGATAGTGTTCAGAATCCCCAGCAGTGCTTCGATATACCTTTATGATTGATAAAACATACTTGTACCGCAGAGACTCTGACTCTCAATCAGCGAGTCCACACAGCTATGTACCAGATCCAGCAGATCGTCAGTCATGAAGATATAGTAGTCAGTCATGAAGATATAGCATTCCATGACAATGCCGTGGGTCCAATTTACTAGATCAACATTGTATTCAGCCTCACATGGAGGCAACCATCATTGTAACATCAGTTGTATATGATCGACTCTTGTATTTTAGAGCATAGATCAAATTATTCTTTTGACATTGTCACGAGCATGGGGATGCCCGCCTTTTCCATATACATGTCACACATTTGTATCTCACCCATTGATGGGAACCAAATTAATACAAAAACCAAAAGCCACCATGCCCCAGCCATGGAAGCACCACCTCTACACAGCAAATCCTATGATGTCCATCGGCCATACTTTAAGCTCTTGCCCTCACACATCAGGGGGCAATTTGTTAACCAAAAAATCCCCCACATAGCTCTCAATGGCCTACACCACCCAAGGACACCATATCACAACACTCATTTCACTCCATAATACCTTCCATTTGACCCCCACACCTCCAAAAGAGCCGAAGGATGAAGAAAATGGCTAAAAACCCCCAAAAGGAGCCCAAAATAGCCCCCTAGGAGCTAAAGCGCTCAAAAAGGGGATAAAACCCTAAAAGGGGCTAAAGTTAGGGCAAAAGGGGCTAAAGGATCAAAAAATGGGCTAAAGCCCTGACCAAGGGCTTAAAACCCTAAAACCCCTTGAAAAATCTATAAAACGAGGGTGGGGGGTCACTCTCAAAACACTTCTCCCTTGGATATTGTTATGTTGCCTATGGATGCCTTGAGACACATGTGCCTCCCAAGCCACCCACACTCCCTCCATCTCCATTTCCATTTGAGCCATTACTCCCCAACCAAGAGAGGTGATCCCATGAGCTAGGGCATGGTGGCCCATTACCCACTAAGAGAAGGTATATTTGTGTTTTTTGTGTTTGCTTCTTAGCTAT
>LPNX010135389.1:0-13454 GCA_001517045.1 Pseudotsuga menziesii | reverse complement strand
GTATAACATTATGTGTATTGAACCGTATCATGCCATACCTTGATAACATTGTGATTATGTTACAACAAGCATCATATTCAATGGAGATAAGTTCAACCAAAAAGAATGTTACCATGGTGGTACATAATAAAGTCGAATGGTTATATAACATTAGTTTTTGATTTCGTTTTATTAGTCAAAGGTGAAACAAATTAGATCATGGTTAGAAAAAGATGAAAAATCCTAGGTTTTGACATCTTGCTACTTTTTTATTAAATTTGTGGCATTCAAGTACATGTATAATTTGGCTACTGTCGGGCCTAGGCCTCCCTTTTTTTTGGTATGAAGAACCCTCCAAATTTTGGCCTGTTGTAGGTTTCTAGATTATGGAGAACCCTCCCTTTGCTTACGTTAAATTTTTGCAGCTTGAATGGATGACCAACTCAATGTGGTGGGTTGCTTAACTTTGGTGGCTTGAATGGATGTTCTCTTTGAGAGGAACAACCTAATGAAGTGGATTCCCTTCCTAGTTGTCTTCCAAGCTCCAAACGATTTGTATATTCCGGATTCATTCAGTATTTATTTTAAAATTATTAAATTCAAACATCATTACTCCTATCTAATTAAGGAATGCAATTTGATTTACAATCCTCACCATCAAAATATTCTATAATAATTTCACAATAATGTCACAACTACCAAAACAAAATATTATAACAAAAAAAATATCAAAGTCCTTCGTTTACATAGAAACAAATGCCATATCGCCTAAAACAAGCACAATTCACAAAAAATATGCATAAAAATCAAATAAAAATCTACATTTCTTTGTTATACCAAATTACAATAAGAACAAATTTACAAACTTGTTAAAAAAAGACACTGTGACTTCCATCTTCAAAACCTTCTACATTTTCCTTACTTGACCTCACATCACCTTGTCTGAAACAAGATAATGTGTCTTGCAGACTCTTCTTATTCTAATAAATTAGACAACATGTCAATAAACATCGACACAATTGCAATAAACTATTAAGAAATAACTAGGTACTAAACATTGCACTTGCTAAACATAGTGCAAGGACATTAACAGGACCCAAACCTACAAAATTTCATCCATTAAAGGTACTAGAATTACTTCCAATATCTACCCAATCTAAACCATCTACTTACCATTTAGTGGAGAAGTGGCTTTCATTCTGGATAAATAATTTGACAAAAATTACTACATAATAGAATCCACATCCTGAGTCACACAATGCATAAAATACAATATTGCAATCCAAGTTAGACAAACTAATCAACTCATCATCAAGTGCATTAAAAATATGGCAAAACATATCTACCAAACGATTGTCTCCATTTAATTATAGAACTTTGTTCAAAGAGCCTTAGAATCTTTGACTCTCAAGCATAACTACAAACTATTTAACAAACAAGTAAATGCTTCAATCCCTAAGCTAACTTAGCTTATTATTACTTTTTATTACTCAGTGGGACCCCAAACTAATCAACTCATTATCAAGTGCATTAAAAATACGGCAAAACATATCTACAACCATTGGGCCTTTGCTCATGGAAGACAAGAAATCTAGGAAAACCGATTTATTTACACAAAATTGCAACATATTTGAGAAATTGGGCATGTAGAGATTTTAATTGAATCCTTTGCATTCCTTTGCCAAGGGTGTCAATGACAAACCTACAAATGGGTCTAGAAATTTTAAATTATACGACTTAATGTACTGAGATATAATCAAAACATAGGATATACTCTGAATTCTGCAAATAAAGAAGGCTGCAATGAAAACCTTTACTTCTCTTTGACAAGCATTTAGATGGCGAATATACACCTAGACCTATATAGCAAGTTCTGTAGTTTGTACCTGGAAACCCTAAGAGCAATCCTCCTTCGTTAATCCCAAAAACATTTAAAACACTACAAAACAAATGTGGATGGAATTCCGGCATGCTACGCGATTCATGTGGAAAGGTATCAAATGTTGGCCTATTTAACAAAAGCCTTTCAGCAAAATTGACCACGCCACCTTTTTCAGTTGTTTCCCTACCAAAGCAATACCAACTATAGAATCTAAGATTGGGGAGTTAGTTATGCAATTATCCAATAGCTAGTCGAAATTAAACAAAGATGTCTGAGATAAACGAGAACACGGTGCACTGGAATGGGAAGAGGCAACGCGGATGACGTGGTTGACACTTTGACAACTATTGCATGAGAGGATCAAATTGTCAAACTTGTTTAACATTTTAAAATATTTTTTCCTTCTTTTATTAATGTCTAAATTTAGTTAAAAAGTCTAATACAAAAAATATTTTAATTGTAAAATATAATTATAAAATCTATCTTTCTTATTATCTAAATTTAATAAAAAATTAGAAAAAAAGTATTTTAATTGTAAAATATAATTATAAAAACTATCTTTCTTATTATCTAAATTTAATAAAAAAAATCTAACAATAATTAGAGCAAAAATATTTTAATAGAATTGTTTTTTGTTTTTTTTATGAATAGGATGACCAAATCATACCATATTTTTACAATTTGAGGCACACACTGTTCTCTCATTGCATCTTTTATCCTTCCCGCAATCGTGATTTCCTCGGAATTACGAGGATAATCCAAACTAATCAACTCATTATCAAGTGCATTAAAAATACGGCAAAACATATCTACAACCATGGGGCCTTTGCTCATGGAAGACAAGAAATCTAGGAAAACCGATTTATTTACACAAAATTGCAATGGATTTAAGAAATTGGGCATGCAAAGATTTGAATTGAATCCTTTGCATTCCTTTGCCAAGGGTGTCAATGAGAAACCTACAAATGGGTCTAAAAATTTTAAATTATACAACTTAATGTACTGAGATATAATCAAAACATAGGATATACTCTGACTTCTGCAAATAAAGAAGGCTGCAATGCAAACATTTACTTCTCTTTGACAAGCATTTAGATGGCGAATATACAACTAGACCTGTACAGCAAGTTCTGTAGTTTGTACCTGGAAACCCTAAGAGCAATTCTCCTTTGTTAATCCCAAAAACATTTAAAACACTACAAAACAAATGTGGATGGAATTCTGGCATGCTACGCGATTCATGTGGAAAGGTATCAAATGTTGGCCTATTTAACAAAAGCCTTTCAGCAGAATCGACCACGCCACCTTTTTCGGTTGCTTCCCTACCAAAGCAATACCAACTATAGAATCTAAGATTGGGGAGTTAGTTATGCAATTATCCAATAGCTAGTCAAAATTAAACAAAGATGTCTGAGATAAACGAGAACATAGTGCACTGGAATGGGAAGAGGCAACGCGGATGACGTGGTTGGCACTTTGACAACTATTGCATGAGAGGGTCAAATTGTCGAACTTGTTTAACATTTTAAAATAGTTTTTCCTTCTTTTATTAATATACAAATTTAGTTAAAAAGTCTAATGCAAAAAATATTTTAATTGTAAAATATAATTATAAAATCTATCTTTCTTATTATCTAAATTTAATTAAAAAATAGAAAAAAAAGTATTTTAATTGTAAAATATAATTATAAAAACTATCTTTCTTATTATCTAAATTTAATAAAAGAAATCTAACAATAATTAGAGCAAAAATATTTTAATAGAATTGTTTTTTGTTTTTTTTATGAATAGGCTAACCAAATCATACCATATTTTTACAATCTAAGGCACACACTGTTCTCTCATTGCATCTTTTATCCTTCCTGCAATTGTGATTTCCTCGGAATTACGAGGATATTCCAAACTAATCAACTCATTATCAAGTGCATTAAAAATACGGCAAAACATATCTACAACCATGGGGCCTTTGCTCATGGAAGACAAGAAATCTAGGAAAACCGATTTATTTACACAAAATTGCAATGGATTTAAGAAATTGGGCATGCATAGATTTGAATTGAATCCTTTGCATTGGAGTGTCAATGAGAAACCTACAAATGGGTCTAGAAATTTTAAGTTATACGACTTAATGTACTTAGATATAATCAAAACATAGGATATACTCTCACTTCTACAAATAAATAAGGCTGCAATCCAAACCTTTACTTCTCTTTGACAAGCATTTAGATGGTGAATATACAGCTAGACCTATACAGCAAGTTCTGTAGTTTGTACCTGGAAACCCTAAGAGTAATCCTCCTTCGTTAATCCCAAAAACATTTAAAACACTACAAAACAAATGTGGATGGAATTTCGGCATGCTACGCAATTCATGTGGAAAGGTATCAAATGTTGGCCTATTTAACAAAAGCGTTTGAGCAGAATCGACCATGCCACCTTTTTCGGTTGCTTCCCTACCAAAGCAATACCAACTATAGAATCTAAGATTGGGGAGTTAGTTATGCAATTATCCAATAGCTAGTCGAAATTAAACAAATATGTCTGAGATAAACGAGAACATGGTGCACTGGAATGGGAAGAGGCAACACGGATGGCGTGGTTGGCACTTTGACAACTATTGCATGAGAGGATCAAATTGTCGAACTTGTTTAAGATTTTAAAATAGTTTTTCCTTCTTTTATTAATATCTAAATTTAGTTAAAAAGTCTAATGCAAAAAATATTTTAATTGTAAAATATAATTATAAAATCTATCTTTCTTATTATCTAAATTTAATAAAAAAAATAGAAAAAAAGGATTTTAATTGTAAAATATAATTATAAAAACTATCTTTCTTATTATCTAAATTTAATAAAAAAAATCTAACAATAATTAGAGCAAAAATATTTTAATAGAATTGTTTTTTGTTTTTTTTTAACATCTAAATTTAGTGAACAGAATATTAAAAGTTCAGAAACAACAACATTCTAATTTATGGATTGAGAACAAGTTTTAAGCCATACCCTCTCGATTATTGCAAAAAAAATTTCAAGATAAACCCGAGCAGGACTAGACCCTAAGTCATCAAAGCATTAAAATCCAACTCCTACAAAGAGCATATCTCTCTCCCTTAAAGCTAGTAGTTTCTGTTTGAAACTCATCTATCTTCGATCGAGCAGTTTTCATTAAAAATATCAGCTCCATTAAAAATAGTGAAACAACTCTGTTACCAAATATTGGTACATCGTACCATTGGTTAGTTAATCTCCGCCACTGACTTTAATGGGTCACATTTACTTTTATGAATAGGCTGACATGATGTAACATTTCCATCTTGTTATTGCAAGATCCATCTTGCTATTGCTATTGAAACAAATACCATATGCAACATAAAACCAATTCATTTCCATTTCTACAATTAGTGCTTTTTACAAGCATTCGAAATTTCAACAGCTCCAACATAACCTTAGTCTCTTCACATTAAACAAACCTAAGTTAATTTTATAATTAAAATATATTTTTTTCTAATTATTATTCAAATTTTATTCAATTTAGATAATAAGAAACATAGATTTTATAATTATATTTTATTCAATTTAGATAATAAGAAAGATAGATTTTTTCACTAAATTTAGATATTAAAAAAAACAAAAAATAATTCTATTCAAATATTTTTCCTCTAATTATTGTTAGATTTTTTTATTAAATTTAGATAATAAGAAAGATAGTTTTTATAATTATATTTTACAATTAAAATACTTTTTTCTATTTTTTTATTAAATTTAGATAATAAGAAAGATAGTTTTTATAATTATATTTTACAATTAAAATACTTTTTTCTATTTTTTTATTAAATTTAGATAATAAGAAACATATATTTCATAATTATATTTTACAATTAAAATATTTAAAAGAAAAAGAAAATATTTTAAAATGTTAAATAAGCTCCACAATTTGATTCTTTCATGCAAAAGTTCTCAAAGTGAGAACACTTATTGTAGCCATTACTTTACAGAACATCTTTAAGTTTGTGTTGATTTATAGGAACTAAAAAAAATACATTCGCATGTTACCAACCAATTCTCAAAGTGGCAAATTTTACCTCACATACATATGATCCACGGATGAGACATTCCATTTTCATTGCATTGGGTGTTTGATTCATATCTTCTGCCTATCGTCTAGAAAAATTTATCAACGTTAATCCGACCTTAAAGCAGTTTTCTGATCAAAACATACATGTTCCAGCACACAACATCGTGAGGTGTCACCATCGGGACTCCACACAGCACATCCAATAATCACCAAGTGCATCCAGCAATATGCTTGGCTATCTGGAGGTCTAGTTACATTGCAAGTCTATCACAAAGTCTCATAGGCCAATGAATTTCACAACGATTTAACGAATCCACAGATTAGAAGAAAAAAAAACTAAGCTAACTTAGCTTATTATTACTTTTTCCAAACTTTTCTTAAGCGGCAGGTACTAAGCGACTTCGTTGCTTATTCAACTTGTTTGTTATTTCACTCTATGTATCCATGGTCTATATTTGTCCTATATTATCCATATGTATCCATGGTCTATATTGATCCTATATTATCCCTATAATGTTGATCTAGATCTATGTTTGTAGGCATTTAGGCTGTGATTTCACTGCCTATCTTGTGAACCTTATGATGTAATTATATATATTATTTTAAAATATTATTAATATTTTAAAATTCAATTTAAACAATCATTTATTAAAATTTATAATAATAAAAAAATTTATTTCAATAATAATTAATTAAAAATAATAAAATTGAAAATTAAAAATTATAGTGAGATTTTAAAAATTACGATCAAATAAATGTCAAGAACCAAATTTTAAATTAGTTAAATTATAAAATTCATTATTTTGCATAGGTGCAATAATTCCATGAAAATGAAATTAAACTTACGAATAAATTCGACATGGAAGGTCAGTACTCGGCTGCTTGCTCGTGAGCTGTATGTTTATCCGTGGGTTCAATCAACAACCCGTCTATAAAAAGTCCATATTTCCATAGCCCGCTTTCAAAGTCTTCCATACGAGGAGATGAATTATCATAACCTGCATCTCCTTTCACTGTGAATTTCCCTACAACAAGGTGCAGCCATCCATTATCATCATAACGATCCGCATCTTCCTCTCCCAGCCATCCATAGTCATGAATATCTTCATATCTCAGCGTTAAGTCCCGGGTCCTTTCAAGCACTTGTCCGTCTGGTGTTGTAACTGAAAACTTAACTGGCGCTTCTTCCCAGCCCCAGGGGCTTTCTCCAAATTTAAGGATAAACACCACTCTGTACTCGGTATTCGCAGACAATAGCCTGCAATCGATTCGACCTCGGACTTCCAACCAGCAAACCCTAATTAACTCCGCAAGCTCGTTGAATCTGAAACCATAATACATAACAATTACAACGGTAACAAACCCAATGAAGGCAGAGCATGAAGAGCTCTTTCAAAGCTTTTAAAGTTAAACAAATAAAATAAGGAAAAGTAAATCAAAACTGGAGTCCTCTTGAGAAACCCAACACCAATAACGATCGTCGTCACCCCAAGTAATAGTTAAATCTCTTGCAGATAACATGTAACCCACTTTCGCTGTGGATTGCTCCAGCCAAAACATCTGTTGTACAATTAGAATATGAATAAGATTGATAAACGAAAGAATGAATGGCCTTATGGCAAATCTGGTAAACAAAACACAGAACATAATGGTTATCTGAATACCTTTGTTCCCCCGTCTATCATAATTGAATTGCAGAGATGAAAGTAGAGTTCTTTCTCTGATGAGAATGAGATGGGGGTGACAGCCTTGGATATTATCTCGTCCTGCCATTGTTGGGGGACGAAATTGCTCCAGACATTATTGGATTCGGCAGCAGACGCGAATTGTTTGGAGAGCGCCGAAAGTCTGCAAACGTGGAGTGGAGTAGTGTGGCGGAGGATCTCACATATTAGGTCTTCTGGAAACACCTGTAGACCGATAGTCGCATTCTCAGGCTCAGTATGCCGCTGAGGCATTGGTATTCGTGCAGTTGAATTCTCCACAATTTAAGACAGAAGTTGCAACACTGCTGGCTGCAGATGAAATCAAGACACTTGTAAGTTGCCTGCTCAGCGGTCAAATTTGAACCCGTCCTAGCCCTTCCAAAGGGGTTTAGCCCGTGGCCCGTCCCAGAAGTGTAACAAAAATTTTGCCCCTCAAAAAAAATTTAAATTTCTTATTTCGCCAGTCCACCATGAAGGGATACCTGAACTTAAATATTTCAAAAGAAGGGTAAGCCTTTCAATTTGCCGGTCAAATTTTTTTTTCCGTTGTAAGTCCATGCTGTGAAAGCATGTGTCTGAGAATAGGCAATGGGCATTGGTGATTATGGCTTATGGTGTATGTGTATATATAACGAGGAGATATTCATTGTTCTCCGGGCATGGGTCAAAGGTAGCTTCTTGTTCTTCTTCAATAATTAAAATCTGGGTGCATTCATAACTTGATGTACAGCAGTTGGTTTAGTGGAGATCTTTGAGATGCGCACATCAGATAAGAGTATCTATGAGCTGTGATTCGCCTGTCAAACCGCGTTGTTCAGGTTCAGTGTTTAAGAAATCAAAGAATGCCAGGCCTCAGTACCCTAATTCTTAAATTGAGTAGCCATTAAATTCTTTTATGGGCAATAATCTCTACCATGATCTGCCCTATTCCTGTCCACCTGTAATTCTGGCTTGTGAGCGCTAGCGGCGGCCATGCCTTCAGCATTTCAACAAATGTTCCTTGGAAGCATTGAACATCTCAGAAATTCTTTCAGAGATAAGCAAATCTGTTGCTAAGATCATTGGCAAGCCAGAAGCTGTAAACCACCAGTCTCTGCTCTTTATTTCTTTTCTAGTAGATGGCTTTATCTACAATGGCAATCTGTCAGTTATTATGGGGGTTTAATGTATTTAACATTAGCGTATGGGGAATTGGTGTCCATTGGAGGGTTGGGGTCCGATACCAACAAGAAGCTCAGCGCAGCCATTGCCGCCACACTGAGAGCAAAGTCAATGTACCCAAGTCACGCTTCTACATCAAGTTCTACGATGTCAAGGTTGGTTCAGTTCCTCAGTTTGTTCTGTTTATGTGAAAATGGCTTCCCAATTGAACCATCATCTGCCCCTGTGGTGTTGATATTCTGAACTTGTTTTGCACTTTCTGTTGTGGCACTGGAATGGGGACAGGCACATTCATTCACAGAAAATGTTCAGTGCTTGCATGGTTTACCCCAATAGTGTCAGCCTTTGTCTTCTAGACCATCACAGGCAAGCGATTATAGGACTGCTTGATTATTAGCACATTAGCACACCAGAGCACGGCGCATTTTTTTCTTTTTGGAGATTGAGTTCATTTAGGGTTTTGGGCAAAACAAATTTTGTAGGGAAATGGGTTTGGCATTTTTAGTATTTGTTGGTAAGTTTAGGTCGAGAATTCCCCATCAGTGCATTGCATTTATTTGGATTTGATCGAGTTTGATAATCCTACAGCCATCGATCGGACTTGAATAACAAAAAGTTTTAATAGAAAAGCATTTTGACCATAAGAACTAATCCTTGGGATTTGAATAACTAAAAGTCTTAATAGAAAAGCATTTCAATCACAAGAACTAATCCTACTGTATATGTTCAATCATAACTTTAACTTTTTTTAAGAAGAAAAATAGTTGTTTCTTGTTATTCAATATAGAATCAAAGGTAACTAGTTAGATCACCATGATATCCACCAATCCCTATGATATCCACCAATCCGCTCCAATAGGCAAGAACAATCCAAACACATTATAAGAGGAGACATAAAAAACCCACATCCAAAATGGTATAAGAGGAGACATAAAGAGCCCACATCTAAAATGGTTTATGAGTAGGATATACAAGCTCAGATCTAATAGAGCTGAAGCTTATCTTCCCCAATAACTACTCCTTCATAGTATTATGTGAAGAGAAGAAGGCGGGAAACCATGGGGAGCGTTTTCAAGTTTCTTTGGATAAACTCTTCGCTCTCTCATTTTGTTCTATATGGACAGGATGAAAATCTAACCTATGGAAATAGGCTTTGTGTCCCTCAATATTGGCACACTAGACATCCAAATCTAGAACATTGAATGTTGCCTTATCATTTACCTAATTAATAATGATGAAAAAGTCCCGAGAGTAAAGATCTTATGCTCAATCATAAAACTTTTTTTATATATAGATTGAGGTAAGAAAAAATAATTAGATCTCACATTCACCATATTAATCTTTTTCTTTTTACTAAAATTTGCCTTAACATATTGGCTACTTGGTTGGTTGAGTGGTTGTTGTTATTTTAGGTCTTGTTCCTCAACTACTACTGTTATCTCCCAAAGAACTTAAAAGTTTGACTTGTGTAAGATTATGTGTTATTTTATTCTCTTCTTTTCAATTACATGAGTAATAAATGATTTGGTATGCCAATATAATTCTACCATTTTGAAGAATGTGGTAGATCTCTACTTTGGGATAATTCTATATTCATAATCCAATTTAGAAACTCCTATTATGCCTTCTGTGTAGATGTGTTGCCTCTCTTCTTTATAACTTTGCCTTCAACTTCAACCTTCACAAAGGGTGGAAACTAATTCTCATAGTATTCGGTTGCTTCTATGACTTCTTTTTTGGAGCAAGTTAATCTATAGTGCATCCTCTTCTTAATTAGGATTCAGCGGGCTCTAGGCCTACCTTTTCTAGTGCCTCTTCCTGCTAATGCATTTCATTTTGGATGGTTATCCTTCCTATCCATAGAGAACATCCCCATTGGGCAATAATAATTAATGAGTGATGACTTTACATCACATCATGAGATCCTTTTCAAACATATGAATAACCATAAATACCAAATCATTGTGCATGACGCAACAGTTTTGCAATATTGTTCGATCCGTGTGAGCAGCTTCCTGAGGCTTACATAAAGCAGAAGTTGGAACAACAATGAATCAAATTTTGAGCACAATTTACACCAATTAAAAATAATTAAATTTTTTATTTTCAACATCAATGTTTACAAAAAATTTCAAATCTTACTCAAACATTAATAAATCTCTTAAGATTTATATATATCATCTTTGTGATGACATAAAAAACAAAATGGCTTTTTACTTTTTTAAGGTTCAATAAAAGAAACTTAATCATAATAAATATTAATAACTCTAATCATCATCTTTAAAACATTTTTAATAAAATAATTTTCAAAAGGAGTAGAGTTTGTAAATTAATCAAATCTTGGTATTTTAGAAAACATTTTAATATTATTTACATTTTTATTATATATAATTAATAACATGTGTAACAATTTATTATTATTTAAGTTTTTTTAATATATTTATTTTAAAACAATGTCAACATCCATGAAAAATCTTTAACATTATTAAATAAATATTAATAAATTGTAACGATAAAAATAGTATTTTCAAAAGCTCTTTTCACCTGCTTTATTAAAAAAGGTGCAAGGTTCAACTCTTTTCCATAAAGTCACGCTTAAAATATATAAAGTTTAAAACAATCCAATGAAATGGATGGATTCATCTCAATACGGGATAAAATGATTAAATAAGATTTGTTATTCAATTAAATATAACAAAGATATTTGAATATACAACAGTTTGAAACTTTCAAGCGATGTGTAGTTGCAATTTGCAATAATGCTTTGCGTGGGGAACAAGAGACTTATAAATCACTCATTGTTTACAACAATGTGCTCTCAAGCCTTGTTTACAACAAAAAGGAATGTCTGATCTTTATTTTGCGGGGTGGGGGTTGTTTGGATTTGCATTGGGTGTAATTTGTACTGCTGCTAACAGTATTAGGAATGGCCATTAAGGTCGAAAAGGCTAAAAAACAGTATTTATTATTTATATTTATATTGCAAAGCTCCCTTTCAAAAGCTCTCTTTATTTGTAAGACTTTCATTGGAGACATTGGATATGTTAATGTTTCTCTCTTTTAGTGTACCTCATGATTTAAATGAGGTAGATTGGAATGGCATTTATGATGTATGGAAACAAATGAAAGCCAGAAAGCCTCTTCCATTGGGTTCGATTCATGTTTTCAATGATGTAATCCTAAATGTTTTTGAAGAATATCAAATGAATGGAAGGAAAATATGTTTTCTTATTAATTTTTTAATGGAATTGGAGAGATATTTGTTTATTGATTAGTTCTAATGAAAATTTACAATGTTTAATGTAGTTTCTGTTTGATATTTTAAAATTATAAATATTTGGAAGGGCATTATTTTATTTTCACTTTTTTTTAATTGAAGGACCAACTTAATTTTCAATTTTCAATTGAAGTGCAATTATTTTTATAACCTTTCATCCTCAAAGGGTTGGATGGTTGCATGCCCTTCCAAAAAAAATTAAGACCAACCCTTCAAATTTGACCACTGCCTGCGATGCAAATGAAAAGGTACGACGCAAATCGAAAGAAGTAAAGTCAAGGAGGGCACTTAAATATATACACAAATGACGTGGATACCGAAAAGCTTGTAAGGGTATGGGGGCCGACATGCAGTGTTGAATTTCAATAGAATCTTATCAGTTAAACAATTTTATTTTATTTTTTTATTTTTATTTTTATTTTTTTTAATGTTTTGCGGTTTAACATTCCTTTTATTAAAAGTTTTATTTAAATATGTTGTTAAATAATAAGTTTTATTTAAATGTTCTCAAATAATTTTTTTATGTTTTGGGGTTTGATATCTTTTATCATGTACTTGTTAGTAATAATTGACTTAAATATGTAGTTGTGAATAATAAATATTTTAGTGCTATAGTTTGAAAGTATCAATGAACTTAATATAGATCAAGAACAACTAGCTAGATATATTTATATTTTCTTTTACACAAACCTTGAGAAATAGTCGCATAAAGTGCAAGCCTCCACGTAGCTTCCTTGAGGACTAATTAAAAGCCCATTAGTTTGACCTAGGGACCTTGGGAGGAAAGAGTATAACTCCCTAAGACATTAATTATCATTAGAATTGTGTTGGAGATTGTTTAGAGGTTTCAAAGTTGGATTTTGTTCATTGGCGAAGAGTGGAAGAAAAACTCCATTTAAAATAAGATTAAAATCCCTCTTACCAATTCATTGAGTTTTTGTTGTTGATCATTGATCATTCTACAAGATCAATGATCAAGATGTATGGTCGGATCTTAGTGATAAAGGATAAATGTGGTTGAATTTGGGGTGATGTAATGTCCCTCTCAGCCCTTGATGACAATATGTGCGGAAAAGTGGTAGAGTTTTTTTTTTGATCTTTTCTTTCCTTTAACACTACGAAGGGGTTCAACCTGTTAGCAACAACTTACAAGAAAATCTAAATTCATTGTGTCAAAAACCATGTGCACTATAGGGAAGTTTGTCCGGTGTTATTTAACCGTACATCAACAACATTTACTGAAAGAATTCTGGTTACATATATATACATCAGCATTAGTCATTACTAATTAAAAAAATGACCATTTGCTCTTGCTACCATTTATGTTGTTAGAACTTACTACCTTTTCACCATATGAGGCAGTACCTATACTTAA
>LPNX010135387.1:12296-28118 GCA_001517045.1 Pseudotsuga menziesii | reverse complement strand
ATTTCCAAAGATACTTATGTTGATGATATTTTTTGGGGTGTCACCATAAGTGGCTTTGGTAATGATCATTAAAGGCCTTCAATGACCTTTTACATCACCAAATTTGTTGAAACATTAGATTCGCAAAAACCTTAAAAGGAACGTTGATGTTTTAGTCACCAAAACCACTTATATTGGTAGTCCTTTAATGAATGTTACCAAATAAGCTTATGTTGATAATACTTTGTTGGGTGTCACCATAAGTGGATTTAGAGATGATTATTAAAGTCCCATCATAGGTATACGTGTCACCAAAGGCCATTTTTATAGTAGTGGATATTGAATAACTCTGGCATCTCCTTATCCTCATTCTGACTACAACCAACCATGGTTACTTCTCTCTATAGTGTAGTGCAACTCACTTTTCCTTTCAAGTTTAAGGTGTTTTGCACCTTTTCCTTGGCTGCTAGAGTAATCAAGGCCTTCTTCTTCTTCTTTATTTGAAATTTGTTGGGGTTCTTTTCAAGAGGTATTTTCCAACAATACACCTATGTAAGTTTCTTATTTTCACAAGACTAAGATTGTTTAGAAAAGGGAATGGACTCTGATGTCACTATTGCAATCTTCTTCCCATTTCATTTCTTCTTTCCTTTCCCTTTATCTTTTTCATGGGATTCTTATTTATTATGTGTACCAAGGTGTTTATTTTCCTTGATTCCCTTAATATAATATGCTTCTATGGCATCTTCATCATTTTTCTTAAGAGAAACAACATTAACTAATGCCAAATTTGTGGTAGTAATGCACCTATCCATTTAATTAACATTTATGGACTCTTCATAGATATTCCTAGTTGAACAACTCTCATCTTGAATTTAATAGTGGACCCTTGCATCAATATCCATTTCATTTTCCTAAAGTATTTCTATATGATTCGATGTTTATCCTGATACCCAATTGGATATAAAGTTCCTTAATAATGTGTTTGAGCACTTCGCAATTAGTCAGTGGTGGCTTATTCTCTAATTCCCTACTTGTTGCATCACTATCTCACCTTGCCAAAGTATGCAATACAACAAAATACCCTTTTGCGGGTGATTTTGGATTGAGGTGGTTTTGCTAAGCCCCCCCCCTGAAAAAAAAATTAGTTATTTGTGGGAAGCTCTTCAGAAACCCCCTCAGAAGGCCTGATAATTGGACTTTTGGGGGTGGTTTTTAAAAAACCGGCCCCAAAATTCTAATTCTAAGGAATTTGGGGGTGGGGGAAAGTTAGAAAGACACCCCCCTCCCATTAAGGTGTTTTTGAAGGTGGTTTTTAAACAGCCCCCCCCCACCCTCCCTCTCGCCCTAAAAAAAAAATTTGAGAATTAGTGTAATGTCCCCAAAAATTGAAAAATAAAAAATAAAATTTAATAGGCTAGTCCAGACAAACTATGCTGGACATTAATGGAACTTTGCAGAATGTGTCATACTCTGATTGTACTATTGTATTGTTGTAATTTTTTCTTCCTTCCTACTTCCATATTTCTCGATCTAGTTGTTACTATGTTACTTATTTTGTCATCATGTTGATTACTGTTTGTACTATGGTTAAGCATTGATGTGTAAGTTAGTAATTTTATTACATACTTCATTGTTTATAACATGTGCTTACTGTCTTATGCATGATTCTAACTTGACTTTGTTAATGGATAAAAGGGTGGAGTGGAGGGACTAGTTTCACTTGTAACCACCTGAGAGGTAACAGTTTCTACTTGTATCGCTTAGTTCTGTCGAACTAATGCATTCTTGTCCCATTTGTGCGTATGTGTACTTGGCAACAAAAAAATTGTTTATAAATATTAACGAGAAGTACTGATCGTTTTGGTCACTAGCACTCGCATTTGCAGATCTATCTTAGTGACATTACACTAATTATTGTTATTATCATTATGGACTTTATCATAGTGATGGGGTCACTACTGTACTTATTACTTGCGTGACACAGACTTATTATTTATGTGACACTTATTTTCCATGGTGTAAAAGCTTACAACTTTTTCATGCCCTAACATATTATTACTATATCGTTTTAAAGTTGGTAATATAATTGCAAAAAACTTGGCTTAAAGATTCCATGGCATATTTCATATGCCATGGAATTAGGGATTAAAGCCTAAGTTATTCGATGCATGAATGGGTTTATGCTATTTGCAATGGTTTTGGGACAAGGTTTAATGATGTTACCAGAACTATGGGTTTGTGGGTTTTTGTAAATGATATTGGAGGCCAGGTTGGTGACATAAATGTGCCTTGGGAAAGGTGGCAACCCAATTTAGGGCTTGGTTCATTTGTTAGTTTGGCTCATTCGCGGCTTTGCTTCTTGTGCTCTTCTCCTGCATGGTGGAAAGAGGTGAAACGACGAAGGCTTGACAGGTAAGATGGTAGTCTTGTTTCGCAACACCATGTTCTTGCTTTAGTTTCATTACTTGCATACTTCTCATCATTTTTTTTGTCTATGGTTGCAGGATACAGGGTGTGGTGAAACGAGATTGGGTTGCTGCTTGTGGGCAAGGTCGTGGGAAAATATATACCCATTCAGGTAAGCCTGCGATATAAGTGTTTACTTGTCCCCTTTTAGCTTCATGGTTATGAATGATTTGTCACTCATTGTAGGTTGGATTTGCTTGAGTCTAGTTTCTAATGGATGCGTTTTGGGTTGGGGTTTGACTATAACTTAAATGAGCTCTATGTTTTGTAATGTGACATGCTTGGGGTTTTGTTGTTGGGGTTTTAATTTCCTTCGGGCCTGAGCTTGAAATCTAATTGGGTTTATTAAATGCATGCTTAGTGCAGCAAAAAGGGCCTGGGTAAATTCTCGACAGGCTTTTTGTAAATAATGTTTTGATTAGGGTATTGGCTATGGGAAGCACCATTGCTGGAAATGTTGCAAGGCCAAAAGTAAACGACTGTGTAAACTCTTTAATGATTTTATATAGACTTTGTTTAAATACAAATATGATGTATTGATTTTGATCGTTATTATTCTGTGGACTATGTTGATTCAGATTTGTTGTATGTGTTAGTTGTGTAGATGAAATGGGGGTTGTATGTGGTGTAACCCTATGACTATCAATCATCGATGTTTGTAAACGTAGACATGGTTGTAATATTTGGAAATATTAATCATTATAATGTGTTGGATATGTAAAAGGTTGAGCTCCATAGATTATAGGGTGTATATTTTTATTTGGGTCTTTCAACCACTGTGTAAAGAGTTTGTGTTCTAGTTTTATCCTACATATAAATAATATAGCATGGCTTTGCAAAATGTTAATAGACCCTCCAGGATTCGATCATGGGTCGTTTACTATGATGAGGGTTTAATTTATATCGATATGATTTGGGCTTTAATTCCTGCAAGAATTGATCCCGTGACCTCTGTGCAATTATGCTTGTTTTAAATGAATACTGTAAATGATAGTAATAAATTGTGAACCATTAGATGGTCTCAATACCTGGTCTATATCTTTGATTTATGAAAATGTTTTTTTTAAAGAAGAATGATTATGTTTATACAGAACCTAAGAGGTCTTTGCTGATTTTTATCTTAGCTTTAATATTTGAAGTTATGATTATTCTTAGATGTAGAATATTGAGTTTATCTTATTGCTTAAAATAGGTTAGGGTTCTGTTTAAAGATAAACCTAAAATAGCTTTTTACTTATACACGTAGATTTGCTAGAAATATGAAATATGCCAGTAGAGTACAGATGCAAATAAACACACATGCCTTCCTAGGATAGTTCCTAGATCTTACGAACCCAAGTTTAAGATGTAAATGAAAATACATAAGTAAAACTGAAAGAACAAAACCCTTGATAATTCTTACACATCAATTAAATTACAGTCCATGATTTATAATTAAAATGTTAACCCTAAAATAAATTGAGAAGAAAACAAATATACATAGGGTTAGAAATATAATATAAACACTTGCATAATCTATCCAGCACTCCTTTTAGATAATGAAATAGGAAGTCAACGACCTCATACCTGAAAAGTGAATCTCTTCTAATGGCTGAAACCTACACACTCAATTACCCAACATTAACAATTCACAGGCAGATTTGACCTCTTTATAGATGACTAAATAACTTGGGAACTACCAGGTTGCACCCAAGCATGACCTGGAACCATTCCTGATTTTAATTCAGATCTTCCTGAACTAGTTCCAATATGCAAGTAGCTTAGAGATCCTAAGGTAAGGCTTCCCTAACTAGTATATCACGTCTATATCAGTTCTCCTTTTTCCTCTTCGTAAAATGTTCTCCAAGAAATCTCTTGAGAATAATCAGGAAAAATAATGACTCCAAAAATATGAAATATCTCCCCAAGCATCTCTTTGGTTTGGGCCTTTATAAACAGACTTTTCACTCAAAGGGGAAATTAAATCAAGAATCATGTGATTTCTTGATTTAACCATTTTATTTAATTTAGGTAATTTTAATATTTTAACTTAGGAACTTTTAACTAGTTCGTAATTGGACTTTTGTAGCTATTATAATATTTAATTTCTTTTAGTAATAATAAAGAATAGATGAATCTTTTCATTCTTTCTTACATTATTAATATTATTACTATGCTTACTCTTTATACATACCATGTATAAAATATATAATAATATATTATTTGTTAGGTCATCAGGTATATGGTTAGGTCTACTAGGCTAGGAAACTCTAAACATCCTTCCATGTTGGATTCCCTCGTATAACATGGTAGTTCTTCAGTACTTGATGAGATAAATAAATTTGAGATTTCATTTAATCACTTATAAATAAGTCAGATGAGATAAATATTTATTCAAGTCATTTTCACTCGAGAATCATTAATTCTTTTCAGTAACTCCGAGTGCTTACCAAAGCCAATACTCAATGCTAAAAACAAGGAGTTACAAGCTTAGTTCAATTCCAAAGCTCCTTGCTCAACACTAATGTGAGGATGTACTTGTACGATAAACCTAGGGATACAATGGCCAAGGATCTGATGTTCAAGAGCTTACGCTCAACATCCACATGGAAGGCTCTAGGGCTTATGTCCAACACTTCCAAATTATATTTTCACGTGCTCCAGAGCTTCATGCTCAACACAAATGTCTGAAAACTCATGTGCTCCAGAGCTTCTTGCTCAACAAAAAACATCAATTTACCCATGTGCTCCAGAGCTCCTTTCTCAACACAAAACATCTCATCAGTCATCTGCTTCAGGGTCCACATCCAACACAAGTGTATTAATTCTTGCACATGATCTAGGAACTAGGAATCGAAATCATCAAAGAATAATTACAAATACCCATGAATTGGTGTTAATCAGAACCGGAATTGGTTTCCTCTCTGTATATTTAATAAAACAATGAAGGGTTACAATACCAATGCTAAGAAATAGCTTAACTGGATGAAGAATTTGAATACCTAAGTCGACAATTTGAATTCAACGAGTGAGTCTAGGTTAACTGACTCTTAGCCATTCAATCACACTCAATTAACCACTTGACCAAAACCCTAATTAACTCACCAAACCCTAACTGAAGTCAGAGTGCAATAAATGACTGAATCTCAACTAAAGGAGATAAAACACATGTCATAGCAAGCCAACAATTAAGTGCTAGTGCTCCATGACTTCAATGAACCCTAGTGAGGTTAACTGAAGCTGAACTGACCATCAGAAGTTGGCGGAGGTGCCTTGCTGACTCCAGATCATTAAATAATAATAAATAATCATTAAATAATATATTTAATGACTGGAGGCACCTTAACTGACTGTAACTTACTGGTTGAACTAATTGTAACCACCAGTTAGAAATTAGGTGCATTAATGTCACACAAATCACCCCCGGAGTGCTCCAGTTAACCTCCTTGACTATAGGAGAAGGCTAAGTTAGCCTCCTTGACTGTAGGTAGGAGTGGGTGTGACTAGATGATGGCAATTAATGCTCCACTGATGTCAATTAAACTTAGGATAGTAGTTTAACTAGGCCAATTTGACCAAAAGAGTGTGCATGATGGTAAATGTCTCCAACACCCCCCCTTAAGGTATACTCAGGAAGAGTTAGAAAACATATATGCTAGAGCCCTGGAAACTAAGGCCATAGGTCACCCTGTACAATGATAAAATTGAAACAATGCTCAAAACAAACAAAGTGAGGAAAAGAGGGAAAACCCAGTGGAAAAAACCGCCCCTCAAGCTGAACACTGAAAGTAATCTAGATCACCTTGATGAACTCACCCCCAACAATGAATGGAGGTAAGTGAAATTCTTTTCTGAAAATCTCTTGGTGAAGATGTCTGCAATCTTCTCATCAGTTGGGTAGTATTGAAGAATGATGGTCTTATCATGCACTAGCTCCCTGATGTAGTGCATGTGAATCTCTACATGCTTGGTCGTCTACCTGGTAACTAGATCTGTGGATATATTAATAGCACTCTATTTGTCACAAAAGAGGACAATGGACAAAGTAATACCAATATCAAACTCTGAAAGAATGCCTTGCAACCAAACTGATTGGATGCAAGCATTCACTGCTCCTCGATACTCGGCCTCTGCTGAAGATAGTGCTACGACAGCCCGTTTTTTGCTTGAACAGAAAATAGGGCCACCACCAAACATGAATACATATTCAAAATTTGAATTTCGATCAATAGAATCACCTTCCCAATTGGAATCTGTGTATCCAACCAGCTCTAGCTCAGAGTCTGCACCATAGTGAATGTCGTAGGTCCTGGTTCCCTGAATGTACTGGAGGATCCTCTTGGCTTCCTTCCAATGGAGATCATGAGGATGCTTCATGTATCTTGATACAACATTCACAGAATAACAAATATCATTCCTAGAATGTGTCAAGTACAACAAGCTACCAACTAGCTGTCGATAGATAGTGCAGTCCATGGGAGGTGTGTGTTTTCCTTCTTCAAGGCTGATCCCTGAAAGGAAAGGGAATGGTGTAGGACTACATTCAGCCATTTTAAACTTGAATAACAGGTATGAAATGTATTTGGACTGAGTGACCATAATCCCATCAGAATTTTTCTCGATTTTGAGCCCCAAAAATTGTTTTAGAAGCCCCAAATCACTCATTTCAAAGGCATTGTGGAGAGCAGTTTTGATGGCTGAAATGGAGGTAATTGTGCTACTTGTGATCAGTAATTCATCAACATATAAAACAATGATAACTATATGACCATAATGATGCTGTAAATACACATTTGGATCTGATCTACATCTCTGAAAGTTTTGCGAGAGAAGGAAGGCATCCATCTTGGAATACCACTCTCTTGGGGCCTGTTTTAACCCGTATAGTGACTTCTTTAGCTTGCAAACCAAAGATGGATCAGTGATGGAGCCCTCAGGCTGGTTCATGTACATCTCCTCATGAATATATCTATGTATAAAGGCTGAATTAACATCCATGTGATGCACCTCCCAGTGCTTCGATGCGGAAATATCCAAAACAAGGCGGATGGAGTCCATTTTTGCAACCGGTGCGAAGGTCTCATGGTAGTCCACTCCTTGGACCTGAGAGAAAAATTATGCTACCAGCATTGTCTTATATTTTTAGGTGCTTCTATCATCAGAAACCTTTTTTTGAAACACCCACTTGCATTGAACCAATTTCCTTCCTGGAGGAAGAGAAACTAGCTCCCAAGTAGTGTTTTTCTGAAGAGAATTCATCTCTTCATCCACGGCAACTTGCGATCTCGGATCATTCCGAGCATGGTAGTGGGATTTTGGATCTGAAATAATCATCAAATATCAATTTTTAGACATCAAATTATCAGAAAAAGAGAGCGCAATACTTGCTCTTTGGAAATCAGACCGGGTTCTCCTTGGATCATCCGGATTTCCAATGTTGTCTCCTGCGGAGGAGAGTGTCTTTTGGGCCCATGTAGGAAGATGATTTTGCACTTCAGGTTTTGATTCAGTATCTGATGATTGCTGCACACTAATATTAGAAATTATAGGGTCCAAATCAGGGTCATCACCCCCAATTTCATCATCCAAATATTCAGTGGAATAGGAAGGAAATTTAGCAGTTTTCTCCTTCACTAGTTCCACCTCCTTAAGAGGCTCATCGAACTTGACACTTCTCTCAATGATGATTTGTTTTATCTTGATATCCAACAGATTGAATCCTTTATATTCATTAGGATACCCAATAAACATACATTCTATGCTCTGCGGTTGCAAAGCCCTTCTTTTATCAAGCAGAATCCGGGCCCATGCAGTGGACCCAAACACCCGTAGGTTCGACACATCTCGCTTGTGTTCAAAGTATGCTTCCAAAGGAGTCTTTCATTTCATTGATGAATGTGGAAACCTGTTTTGAATGTATGCTATAGCATGTATGGCTTCATCCCACAAATTTGCAGCAAGCTTCTTTGACTCCAACATACAAGTGGTCATCTCTTTGAGAGACTGGTTCTTCCTTTCCGCTACTCTGTTCTGTTGCGGAGTGTAGGGAATTGAATGTTGGACCTGAATACCACTTTGGGAGGAAATGTATAGAAACACATTATTGACATACTCCCCTCCATTATCGGATCTCAATATCTTGATCTTAATCCCACAGGCACTTTCGATCAAGGCCTTCAATTCAGAAAAGTTTTCACATACTTATGATTTCCTTTTGAGAAAGAAAACCCATGTATAACTTGAAAAATCATCAATAAAAGTAAGGAGGTACCTTGATCCATTCATGGATGTGATAGGCATTGGACCACTAATATCAGAGTGTATCATCCCCAATATGCTTGTAGCTCGGTTTTCCTTCCCCCGATCGAACTTGTGCTCAGGGTGTTTTCCAATCACACAGCCCTTGCAGACTCCCGTGATTGCCTTGAGGACCAGGAGGCCTTCAACCATGGATTTTTTCTGTAATTGATGCAAATATTTGAAATTAAGATGGCCAAACCTCTCAGTCCATAGCCTACTAACCTCATTTCCATGAGTTAGTAGATCAGTGGGCTTTGCATCTGCAACAAAGTGAGAGAACTCATAGGCTTTTGCATGATGATTTGCAAGGCCTATTGCAATGAGTTTCCCGAATGCAATTTCTATTATCTCGACATCATTTGGGCTGAAAGAGACTCTCTTAGTCATTCTTGTATGTGTCATCTGATAGACACTAAGGAGACTTGCTGCTAGAGATGGTACATACAAAACTTTAGGAAAAAAAACATTTTCTAGATCTACAGTACCTTGTCCTTCGGAAATGATGGTGGAGTCATCTCCCATGTGGATGGGGATCGATTTGCTAGTCTCCAAGGATGAAAAGGAGTCTTTTTCAGTCATCATGTGATTCGAAGCTCCACTGTCAATCAGCAGTGCTTTGGACTTTGAAGTGCTTGCCATGAGGGCATGACCTTTCTCATGCTATGGTTCCCGATCTTGGTGATCTCTCCTTCGAAAGCTCTATGGAATATTGATGTGATTCCTCTCAAGGAGAGAGGCTGCTTCATCAAGATTTTTCTTCATGTAGGAATGTTCAGGGTAAAAACCCTTCCCGCAGTAAGAGCACTTGACCTTTTCTTTCCCATTGTGCCCTTTTCCTTTGTTCTTCCTTGAGCCGGAAGATTCATCATGCTGCTAATTTTCAACTCTAGGCTTGGGAGCATCAAATTTAGTTTTCTAGTTTTTTTGCTGCTTTCCTTTACCCTTCAGATATTTGGGCCCTGAGACATGGAGGGCTTGATCATGGGAAGATCGGATGATCCCCATCTAGACAAGCTTGTCATGTTCATTAGTCAGGGACTCAATGAAGGCATTGAGTGTAGGCATCTTCCATCCAGGAATTGTGAGCTTCTCCGCACAGAATGTAGAAACAAAAACTGGATAATCATCCCCAAGTTTGGAGAGGATGGCTAGGATGAGATGATAATTCTCCTTCTCCACTTTGCATTGCTTCAAGAGGAAAACAATATGCTTGAACTTTGTAAATAAATCATTCAGAGTCTCGAAACTGGAAGGTTGGAGAGACATGAGTGATATAATCCATACTAATGACCTTCCAATTCCATTCTCAAATGGGCAATGGCTGCAACAATCCCGAATGATGCTAATTCTTAGCTTTGACCAATTGACATTCCTCACATTTCGCAATAAACAACGCAATGTCAACCTTTAACTTAGGCCAGAAAAAGTGTCTCTTAACGGCGGATTTCATCTTTTGATATCACGGATGCCCTGAGTAGGGCGTTCAATGAAATTATGTCAGGATTCCAGATTGAATGTCCCCTCCTTCTAGAATGTACAATCTCTTCTTGGTTTATAGCAGTCCTACTTAGTCTACCTTGTAGTATTTTTGTTGTTGAAACAACCTATCCTCTTGGACTTTCTTAGGGATTTCTACATAGAAATGGTCAACTTTGTTGGTCGTTTTGATCCTCTCGTGCAAATCCAAATCAGTTTGACTTAAAGTCACGTCATATATCATATGAGTTCATTGACTCAAAGCATCATCAATCTTCTTCTCGTTTCCCTTAATATGCTTTAGCTTGAAATGGTACTCGGCAAGGAAATCCAACAATCTGGATTTTTGAGCATTCACATCCGGTTGCTCGAATAAATAATTCAAACTCATATTGTCTGTCTTTAGAAGGAATTTCTTTCCCATGAGGTAGTGCCTCCACATATTCAAGGAGTGAATGATGGAAGCTAACTCAAGATCATGTGTGGAGTAGTTCTACTCATGCTCTTCTAGCTTTCGCTATTCATAACAGATCCCATAATCGATCTGCAATAGGACTCCTTCGAGCCCTTCCTTGATTTCATCAGTGCAAACAACGAAAGCCCCATTGGTATCCACAATTCATAGTATTGGTGTAGTCGTTAAAAGTTTCTTAAGATTTTGAAAACTTTCCTCGCACTTGGTTTTCCATAAGAACTTATTTTCCTTCTTCTGCAAAGTGGTCATGGGACTAGATATTCTCGAGAAGCTCTCAATTAACTTGCGATAATATCTGGCTAATCCTAAAAAGGACCTAATTTTAGTGACACTAGTAGGGGTAGGACAGTATTCTATGGCTCTAATCTTTGCCGGGTCCACATCTATCCCTGTCTCGAAGATAATGTGACCCAGGTACTATATCTGTGGTTTGTAAAAATCACCTAACATAGAGATGGTGTTCTCGTAACACCTGTAGCACTATGCGGAGGCATTTCTCACGTTCCTCTTTACTCTTGGAGTAAACTAGGATGTCATATATAAATCCCAAAACAAATTTGTTTAGATATTTAGTGAATATACTGTTCACCATACACATAAATTTCGCGGTTGCATTGGTCAACCTAAACAGCATTACTACAAACTTGTTGTGCCAGTACCTTGTATGAAAGGTAATTTTGTGAATATCCTTGTCACAAATCCATACCTAATGGTATCCGAATCACAGGTTAATATTTGAAAAGATATTGGATCCTCCTACTTGCTCGAACAAGTCATCGATCCTAGGGAGTGGGTATCAATTCTTGATAGTCAGTTTTTTAGGATGATGGTAATCGATACACATCCACATCATACTATCCTTATTATTTATAAAAAGTATTGACGCTCCCCAAGGTGACACACTTGGGTAGATATATCCCTTCTCTATCAACTCTTGCAACTGTAGTTTGAGTTCCACCAACTCTGGTGCACTCATGTGGTAAGGGGTTTTTGAAGTAGGAACTGATCCTAATGTTAGTTCTATGGAAAATTCTAGTTCTCATTTTGGAGGTAATCCAAGGATTTCCTTAGGGAATACATCCTTCAATTCTACAAGAATGAGAAAATCCTATATGTGATGTTTTCTTTTAGCCTCTATGTCTAAGATATTTACTACAAACAACTTGCAGCCTTTTCTAATGCACTTCTTTGCTTGTAAGGAAGATATTTGTTTTACCAACACTTTCTTTGGTACACATTGAATCTTCGCTTGATTCCCTTGGCTGTCTATACACAAGATTGACTTGTGCAAGAAATCGAGCATGACATGGTGTTGTTCCAACCTATCCATGTCAATAAGTATATCTTATGATATTGAAGAGAGGATGTTCAGGTTTATTTTTGTAAGAAAAACATTTAGGTTTACCTCACAATCTTTAACTATTTCTAAAGCTTTCCATTTCATACTTGTGGCTAATTGTACTAGCCAAGGTTTATCATCTTTTTCTTTGCCTAGTTTACATATATCAATAATTTTAGGCGATACATAGCTTCGGAAAGCACCAGGTTCAATCAATATTGAAATAGAAGTGTTTAAGATCTTACCTTCTATCTCAACCATGGTATCCTAATGGTCTGCCTGTCTGCCATCCAAGGCTACATAGATTCACGGTGTTCCAGCAATGTCCTCCACCGTTGGTTCTTCTTGTAAACTATGCAGGACCCCATTAGTCTTGTTCTTACAATATCAAGCATAATGAGGCCCGCTCCATTTCCAACATTTGATCTGTACTAGGGTAGCATTGGCTCCCCCAGTTTCTATTGGCTTGATAACATTTGGAGTTGGTACATATGGCTTTGTACCTGATTTTTTGAAGTTCTTGTTTGCTGGAAAACTATTGTTTTGTTTCCTGTACAAGGGTGGGTTAGAACCCAGTTTGCAATGTCATAGAAGTTCTTATACTTGTCTCTACTTCTGTTCATGTTCTCTTGCCTTGGTTGTCCATGCTCATAGTAGATCCTATATTTTTGCAATGTGGTGTCCAAGGTTTCAAGCATGTCAAACTCTATCATTTCCTGAAAGTTGGGGGGAAGACATCATAAAAAATACTCAATCTTTACCTTTTCATCCTTGATGTATGGTACATACTGTAATAGATCTGAAAATCTATTAATAAAAGCATCCATAGTCATGGATCCCATACATAACTCATGAAACTATTTCACCTTTCTGTCAAAGAGTCTTTCCGAAATATATTTTTATTGAAATATATTGCAAAATTTACTCCAATGTATTTCTCTTACCTCATATTTCTTGGTATGCTTCAAGTCTCTCCACCATATCGCTACTTTTCCATTTAAATTATAGATGGCCAGTCGATCCTTCATTTCATTAGAGTAGTTATGAACTAAGAAATATTTTCTCATGCCCAATAACCATTCTTCAGCTCTCTCTCCCGTGCTCACCTCTCCTTCATAGGTTCGAGATCTTATTTTCCTGAAATCCCCGTCGAGATTGTCATCACTTATTTGTTTCTTTTTGCATGGAGAAATAGAGTCCTCATTGGAAGGACTGTGATATTCTCCTTCTAGAGTTTCATGGGTATGTTCCTTTTTTCCTTCTTCTCTTAGGCTGCTAGCCCGTTTATGATAAGGTTCCCTTTTGAATCTGTTTGTGGAATGAGTGGGTTTTCCCTGTGGGCTTCCTCCCATCATATTTCGCAGGAATGCTCCATTGATTACTTGATGTTCCTTTCTTTCATTCATATTGTCATCTCTAAAACTTTACAAGTCTTCTTAAAGAATTTGTATGGTTTTCATAATATCATAATTCAGTTCCACCACCAGTTCTGCTTCCTGGGTTGGGGTATTCAATTTCCCTTGTCTATTGTTATCTTCTTCAGTGTTCATGATCTGAACTGTTCTGTAAAAATTCCTGAAATTGCAATTTTTAATAACAATTTTTTTTTATGTTAGTTAACAAAATTTAAAACATACTTTATTTTCCTTGCAACGAATGTCTAGTATTCCCATTAGGTCTCTTAGTGTTGAAACTGAGCTCTGATACCACTTGCAATGTCCACAAAAACTGAAAATAAAAAAAAATAAAATTTAATAGGCTAGTCTAGACTGCCTATGACGGACATTAATTGAACTTTGCAGAATGTGTCATACTATGATTTTATTGTTGTATTGTTGCAAGTTTGTCATACATACTACTTCCATATTTCTCGATGCGGTTGTTACTATGCTACTTACTTTGTCGTGATCTTGATTATTGTTTGTATTATGGTTAAGCATCGATCTGTAAGTTAGTAATTTGATTACGTACTTCATTGTTTGTAACATGTGCTTACAGTCATATGAATGATTCTAACTTGACTCTATTAATGGATAAAGCGGTGGACTTGCGAGACTAGTTTCCCCTCTAACCACGTGAGAGGTAACAATTTCTACTTGTCACATCGAGCTTGCTTATTTTTTTTGAAATAATGCACTCTTGTCCCTGCATTTACGTGGAGGTATACTTGGCGATGGAAAACTTGTTTATAAAGCTTAACCCAAAGTGCTGATCGTTTTGGTCACTAGCGCTCGTATTTGTAGCTCTATCCTAGGGATATTACACTGTTTATTATTATCATCATTATGTACTTTATTATAGTGACAAGGTCACTGGTGCACTTATTACTTGCATGACACAGGCTTATTATTTATGTGACACCCAATTTACATGGTGTCACTACAACAAAAACTGGATTTCACGTCGAATTTAGCGTCGGATTTTAGTGTAATTTTTTCATAATTGTGGTGAACAATCCGACGCTAAACCAGGCGCTATTGTACGCTTTTGTAAAATGCCATCCATTGCATTTTTTTTTGGTCCTTTTTAACATCCATTTTTGTGTCCATTTTTGCACCCAATTTTTTGCATCTAATGTTACGCCTTTATTTGCGCCCAATTTTTCAACTTCTATTGCATCTTTTTTCGCGTCCTTTGTTACATCCTTGTTTGCACCCAGTTTCACGCTCATTTTTGCATCCAATGTTGCGTCTTATTTTTCTCCTAGTTTTTCATCGAGTCTTGCACCCAATTTTGCACCATGTTTTACATAAAATTATGTGTCCAATTCTACATCTAGGTTTGCATCCAATTTTAGGCCCAATATTGCGTCTAGTTTTGCATCAAAATTTACTTATAATGTTGCATCCCCATTTGCATCTAATTTTGTATATTTTTTTACGTCTTTTTTTGTATCCATGTTTGTGCCAAATGTTTCATCTCGTTTTACATCATATTTTGCATCTAGGTTTGCACCTAGTGTTGCATCCCGATTGATGTCTTTTTTTGCATCTATGTTTGAGCCCAATCTTGCACCCAGTGTTGCGCCTAGTGTTGTTCCTAGTTTTGCACCCATGTTTGTATCTAATATTGCATCTAGTTGTGTGGTCAATGTTGCATCCCATCTTGCATTCAATATTACATCTAGTTTTACATCCAATGTTTTGTCTCGTCTTGCATCTAAAATTGTGTCTCGTTTTAAGTTTTTGTTTGCGCCAAATGTTGCTTCCAGTTTTGCACCTGGTGTTATGCCTAGTTTTATGTCCATCGATACACCATATTTTGTGGTCAATTTAATGTCCAATTTTACATCTAGTTAGGAATCCACTTTTCATCTATTGTTGCATCTAGTATTGGACCTATTATTACATCTAGTTTTGATTCATTAATTGTGTCTAGTGTTGAGTCTCTTTTTGCATCCAATTTTGCGTTTAGTGTGACATCCATTTTTGTGTCCACATTTGTGTCTAACATAAGTTCATATTTTGTGTCCAATTTTGTGTTTGGTGTGACATCCACTTTTACATCATGTTTTGCATTTAGTATTGCGTCTAATATTGCATCCATCTTGCACTACTACATTTTTTACCTTTAAAAATACATTACAATATCATTAGGTCATGGAGGAATCGAACCACCAATCTCCTACTTGTAAAGTAGGTGCTCTTCCATTGAGCTAGCACCCTCTAAGAATCAGGAAGAGGAGCAATATTAACACATAGATTTCATTATTTGTAATTCTAATAAAAGACAATACGATCCAAAGACAAACATGCATAAAATCCAATTTTTTTTTCCAAACACACTAATAAGCAAAAAACTCTAC
>LPNX010135387.1:0-11954 GCA_001517045.1 Pseudotsuga menziesii | reverse complement strand
CATTCACTGTGATGTACAAGAATGCATGAACAATGCCATAATTAGCCTCTCATAGCCCATCCTCACCCACAAATGTCAAAATGACAATTTCTTTCCTTGCTCTCTCAAAGAATGAGAAGTTGCTGAAGAACAAAGGATGGCAAACATTGTCATGAATGCTAAGCTAGCTAATGATGGATAGGAGTTCACTTTGAATGAAAACATAATTGATGTTCATGGATTTGTGTGATTTCCTCCTCTCATGCCTTAATGGCAAAGCTTTAGGGTTGCTATATTTTGGGTGCTAAGTGACATTTATGGAAAATCGCTAAATGTGAATTCCTAGTTTCCAATTTTGATAACTATTTTTATGCTTTCATTAAGGCTTTCGCAGGTTGCAGTTATCTTCAAGGGGGATTGGATACCTGTGTAGAGTTTTATTTCTCGACGCGTTTCGGACTGCATAGTTGAGTCCATATTCAAGAGAAAACATATCTCAAGAGATATGTTTTCTCCTGAAGATGGACTCAACTATGCAGTCCGAAACGCGCCGAGAACTAAAACTCTACACAGGTATCCAATCCCCCTTGAAGATATTTTTATGCTCTTTAAGCAATTTGGATTTACATTTTAAATGTTATTAGGTTGTGACATAAGCTACACAACCCATTGTTTATGTATAAATGTGTAAAATGTACATTGATATTATTAATAGTTAAAAGAAGCAGTATACAAACAAACAAACTCATCATATCAAAATCACTCTAAATAAGAGCAACAATCAATAGCACTCACCTTCCTTCACATGACAAATGGACTAACTTTGGATAATTCTATCAAAGTAATATTTATCCCATCATGCAATCATAACATAGCAATAATTATGTATATTAACTCACTAAACACATAAGGGATATCTTTTTCATAGGAGGGACTACCCACCTACTTTAAGCTTGTACTTCAATATTTGTCATGGTCAGTGATAGTTTTCATTATTACTTGATATTTTCACCTACAATTTAATCTACCTTCATTCACCATGTCCTAAATCATCAATCTTATAAGCAACGAGCATTGATACTTTGAAAATAAACATATAACACTCCTTTCTAGTGGGACCTAATGGTGCCTATTACAACTAATATTGAATGCAACTACCATTAGTACTTTAAAAATAAACACATACCTCTCCTTCCTAATGACACCTACTACATCTAATCTACCTTCATGCTCCATGTTCTAAATATTTAATATTGTATGCAACTACCATTAGTTCTTTAAAAAAACACATAACACCCATTCCTATGGTACCTAATGGTACATGTTGCCTAAGGATAAATATATGTTGATTTTGCACAAGAAAATTTAATATATACAACATAATCGGCACTCGCAATGAACAAGTAGTGCAAACTTTATCCCTTCCAATATAGGTTACCCCCTTGAATGGAACTACCATTAGTACTTTAAAAATAAACACATACCTCTCCTTCCTAATGATGCCTACTACATCTAATCTACCTTCATGCTACATGTTCTAAATCTTTAATATTGTATGCAACTACCATTAGTTCTTTAAAAAAAACACATAACACTCCTTCCTATGGTATGTAATGGTACACGTTGCATAAGGATAATTATATGTTGATTTTGCACAAGAAAAAATATATATATACAACATAATCGGCACTTGCAATGAACAAGTAGTGCAAACTTTATCCCTTCCAATATAGGTTACCGCCTTGAAATATATACTTGTTTCCTCTCGCTAGGGTAAGTGAGCGAGGCTATCTTCATTTAATCCTGGTGAACCTAAGAAAAAGAGGTGTAAGATTGTTGCAATCTTTAAAGGTGCTGCAATTTATTAGGGCATGTAATTTTTCTACGGATGAGGAGTTTCCTTAGCAACCTAAATCATATTCTTGAAAATTAGCTATCCAAGCTAATGGGTGACAAAGCATATGGCAAGTTTCATAAGTGACCAAAGATGGCTGACAACATTTACAGGTCTTTGCTTTGATTCCAAGCAGAACTAGAAACTTTATGGATTGAATCTTTGCTTTTAATATTGGATGTTCAATTTCAGCCGCATCATTTCTTTGACAAATCAGAGCATTGAACCAGAGCCTAACTGATGTGGTTCCAACAGTAACTAGAAATTCTCTTAATTAAAGCTTTCCTTTCAAGATTCGATTCCCAGTTGCAGCCATATCAGCGTTTTGACAAACTGACTAGGAAGTCGAATCATTTTGTTCAAACTGGATGCTACTTTTATCAATCTTGTAAGCCGGTTTGTTAACTTCTCACATCCATATGCAAATTAGGCTTCAGTGGATTGTAATGAGACATGGGATGGATTATAGACAATTAGGATCCTCATCTCTCTCAGAGGCTTGACCTTTACATATGCCTTCAAACACTGTGACACGCTGATGAGCTATTGTCTCATTAAATTCGAGACCTCAAGAATGTTTCCCTTGACAAAGACAGAGATGGCATCACAGTAGAGGTCTTATGGTGAAATGCATCAGAGGCCATTCAAAAGTAAAAGCTTGTAATCTCCTCATACATAAAGGCATATTAGAAGGGAAAAAAACATGTATAGATAATTGGACAAACAGACATAGAATCTCTCCAGTCAGAAACATGGAATTAAATAGCATTGGCCCAAATGTGTTATGCTACTATACTAATAAAATACCCCTTTAAAATTTGCCAAAAAATAAAAGATACATTCCATAATTGTTATGAACCTGATTTTTACTTATTAGCAATAGCTCTTGGCTTTCCCGTCAAATGTTATATCTTTGGCCGCATTTAGCAAACAATAGTAAGAAAAAGAACAGGCACAATGAAATGTTAGTGGCGTAATGTTAATGTTCAAGTTAGTGTTTGGAGTTAGTTTTTCCAAGTTTGATAGTATATGGTTGCAATAGGAGATCTAGGAGGGGTCTCGGAGTGGAGATCAGGAGATAGAAGATGAAGAGGAAGAGGACCTTTCCCTAGCATCCAAGAGTAAGGGAATGTCAAAGAAGGGCTCTATTTCAGAAGACATGTTTAAGGGCAAGAAGAAGCAAGGCACCCGCAAGGTGAAGTGCTTTGCATGCCATCAAATAGGACATTATGCTAAAAAGTTCCCTAACGAGAAGAAGGGAAAACAAAAGAAGCATGTACTTGTTACAACTAATATGGATGAGTTTGCAGCCAAATTCGCAGGATGAGTATTCACTCATTGCATGTCTCTCTAGCTCAATGGCCACCAGTGTGTAGTACACTGACAATGGTGCTTCATGTCACATGACTGGAGTACATGACTGTTTCACCAGCCTAGAAGAGCACAACTCAAACTTCAACATTGAACTTGGTGACAATGCCAACTAGAATTTAACAGGCACAGGGATTGTGAGGTTTCAGAGGGAGTCTAGGAAGCCATTCCTAGTGAAAGAGGTACTATATGTACCGAGATAAAGAAGACTCTGCTCTCAGTAACAGCCTTGGAGGACGTGGGGTATGCTGTGTTGTCCTAAGAGGGACAATCCTTCATCCTTTCAGAGGGAGTAGGTACCTAGAATGCAATAGCGAGGCTTGGTATCAGGGAGGGTGGATTGCACAGGTTATTGGGAGCTCACACCTGCCTCCCTCACTTCAATCTTCTTACCATATTTTTCATGCAACTACACAATTGATTTGCTATTTTTATGTGCTTCAAGAGATCTGTGTGAGGACAAAAACATTGACCCAATGGGTGCCCAATTTGATTTAGCGCCATCCCTTCTTTTTTTTATAAAAGAAATATTTTATGAACGATGAGGACCAAACGTGGCATCAAGAGAGAGGCTGGAGTGGAGATCAATGCCCATTGACTCTTGTTCATCAAATGATAAAGTGGCTACCAGCTCTTCACATTTCCTTCCAATGAAATACAAACTTGGTGCAATCTTCCACAATTGAATTGTAAGAACTATGGTCCCACGCATTGAACCCTCATGGATGATGCCCAAATATGTTTTTGGTGCCAACCCCTTTTTCTAAAAAGGATTTTATAAATGAAGAGAACCTAGTGAGTTCAAGGGCTTCGATGGATTTGGTGTTCAAGTGGATCAAGGCATGGGCTCTTACAAGACACGATGACCCATCTTTTGGGGCTGCATGGGATTCTTATAAGGTTTTGGACTTGTACAAGACTAAGGCTCCTTCAAAACTGATCATCCTTTCCATGTTCCTCTAAACATCCTCAAGACTAATCCCATCACTAAAACTTTCATCTTGACATCAATGACCTTCAGCTTGTCATCAATGATGACCCTGTTGACATGAATGGTAACTCTACTCAAGAGGGATAGTCTCTGACCAATGAGCTATGGTAAATACAAAGATGTCCTCTCTAGCAAGTCGTTTATGATAGAATCACAAAAAAATATGATCATCAAGTCACCCCTGCAGATCTAGGGGTAAAAACAATGAAGCAACTTTCCTCATTTAGATACTCCCTAGACACACCTGGCAATTTTTGTAGGTCGCATGGATCAACCCTTAGGTTGAGTTACATCCAAATATGGCCTTCTATGCCAAGCACTTCATGAATCAAAGGAATGGGGTCATTGTTCAACCCCATTACACACTCCAGCATTGGGTGCATGCTCTCTGTATTCCCTAGGCCAATTCAAGGTGGGCTCTCATAGACTTAAGGTGGAGACAAATCACTAGATTGACCAATCTAACAGGATCTTCCAGGTGTGCCATCTTTAGGAGGTTGATACTGAAGAGAACTTCATTTTCCATTGCACTATTTACTATGAGATCTAAGGGCAGTTCCACTGTCTTTTTGGGGAGCATATTGTGAGTAAGTTTCAGAATCTACTTAATTTCTTCAAGTACCCTGACCAAAGATGTATAGCCTATAGTTGCAGGTCGCCCTTTGACTCCATTCCCTCATCCTCTAGCCACATTGACATCCTATAACAACTTTCTCTCAATGTATCACTTCCCATCTCACCCTTCTCCCATCTACTAGGGCCACCAAGAAGTTAACAAATAGTGAACATGTTTCCAACCCCAAAACAATGTAGGCCCAAAGGTCAACATCCATTTCCTTGAGACCCCATTGAAATTGCCTTCCCTAACCACATACCAACAGTCAGTCAATATCATCCATATCACAATGGACCCCCCTCCTCCAAGGAGCTGAACATTACACAGTCCAGCTTCTCATCCAGTTCTTCCTCCATACAAACTTCTATGTTCATATTCCTCCATTTGACCTCATTTGTTAGGAGAGATAATTCCAACAGACAATAACAGGCTTGTACAAATGTTAGGAGAGATGGTTCCAGTAGACCATGACAGGATTGTACTATTTTTTATCACAAACTCTAGATCCATTCTTTTTGTACATATCTCTCTCAAATCAACTCTCCACTTCATAGTTGATTTTTCAAGATTCAGATTAGTTTCATACTTAAATTTCTACATCTTTCTTTTCATAGAATTCCTTTTAGTGCTCCCACTTTGTATTGACATCATTTTGTATTCAACAGTCCCTTTTGACCTACTTTAGTGGTCATTCATTGGACACTAATAAAAATATAGCATCTTATCTTCTAGTTTCAAAATTTTCAACATGAGTAAATGTGTCAAAGATTGGAAGGTTGGGATAGTTGTAAAATTTTCTCTCATGGTATAAGGCGACTTACCCACATGTAAGTGCACAGACATAAAAGTCTATATATAAGCGCCTACATGTATTATGTGTAAATTCCATGATCCAACTTCCTACTCGTGTACACAGTGTAAAACAACCGTAATTCTGTGAAAAACATATGCAGCAAATACTTGATTTCCCTTATTAAATGCAAGAAAAATAGGAAAAGAAAATATGCTCATATAATAAAACTATGAACATAAGCAGTAAATAATAAAAATGCATATACACAAAACCAAAGAAAGAGGGGCTTCATAGTAATGGTGAACAAGGAAAAAATACAACAAGTAGAGGGGCTTCATAGTAATAAAATATGAAGTCTTGGATCCGCTTGGGATCCATTTCTGATTTGAAATGCGAAAGGGTCTGCTTGGGATCCATTTCTGGTTTGAAATTCCAATGGCTCTTCATGGGATCAATTTCCGATTTCGAATGTGGAAAGGTCCATTGGGGAACCATTTCTGTCCCGAGGTAAATGTTAAGCTGGAACTAGGAAGATCCTTTTAAGAAAAAATATATTGAAAGAAAAATCACACAACAAAAACATAAATAAACAATAAAATAAGGCAAAGCGTCAGACCCAAATACTCTAACATTTTCCTATAAAATAGCACAGCCCCCTATAACACACACAAATCCGAGAAGTCTGTATTTTGAGTTTGTAGGAGCAGATTGGAGCAATCTGTATTTGGAGATCTGATTTTTTATGTTTCTGATTCATGGTTTTAACTTTTGACACATTAAACATTTACCTTAGTTTGTGAAGAACGATCAACCCAAGCACTTTCCTGTCCTTTGGTGAAATTCTTGCAATGCAATTAGACTGCATCAACTAGTAGAAAATGTTTCAAATACAACCAAAACATATCTTAAAGCTGAGACTTGAAAACCTAGTTGCTTATCTTGGGATTTTATCTTCCTATTTAACTCTTAGTTGACAGAGACCAAAAATACCATGGCACTGCAGTACATAAATTTTGCCATTAAGCATGCCTTCAAAGACAAAATATCAAACAAAATTGTATGCATTGAGTCCCCTAAGACCTTTGTCTAACTTTAAGCTTAAGTTATTGTTGAAAAAAACATCTTAATTTTTGTGTAGTCAATAATGATACTCAAAATCGTATCTAGATTCTAAATTTCTTCATCTATAAAGACACAGAAACCCATATGATACACTCTTATCAGCTTTATATTACTAAGCAATGTATGTTAGGAAACATTTTTTCCGATCTATCAATGGTACCTGTTACAGAAATAAAACATGCCACTCAACTGCTAGCCTCATTTTTTGAGTACATGAGATCCTCTACTCAAGAAAGGTCGTGATGAATATAGAGATATCAGTATTCTTCGTTGAGTACTGAATTTAAAACTAGATTTAGGCTCATTGGATCCATCCTTTCTATTCACTCCATAGCTGGCTACTGGACTCCATGATAACTACATCCTGCAGGGGACTAAGACAAGTAGTTCTAAGGAAGAAAACCATTGGAGCAGGTTGATTAAAATGTAAACAACAAGACAATCTGAGGAAAATAATATAGGAGTTAGCTAATTTTGGAGCACATCCCATGTGAAGTTGAAGAGAAGTGAAGTTAAACTTCTAGGACAACTTGATTAATAATATAGAATCATTACTAGATCAATTAGTTAATTAAAAATTTGCAATTGATGTGGTCTATTACCACAAACTGCATAATGCAGTATGACAAAATTCTTAGCTTTATTGTAGGTGGGTATTTTTTGCAGGTTTGTGAGCTGTTTTATCTTCCATTGAAGGGGTTTTGCATACTTTTTGCATATTCTTGACTTTTTTCCTTTCCTGTTCAATGGCATCTTCAAATATGTCCAAAAAACCACCCTAAAATCCCCATGAAAATGTGGTGCTGGTAGAAACTACCCGTGTTGAAGATTATGTAACTTTGAAAGATATTCTTGTTGTATTATTGTTGTACATATGATTTTCTTGACTATGTATCCCCATATCCAGATCCCAAATTTTCAAACCATCCTGCAATCCATATCTGAATGTGTATCTGTTCCCATGCAAGAAAGCTTTATATTCATGCATTTTCAATCTGTCCATCACGGTGTTTTATTGATCATTGGATGAGACTTCATTCATAAGAGGGAGAAACCTTTAAAATGTTGCATTTTGCAAGTTCCTCTTCAATCTATCCATCACGATGTTTGATTGACCATTGGCTGAGACATCTTCCTCCGCATGACGGTTTCATCGATGTATTGGAGAAGGATATATATTCTTCCAAAGTGTGTCTCCAAATCTAACCATTGGGATATAATGCAAGGCTGACAACGCAATATGTAAATACCATATCCCCAGGTTGCTGCACTCAACATCACTGAAAATCCTCACAAAAACACCATCCATCGTTGAAATTATAGAAAAGGTCGGCATGCCTCAGAACAACCTCTAATGTGGCAATCTTGGAAATGAACTTGCCGGAAGTGGTAGTTGCTGAACAAAATAAGATTCTTAATGACATGGATAGGTGTCTTAGCCTCCAAGGATTGTATTGATAAGTGTACACAAGTGGAAAAACAAAAAGCCAAGAGAGTACAAAAGAAGGCACAAGAGAATCTCTGAACTATACACTCTTCATTAGTGATCAATTTATAGAATACAGATGGGTACAATGCACTACCACATGTACAAGGAGAGAGAGATAGTGGCATCAATGTGTTGTCAAAATAAATAAGAAAGTTACAATTGGAAAACTAGACAATTACTCATAATTTCTTGTTATGAATTGATAAGCCATAAAGTAATTTCCAGCTTCAGTAGGTGGTGGCAAAGGATATATTCTTTCTGCACCTCTTTAACATTATTAAACACAAATCTTATGTTAGGTACATAGTCCACCTCCATCTGACCAGCCAACTTATCTAACTCTGCATAAATCTTCTGTGATTGTGGGTGTGATTTTCTCTCCTACCAAGAAAGCATGCACCTATTTATTGATATCAATCCAACTGCACCCTGGCGTTTTTTCTATTCTCCCATCTTTCATCATTTTCCTCAACTTTTGAACATGGTCCCACATGCCAACCACTGCATAGATGTTTGACAACATCACATAAGGTGCAGCATTGTTAAGATCCAACTTGAAAAGGCATTCTGCCATATTTTCTGCTAAATCTATATTAATATGGACCCTGCAAGCAACAAGTAAAGAACCTCATATGGTAGCATTAGGTTCAACTGGCATTTTCTTGATAAAATCTTGAGCATCATCTAGGAGCCCAGCACGGCCAAGGAGATCAAACATGCAGCTATAGTGCTCCATTGTAGGTGTGATGCGATAATATTGACTCATAGACTCGAAGTACTGCCAGCCATCATTCACTAAGCCTGCATGACAACATGCCGATAGAACACCAATGAAGGTAATATGGTATGGATTACAACCAAAACATTTCATTTCTTCAAAAAGTTGGAGGCTTTGTTTGCCAAGATCATGCATGGCATGCCCAAATTTTAACGCACCATTCCCAGTGTAGTTATTATGATTTTAAAGCAGACACACATCCATAAAAGCAAGGACTGAGACAGTCGCATCAATAAGATATTTTCATGGATTTTAAACTGGCATGCCCAAATGGTAACATGCCATTACCAACACCCTGAAATTGATGTGGATTCTGAACTGGCATGCCCAAACGGTAACATGCCATTCCCAATACCCTGAAATTGACATGGATTCTAAAATGGCATGACTAAACAGTAACATGCCATTCCCAATACCCTGAAATTGACATTAATTCTAAACTGGCATGCTCAAATGGTAACATGCCATGAATTCTAAATTGGCATGCCAAAATGGTAATATGCCATACCCAATGCCCTAAACTCAATTCCAAGCTTGCCCAAATAAAAAACCAAAAAAAAAGTAACCAAACCAATTTTAAGCACAACCACATAAAAGATTCAATGGTAACAAATCAGATTACTAACATCCAAAGTGCAGCAGATCAAAGATTAACTAGCATACCCAGATGCTAATAGAACATTCCTGATGGATTTGAATTGATTTCAATAGAGATCCAATCACAAACAGTGAACATAAAGATCCCTACATCTATCTAATACAAACTGCCATAAATTTCGCACTATTCCCGAATGGTAGAATGTCAATTCCCAGTGCCTTGAAATGAATTTCAAGCAAAATAAAATGAATAAATATACATACATACAGACACATAGATGAATTAACAGAAACCAAAACATACCTTGTATCGATTTACCAAGTTCTTCCACTTGCATTTGCACTGCTCGGAGCTCCTCCTAAAACCCTTCTCCTTCATCCTTGAAGAAATGAGCTCCCACAGAGTCTTGTTCCTTTTTTTCTGAGTGAAATCCTTCTCAAGCTCAGCCCTGATTGCAATGAATTCCTTGGTCTCATTGAATCCGCATTGAGGAATCCTATCATCCTTCTTGAGGTTGTTATTAAGACCACCACTGCCATTGTTTGTAAGAAGGCTACTATTATTGGATCCTCCAAGATGGTCTCTCGAGGAAATTGCAACAATGGGAGTTAACTACAGAGGCAGGGCGGCCATCACCCCCGATCCCATTCCTTCGACTTCTCCACCACCGCCCATCATCATTTTCGCTTGCTTTAAATATTGATCTTGGATCAGAGGATAGAAGTGCCGATGACATGCCAAATAATGAAATTGGTTCTGGCAGAAGATAGCGCAAGGGAAATCCTGCCGTGAGAGGTTTCTGATAGAGACAGGGCCATGTGGTAGGGTTTGCTTCATATTCAGTTGCAATATGGGTTATGAAGTAATATGTAATTTTTAAGCTTATCTTTTCCATGTGAATGTGTAATGGAAAATATAAAATCAAATGCCAAAAATTTAAAATACAATTACACATGTTTCCATAGCTAAACATAGCTCTAACCTCCACACTAAGATATCTTTAGTCTATTCAATGGATATGGGAAAAATGAATCTAGGTTTTGAAGACCAAGAATGGTTCTTAGTCTCTAAATAACATAAGAAAGGTACACAAATTCCTTTATGCACTACACAAATCTTCTCATAATCAAGGGCTATGTAAAATGGCATGGAGTCACACCTCTACAGGGGTTTTTGACACTTGATTTGGATATGGATGCCATTATAATGTCTAAGCAACATGGATGGGTCATTGATACTTGACAATCATCGGTGAATGAAAAAAAGTGCATTATGATGTTTTTGAAATTTTGAGGATCCCTCCCTTTATAGCTGGTTTTTGGACTTCGAAGTTGATATACATGCAATGATTAGGTTCTATGCAATGGAAATGGTTGTTGAGGGATAAACGTGGTAAGTAGGGAAACACTAGCTTTCCTCTCTAATTGAACCTTTTTTATATTAGTAATTATGAACGAAACCTATAAACCGTGACACAATCCCTCTTTAGGGTGTCTTTGGCATTTGATTTGAATTCATATTCCATTATGATATTTTGGGCACTTTGGATGGGTCTTGAGTCCTTGAACATTCTAGGGGAATAAAAAAAGAGCCTCGATCCCCGACCGTTACTTCCTAGGATTCTGTGGAAAAATCCTCAAACCAGCACATATGAACTGTGCATCGTATTACTAACCTCAAAAATTAGTACATGGGAACCACTACTAGGTTAGTTGTGAGCCAAGAATATGTATGAAGGTCTAATGAGGATCGTGAGAGTGTAAAAGGGCATTAAATGAATCTTACTTCTCTCAATCACCATGAAATACACTTATACCTATAAACCATATCTTTTTTGGGGGGTTCTATACAACATAAGTGTTTCTTAAAGAGACATTATGATTTCTTTTCTATAGTTGATGGTTATTTGGGTGTAAATAGTGCTCAAAGAAGGATATCAAGGGCCTTAGGCATTTAAAAACATTTCTCAAGCTCAGGCATCATGAAATTTGCACTAAGATGCCACATAGGACCTCTATATGTTGTCTTTACCCTCTAACTAGGATATGAGCTTCATTAATTTGTTTGAGATAGCAAAGATGGATCTAGGGTATTAAACGATGGACAAAAGGAAAAACAAGGACCTTACATAAGAAATGAACCTTATATCCCCAAGAAATACTAAATAAAGACAACATATTTATGAAACATGTGACAAACTGTTTTTTCATGTCCGAGTATGATCCAAAATGGATCAATACATATTTTTTCATTTATTTTAGTTATTTTTGGATCGAAAGATTGGGTGAATTTATTTGATGGGCCCACTTTAGGGACAACTCTC
>LPNX010135361.1:809027-828979 GCA_001517045.1 Pseudotsuga menziesii | reverse complement strand
ATCACTTGTTTTATCCAAGTTAAACCTTGCGGGAACCCCCCTTTTTCCTGGAATATCCAGATGGTGTGTGGCTCAACCAACATAGTGGCTGGTAACCCTGAAGGACTCGAATGGATTGAAACCTGTGACCTAAGGCCTCCCTGTCAGCAACATGCCTTGGGCTGATGGTTCAACCAATTGAGCTAACCCTTGGTGCTAAGGAGGGTGCATAACTTAAATATATACATATTTATAACTATGAACTTGCAAATGCAAAATTTAACATTAAAATTTAAAATAACATTAACCATTTTAATGACAATGTGATAAGCACAATCCTTGTGGCACTTTGATGGCACAGTTTTTAAAATCTCAGATTTAATGATCCAAACTTTAATACTCTATTCATAAATTGTCTTTACAAATAACTACAAAAAATGCTCAATAACATTTGACCATGAGACCTAAATCAGTAGTGACTAGTGATTTATCAGTAATGCAAACATTCGAGACTTCATCATGTTTTATACCCACCAGATTCTCAATTAAGATGCTTTTCATGTTCTCATCCACTCTCAAGCTGTGGCTCCTCTTTTGAGTTTGTAACTGTTGGGAGCATCACAGGGCCATCTTGTTGGATCTCATCATCTACACACAGCATCATTTGTGAATTGGTCCCCTTTATTAGGACCTTTCCAAGCAAAAATATGAAGGGTACTATGATTACAAATAGAGTTTTTTCTCCTTAGATTCCAATTAATCCTTGAATAAATAAAACTGTAATTACTCCATTTCTTCTCATAGGCTAAGGAACTGGTTACTTTCAAAATAACCGTATAATAACTGCTTGTAGGTCTTGGGCATGTGCACCATGAAATCTTCCTCCAATGTATTGGATCTATGCCACAATACTTATCACACAAAGCCTCAATGGTGTGAAACTCATATCGGCCATGCGATTTTTCAAAAATCGAGTTCACATGAGGGGTGCTCTGAATACAGAGTAAAAATATTCTTAACTGATGCCATGAATCGCTTCATGACCTGTGTGACTAGGAGGTGGCCTCCTCTTTGTTTGCCATCATACCATTTTGGATTCAAGGCATAAGATGCCGTATCAAAAGGTCCTTTCAGTTTGTTCCATTGCTTATGTCTAGATTGTTCTAATTGTGGATGTAGGTTGATATATCTTTTAGCTATGACTCTTTTATTCTTCTTATAAACGTGAACATCGGTGATCTGTATCTATACAGTGAAGTAATCACATATTGGTTCAAAGATGTCTGCAACTCTGTGTGGCTACCCCATAACAGCCTGTTATGGGGCCGCCTTGCATAATATCAACTATCAAGATGATCTTCCTGTTATTATGGGGTGTCAACAACCCAATAACTAATCCTGGATGTCCCTGTCATAGGGTATGCTCCCCAAATGTTGTTGTGAGATACAGGTCACATCTCCCGAGAGGCAGGGGTGCATTGTTACACACCTGGGTAAGGGACATATGCACCTAAGTGTCCACTTGGTGCAGTGTGCATTCATGCTGGTTATGAAGCTGATCTCCTTCAGTGAAAACATTTTGGAGACTGAATATTATAACTCCATTCCCAAAGACAATTCCAACTGGTGGAGTCAACCCAATCTTTGTTTCACCAATTGAACAATTGTGTATCTACAAGATCAATATTAATTATTTAGTTGGCAGCCTTCCTCCAGTATGGTTTTCCATCTTTTGTTATTGCTGATGTGTTATTATGTCCACAGACTCACTGAACTAATTGACATACTTGTTCCATTACTGATGGTAGTTATAGAATTACTATTTTTTTGTTACATGACTGATACGAATGAATCTTTTAAAACAAATAAAATCTCCCATCTTATTTAATGACAAGCATTCTTTCTAGGAACACAGACCTCTAGCAGTTAAAAAAGATATTCTGGCATTCCAATCACAATTTTACTGACCTTACATGCTAACAAAAATGAGATGCCTGCCATCATTTCAAGCTTCGCCCATACTCTATTTCGAAATGGAAGTATAATCTAACGTTGATAAATATTTGCATATCAACATGGATGGATCAGACATGTTATAGACAATTTACAATAAATAAATCTTTTCTTGATATATAATCACAATAGATTCTTTCTAGGAAGACAGACCTCTAGCAGTTTTTCAAGAAACATTTTGGCTTTTCAGTCACGATTTTACTAACCTTACCTGTTCACAAAAATGAGATGCCTGCTATAGTCTTCAAGCTTCACCCATACTCTATCTGGAAATAGCAGAATAATCTAATGTTGGTAGATGTTTGTTTATCAGCATGGATCAGAAATGTTAAGATACAGTTCACTATAAATAAAGTCTTTTATCGATATAACATGACAATATATGGAGACTGGGAAGCCCCTAATGCATCTTTTGTGGAGTCCCAATATATGGTGTAAATAATTTTCTCAGTTGTATTCCTCTGGATTAGTAAAGTCTGTTTTGATGCAGTTTGGCTAAGTGCTTATTATCCTCATGCTATTATTTACCGGGTTAGGTAGTAGATGTCAGTTTGATTCTGGTTTTAATCCAGTTGTTAATATTGAACAAATTCCTTGCAGCTGGATGTGCTTTTTTGAAGTACGAGACAAGGGATCAAGCTGTTGCTGCTCTTGAGTCTGTCAATGGAAAACACAAAATGGAGGTTTGTTTTTCTCTTTCTTGGTTTATGCTTGGATTGAGTTTAGTTTGAAATATACATATTCGATATACATCTATCGATATACATCCACAACATGCACAGTATATACTATATACATCTATGTTCTGATGGTTTTAATTGTCTACAATGATGTATGTTATAAGAATTTTGAATGCTTGTAATATTCCCTGTAATCTACATTCTAATTCTTTGAGTTATGGGGCAATAGATGGATGTCCAACCATCCATGAATTTTTTCTGTAAGAATTGAGAAATCTGTAACTTACCAGATATGCATATGAGGAATCTAATTGGCTGCATTTTATCTTTTTCCAATGTATACAATTGGAAGCTTCCTTGTTTTAGTTTATATCGTACACTTACAATTGACCAATTGTTTTTATTGAGAATCTGCAAACAATGACCTTTTCCATCATGTCATCTTCATAGATTCATGTTTTTGCTCCCTGCACAGGTTTGAAAGTGCCAACATTGAAAGTTTTTGCTCCCTTAATGCTTAAACTAGACGTAATACTGAGATCATCTAATTGGATTGGAAAGCACGAAACAACATTCAACCAGTCTAAGAACCCTTTTAGAGACAGCTATAATAATTACTTGCTTTAAGTAACACTTTTTTTCATCATATTTCATATAGGCTGGCACCCTGAAGACAATGAAAGAAAGAACTTCGTTGCTTGGTACCCAATCTTCTTGGCTGCAAATATATATTTTTTTTTAAAATTCACTAACCGTGGATATAGAGACGGCTGCAAATATTTTTTTTTTTTTAAAATTCACCAACCGTCGATACAGCGACAGTAATCCGTGGATACATTGACGCAGTTCCGTGGATACAGCGACGGAACTCCGTGGATACATCGACGAGGAGCTGTGGATAGAGCGACGGAAAACCGTGGATGAAGCGCCAAAGATTCGTGGATACATCGACGACAAGCCGTGGATACATCGACGGCTAGACAGGGATACATAGACGGTTAGGCGTGGATATAGCGACGGATTACATTGTCGCTCTTGCGACGCAAATTAGGGGTCGTCGCTATTGCGACGAAAAAGTTTCCACAGAACAAAAAACACTTAAACGTGGCAATATCCACGCTTTTCCGTGGATATTTCCACGTTTTTCCGTGGCAAAATTGATCACTTGTACTAGTGAAAAGTCAAAAGGAAAGGTGGGGTTTTAAACCTAGCCTTACCTCCCACACTTGCTTCAACAATTTCTTCTACAGATTGGTTGTTAGTGGTAAGCTCTTCCTCTGGTACTTCAAGTGCTTTTAACAATTTTTCTTTCTGTTGAGGTACATTACACATTTCAAATAACGAAATATTTTCCTTATCCCTTTTAATGTCCTCCACAATATCATACCCCATCTTATGTTCTTCGAGATTCTTTTTTACATTATCAATCTTTTCTTCAACAGGATTAACATGCATGTTGATTTTATTTGGATTTTGACTCGTAATGGTGAATTCGGGTATTTTATCAGCTATGGTGCTCTTCTGAATTTTCTTTACATTCTCTTGAAGTTTCTTAATTTTTGGAAGTATTGAATTGCCTTTATTTATCAAACCTTGACTTCTTGTTGTCACATTTGTTTCTGATGTTTTTTTTTTTTGTTTTAGTGAACCCTCCTCTTCTATATCAAAAAGTGAGACACAGTCCCATAAAACTAAAGCATCCTCTTCTTCTTTTTTTTGTATGGGTTGATTGTTTTTTTCTTCCTGCTCATCATCTTCTGTTAGTTTAGAGTCCAATAGCTGATTCATTACTAATGTCATTGAATTGATCCATTGAGGGAAATGTTTTTTAGAATGAGGCTACTGATGAAAGGTGCAAAAATTAGCCATACCTACCTCAGTTAAATTCATTGATGCAGGACTGTGTGGAGGAGGTTTAGATTGATTGTTGTCTTCTCTCTCTTTATAGTAAGGATTGTATGCTTTATGAGCCTCCTTTTCTTTTTCCAAATATATCACTCTGTTAGATAGCTTTTGCATCATTTTCAACATTCCTTCAAAATCATGTGATTGCTCATCCTTAGGCTTTGTCAGTAAGAAAGATTTTTTACCAAACGTTTTTTCTCCTGACTACTTAGGATAATCTTCTACGCTCTCTTTTTCAGATTCTACCCTCTCATCTTCTTCATAATTTTTTGACAATGCAGGTTTGACTAACATCTTGGAAAACATGGCAAATTTAGGCCCTAGAGCTGAAGTATAGTATTCACTCAGAACTTTATCAGATGGTTTGTCAGTTGCATAAAAATTCTTTAGATAAGCAGCAAACCTTTGAGTGAAACTATGCACTTTTTCCTTTCTTTCTTTCTTTAAAGCGCATAACCATTTCATCATAGCTGCATGAGTTTTTTGGACTACATATTTACTTCTAAATATTCTTTCAAATGTATCCCAGTCTGTGATTGAGTTTGCAGGCAGAGAAAAATACCATGAGGCTGCTACTCCTTTTAGGGTGTGAGGGAACAATCTACAGACTACATATTCATGTTCTCCAGCCCGTAGTCCTTCTATAGCCAATTAAAAGCTTTACAAATGATCATCTACCAAAATATTTTCACTTGGGTCAAACGTAGGAAATATTTTCTCAAAAGCGTGAGGTAAGTCATGCAAAGGAGGTGCTAATTTTAATGGTGATCTAGCCCTCCACATAGGTGGTGGATTTGGTGGGTTAGGTGGCTGATTTGCATTTACATTTGCCATGATTTTAAGTGGAGAGTGAGGTGGTGAATGAAGAGGTGAACAATAAGGTGTATCTGGGCCCAACTGATTTAGAGGTTGAACAACTTTCTATAAGGATGTTTCTAGCAGTTCTTCAAAATATCCAACCAACACTGCGTCTTCCAATATAGGGCAGTATTTCTTCTGATATTCTCTTCTGGGTAAGGCAGGGATAATCGACAATCCTCCGATCTTCTTCGCATAATCCCTAGTGATTCTTCTCAAATCGTCAACTACTTCGTTATCGACAGGATATAAAAACTCTTTACCCTTCTCTTCAAGAATTGAATTGGGAAACAAACTACTCTCATAACTGTTAACAGTGGAATAATCTTGAGGAAATGGGTTTCCTCGGCCAGCCATGCACTGGTTGCCCTCCTTCTAGCGCCAAAAACTGTTGATGACTGGAAATTCACAGGTAACAACAGTTAGGGATTCTCCCCAGTAAACTTTCCCAACTAGCTCGTTACTATTTGGTTTGGGGAATCCATCCAGTTTACGGTCCGACTACCGTAGGTCAAGTAACAAAATAAAAGGATTTACCAGTTATGGCCCGGTCCACCGTGTATATTTTAGTTTTTTGAATTTAAGTATGATATGCAAGTGCCTATTTAAGAATGCAGATTGATAGAGAATACGAGGAGTGGTCACAATGTGATGCACATGTTCTTACCTCTCGTCTTAAGTCACTCGCATCTAAATCACACACAGCAAGAAACTAAAACTAACTATCTAACCTATCCCCAGGGAGAAAGATTATCATTTATCAATGAGTAATGTATTTCTGCGGATGTATTAAGAAAAATCATAGATAGCTGTTATTTAATTCAAAACACATGAACATTAATAGATATATGAACAACAAGATAGCTCATTGTTTATGAAAAGCCTTCATTACTCATAGTGGAAATTTCATAGAATAAACTAGAGCGCATTCATAACAAGAACATAGGTTCAAAGAGTTAGAACGATCTCACAGTTAATGGACAACAAATAAAAACAAAATATTTTACATTGAACAAATCCATAGCACAACATTTGAAACCTTCCACCAAGCTTTATCCAATAGGAAACTTGTAATTTCTTTATTGCAAAAGGAAATAGTTCTTCTTACAACATACTCTCACAAATCCATCTGGGAAAAATTCCTCCTTTTTGACATCTAACTCTCCTATAGTTATATAAAACAACAAAACCTTTGGGCTGCCCCTTGTGACCTTTGGGATCCATCTGTGACCTTTGGGCTCCCCCCCAACTGTTTAATCTCACAAATTTGTCTTTTAGTGAGTGCTGTAGAATATGTTATATTAAATTAAAATTTAATACCACTTTTATAAAGAGAGACCAGCTTGGTTGCTGATGAAATTTTCCCAATCCTGGGCCTTTGCTACTATCGATTTGTTGAGATCTCATACCCTTACTTTCTTTTTCTCTTTCTTCATCTCTACTTCATTTTATTTCTCTTTGTTCCTTGCTGCCTTCTTTCTTCTGCTTTGTCTTCTAGACATATCTTAGCAATCACCCTGTCATGAATAACCAAAACTATATTAGTCCATTTACCTTCTCTGTATGTATTCTGTAAAATAAACTATATACAATGTTAATGCATGAAAAAATGACAAAACAAAGAAATCTTGAGAGTTTATGTCTTGAAATCCGCTAAATCCATTGTCTAAACTAAAATCACAAGCTCAATAAAAATACTCTTTCCCTCAATCCAGGCCACATCTGGACTAACTCAAAATCATGAAATCATGAATCATAACAATGTAACTGCCAAATCTGAACCCTAACATGTTCTCTTCATCTCGGAGAAACCCCGACTCGACCGAAAATAGAAACATTTGTCGCCCATGAAAATGGTGGGAAGACCCTATCGACAGTTTTGAACACTAAGCATCGGACAATTAGTTCGCTAAGGAGCTGCAACAGCGGAATACATACAAACTACGACTTCTGCGATCAAATGAAAACCATCGGCGATCGGAATAACTAAAGACTATGGAACAATAGTCCTATTCATAGCCGCAACGGTGGACATCGAATATACTATGGGTCCCGTGAGAATATTAATTCAATCGACATCGGAGACCTTTAACGCTAAGTGTCAAGGCTATAATCTTTAACATATCTGTAGTGTCCGCGATGCCAACGACTAAAAACCACCAATAGTTAAGTGTTGGATATCGAAACCACTAATGAATCGGCAAGTTAGTTCACTAAAAATCCATAAGGGCGGAAGTCATACAGACTAAGGATTCCGTGACAATAGAAAATTGTTGGCGATCGGAGCAATGGGGAAGTAGCTAGAAAAGCATCGGCAGATAAACCAACTAAACATTGAAAAGATAATGTACTATTCAGCTGCAACGATGGGAAAAAATCAGATTATGGCTTCCGCTTTCAAATGAAAATTGCAGCAATCAGAAGTTTTAATGACTAAGTATCGGCGATGGTGAGCTTAATGTCACCGCTGAGTCGATGACGCAAAGGACTAGCCCTCTGATCAATAGTCAAAAAACCTTCCGATAGTGCAAAGAAAAGAGAAAGTTAAAACAATAAAACCATGACATCGAAAAAGATAAGTGTTATCTATCGGAACATTCATCGTTTAGATTTTGCAACGGCGATTGCATAGAGAACTACGACCCCGATTCTCTGTTCAAAATACTTCTAACGGGGATAAATGAAAACATTTACAAATCAAAACTTGAAGTTTTGAAAGTCAAAAAACATTAGCTAGACAAAGTATTTTTAGATCATTCAACCTCCAAAATGAAAGAAAATAGTTTACCTCAAATTAAACTCAAAAATTCAAAATTGTAGCAGAGGAACAACCGAGTTCAGGAAACCAAGTAAATCCAGGCAAGATAAAATCGACAAGGAGGGTCCAAAATTTTAAAAAATTTGGGAAAACAGTTGCAGTTGCAACAGGTTCTAGAGTAAAAGTTCTCTCTTATAGAGAATATGTTTCGGTCCCACCTTGAACTCTCCTTCAGGTTACACTTGTATAAAATTCCAGCCAATCACATGAGTAGCATCACGAACACACTTCTTCAAAGTAGAAATGTGAAAAACATTGTGCACTTTAATAGTGGGTGGTAGGGATAATTGGTATGTTACCGGCCCTACTTTAGCCAAATTTTCAAATGTCCCACTATACCTAGGTGCCAATTTTGAATACTTTCTCATTCTTAGGGAGTTTTTCTTGGGTTTTACATTTATAAACACATGGTCACCTACCTATAAATGTCGAGGAGTTATTTTCATGTCAACATAACTTTTCTGCCTATCTTGGGAAACTTTCAAATTTTGTTGTACCTGTTCCATGGTTAGTTCCATATACTTTAACAATTCAGGCCCTTACATTAACCTATCAACTGAAGTGATCCAAGAAATGACAGTATTACATTGTGCCTATACAGAATTTCAAAAGGACTCATTCGAGCTGATACTTGAAAGTGATTATTGTAAAAAAATTCTACTAAGTGAAAATAATCTTCCCACTTTCCCAGCTTGTCCATTACATACATCCTAAGCATGTCTTCTAGGAGTTGGTTTACCCATTCAGTCTGTCCATCTATTTGTGGATGATACACACTGCTGAAATTCAATTGTGTGCCTAGTCCTTTAAACAAATCCTTCCAAAAATTCCTTGTAAATCTTACATCTCTATCTCAGATTATTACCTTTGGTATGCCATGTAACCTGAAAATCTCTTTTATAAATATATCTCTGATTTAATAGCCTTATAAGTAGATTTTACTGGAATAAAATGAGTTCTTTTACTTAATTTGTCCACTATGACCATGATTGAGTCGTGTTGCCTAAAACATTTAGGTATACCTATTATGAAATCCATGCTGATTATTTCCAACTTCCTTCCAGAATGGATAGTGGTTGTAGTAACCTTGCTAGATGTTGGTGTTCTTCTTCTACTTGTTGGCATTCAATGCAACGAGCTAAATATTTTGCTACGTTTTTTTCATGTTAGGCCAAAAGAACACATTTTTGATCATGGTGATCATCTTCTCATATCCAAGGTGGCTTAAATATGTTCGTTTGTGTAACTCATTCATAATGTTTAATTTAATTTATGTTGTATTTGGTATGTATAATTTGTTTTTATGCAGCAATAATCCTCTTCCATTTAAACTAAAATCTGTTCTTATTTGGTTCTTTTCATTTTCAGCAATCTTTTCCTTAAAATTTTGGTATTCTTTACAAAAAAAATTGCATTTAAGATCTTATTTTCCAAATCTGATTCATAGTTGCTTCTTGCAAATAGTAAATTTGCATGATGACTTAAAGCATCCACAAATTTGCTCTCTTTCCCTTTTATATGTTTTATTTCAAGGACATATTCACTTAAGAATGACAACCACCTAGCTTGTCTAGCATTTATATTTTGTTGATCAAACAAGTATTTTAAACTTATCTTATCTGACATTAGCAAAAGAATTCTCCTGATGAGGTAGTGTCACCACATATTTAGTGCATTCATAATTGCAACAAGTTCTAAGTCATTTGTAGCATAGTTCTTTTCATGTTCTTTTAATTTTCTAGACTCATAGGCCACAACGTAGTTATCTTGAATTAACACTTTGCCTAATCCTTCCTTACATGTGTTAGTGCATACAACGAAATATTTAAAAGGACCAATGGTTTACAGGAATGGGGGCATCACCGATGGAACAATATGATATCACGTTTGTTCATATTGGGGGCTTAAAAAGGGTCAAAAAATAAAAAAATATATTGGGTATATATCTGGGGTTAAAAGGGATTTTTTTATTTTAATAAAAATATGCAATATAATGGGGGTTTGTTTATCCCGACTAGGGAAGAAATGGGCGCGAAAAATAGGGGCAGGCTAGGTCTGTCTGTGTTTTTTATTTGAGATAAGGATTCAGGGTTAGGTTCAGGTTTGAGATACTGTGTCTGCGTTTTGGTTTGATCTCAACCATCTAAGTTTCCAAAGAGGTTATCAGGTTGTTCTTCCATTTAGGTTCGATCTCGCCCAAGATTCAAGTTCGATCTCACCCAAGATTCAGGTTCAGGTTTTAAGATACTGTATGTCCTAGGATTTGAGATACCATGTGTCCATGTTTTGGTTCGATATTTCCCATCTAAGTTTCCATAGCTCTATTATATTAATTATGGCGAGAAATTTACGTGCCTTTGCATGAGATCAGTTCCAAGAGTTGGTGATTGATCGATTTGGTATGATTTCAACTATTTAGATATTTTTAGGGGAAGGTCGAAGGACTCTGAATGGATGTAAATGGGTTTCTATTATTCTGTAATTTTTTTCTTAATTTTTGGATCTTGCGGTTTATTGCATGTCTGGTTTGTTCTAGTAGTTGCAGTGGATTGATGCAACAATGATGTAACGTAGGTGTTGTTTGACCACTGTGGTGAGTAACAAATCAATGTATTAGTGCTCTGTTTATCAAAGAAAAACATGTTTTTTAGATTTGTGCATCATGAATTAAGCAGGGGAGCGATAATTATACTCTTTATTTTCCTTTATTTGTAGAGTAGTTAGTTTCAAAGAGAAGAATGCCGGGGGATTTACGATTTGATCTTAAGCATTGACTAATTTGTGCTTAATCTAGATAATTTATACTTTTCAGGCATATTTTGGTTGCTAGAGGTTTATAATTTAAAGGACTTGATTGTTTGTTTGATATAGGTTTGCTTTTGTAGAGGAATTTATTGACCTATTGTGATTATGGTGAGTTTCCATTCCAACTTTATAGAAGTCAATTGAACTTTAATTCTTCAATCCAATGTTGGTATCTTTGATGTTTAGAATCCAGAAATAAAGATCATAAGTTCTGTTAAATGCTAGGTGCATATGATTTAGGCCTAGAACTTTTTGACTTTGCAATAAAAATCAAAGGAAGTTCCATAGGAGTAGTGAATTGTTTGAAATTTTCTTATATTTATGTTGTGAGATACACTTATGGACCTCGTGTAGGTTTTCAAATACACTAGGGTTCTTTCCTTTAATTGAAAATTTAATGAAGATTATATGTTGTTCTAGCATTGTGCATTTTCACTGTTCACTAGTGACCATTACTACACAAGGTTTTTATGCAATTTTGAAAAGGAAATGTGGGAATTCCAAATTTAACATTCAAGATTGCAATGGAACCATTCCTAAGAGAGTACAGGCAATGATTAAGAATATCTTATGTCCAGTTCTTACAATATCATAAAATTTAGAAATTTCCTTATGCATATGTAGTGCTTGTTGTTGTTGTGAACTTGCATATTTATATTAGGGTGTTGTATATACATAAAATCATATTTTTTGTTATCGAGATTTTATTTGACTACTCATGTGATTTGGTGACTCTTGGAGCTTCATCACAATATTGAGAATGTTGTCTTGTCATCTTACACTTGTTTGTTGTAATTCGAGATTATTTTGGTTTTTACATTATGTACCAGTTTTCTCAAGCACATAAACTATATTTTAACGAGTTTCAAGCATGGTGATTTGCAAGGGTGTTTCATGGAAGATACTAGGAGTACTTCGAATGGGGTTTATCCAGTGTCTATATTTTACCACTTTGCTACTATTGTTTTTCCCACTTTGCTACTGTTGTTGGGAAAAGAATAGTAAGTATCTAAGTATTCACTAGCTTATTTAAAATAGGCATTTGCAGTTCATGATTGGTGTGATATTTAATGTTTCTAAATCCTAGTATGCTTTTTTATTGTTGCGGGAATGAATTCTAAGTTTCCATTAATCGTTTAGCTTTTGGAAGTACATAATTGGAGGGGATCAAAGAGGTATCCTGGCTAATGATGTGAAAATTCTTGACACTCTGACTGGCTAGTGGTAAGCTAGACGACTAAATTGCTCACCTATCTCAACTGAGCTGATTCATTTGCAAGGGTACATATAATTCTCTGTGATGCTGGCAAGATTACTCCAATGGTTTTAGGTACCAAACCATCACCTCGACGGGGCCACTCTGCTGTATCTCTGGAAAATTATCGGATTTTGATTCTTGGTGGGACTCCTAAACCAAAGGACAACATCTAGTTTCTAGAGGTCAGAATCAAGTTGATATAATGTTGAACATTAAAATATTATAGTTTAATTTGTAATGAAGTTTGAAAAGATCAATTTTTGATTTAGTACTACTGTGGACAGGTTGACACTCCTTTCATCAGAGATAAGAAAAAGGTGCAAGGGAAGGAAGTTTTGTCTTGGAACAAGGGTGTGATAGGTGACTCTCCTCAACCAGTGGTGATTACTAGACCATTTGGTGTTGGTAAAGGAACATTGATATATAATCTCATGAAAGAATTTCCATCTACTTTTGGGTTCTCTATAAGTCATACAACACGACTTCCAAGAAAGAAAGAGATGGCTGGATTACAATATCATTTTACTCAATGTGGGGTAATGGAAATGGAGGTCCAGGAAGGAATGTTTCTTGAGTCTATAAATGTCCATGGCAATATGCATTCCACAAGTATTGCAGCAATGGAAGCAGTGGCTGATGCATGCAAGGCATTAGACTTGAACCTATTTTTGTTGACTTCTAGATATTTTTTTCAGCTATGGATCCTTAAACTATTGTGTGCTATATAATTTTAGTTGAACTCCACTTTATCTTACTTGGTAGTGCCGATGGTGGTATTACTTGTTTTGCAGAGATGCATTTTGGACATTGTTGTTCAGGGGGCAAAGTCTATGAGGGACAATACATTAGATGCTCGTTTCATCTTTATTTGTCCACCATCATTTGAATACCTTGAGAAACATTTATGTGGAAGGTACATACAAAAATATGTTTTATGTTTTTGCACTGAGAGTAGTGAGGTGATATACAGTCCAGTATTAGTTATGCATGAAGAAAATTGATCCTTCTTAGTTCCTGGTAGATCTATATTTAAGATGAATCTATGTTGGTTTAGTAATTAGATCATGCTTTTATGTTGTTATGGTAGAAGGTAAATACATAAAGTTAAAATTTCGTATCATGGATTTGGAATTCGATAGAATGTACATTACTCCAGAGAAACAGAAAAAATGGATCAAATCCAAAAGCGTCTGAGAAATGGAAAGGAAGAGCTCAAGGTTGGGATAGATCCCTCAGTATTTGACCGTACTTTGGTTAATGATGACTTGGAGACATGCTATTGGAGTCTCAAGGTAGGCCACTTCTTTAGGCTTTGTTTGCATGAGAGGGTTTGTTATTTTGATCTGAAAGGAAGCAAATCTCTTTAAATCCATGCTTTCTCCTATGAAGGACATTATTGGCATAAATGAGGGATTTTTACCATTAGCAGCAGCAAATGGCCGCTCAAAGTCCCATAAGTACCTGTTTTATTTTCCTTGTAATTTTTGTGTTTACTTCTTAAGAATGGCGGACTATAAGGTTTTAACAAGTGTGGGTCATCCTTTGGCATGAAAAACAAACATAGATTTGGAGGATGTTGAGATTCTACCCGGTCATTCTTCATCATTAACGGATAAAAAAGTAACAGTGTATAGTGGTATGACACTGGATGTAAAAGCATCAAATAATATGTAAGTGAAAATCTTCTGGAGAATGGTATTTCTCAGAGATTTGCTTAACCCTAGCATCTATATGAGAATCCTTATTTTTTTTAATAAAAAAATTCAGGGCATTGATTTTTAGAACACTTTGGAATGCAGACATGTACTTGACGTGTCTTCCCTCGAAGGTGGAGCTCCAAGAAGAACTCGAGGCCTAAAAATTTGTAGCTTGGATCAACTTTATGATTTGTGTAGATGTGCCAAGAAAGGAGCATAGACAACAGTCCAATAAAAGATTCATCCAGAAGTTCTGGTTGTAGAATACATGGATGTTGCTTACTTTTAGAAATTTTCAATTATTTGGAGAGCCTGATTTTATCCAAATTTACATAGATTTTTTTATTTTGTTATAGTTTGGTCTCATCAACTATTTATAAGGAAAGGTAGATCTCTTAGGGTGTTGGATTAGAAATCAGTACTACATACCTGATATTCATAATAGGAATAGAATTTACTAGGGCATATTTTCTAGGCTTTTGTACAAGAAAGGATGAGAATTGTATAAAAGCATGATCTGAATTGATGCTAATACTACCAGTAGCGAGTTTTAGGATCCCAAAGTTGTGGTTTAAGTTTTGATTCATTGCAGGTCAATGCCAACAATGTTTTTTCGAAATTGTAGATCCCAAATGGTCTCCCCATTCTTGATTCCTGCAAATGCTATAATCAATTTGTTCCATTGTATACAAAAAAGCGAGTCACTAGTTTTGATTTACTATACCTATAGAAAAATATAATTTTTTATTTGATGGATTTGAATATTTTTGCATATTTGTTTGTATTGACCTATGAATGCCATAACAGAATTTTACTCCATTTTTCCTCGCAATAATCACATAATCATCAAGTGGAATTGATCTAGTGTCCATATTTCAGCTACATTTGTATTTCACAAGATGATGAGTATCTATCCCAGACTGGCAGTTACAATATGATAGCCATCTTGATGTATCCTTTCCTCATATAACATCTAAATGCATATCATGTAACATTTCCTATTTATGTTTGTTATAAATCTTAGGTATAGCTGTTTCATTTGAATATAATGTACATTATGCTAATGTGAGATCGTTGATTATGTCTTTCACATGGATGCAGTTTTGGTAAGGGTGAAAAACTATTTAAATTTGAGTTTAGTGTTTTGGAAGTCTCATTTTTGAAGGACCATGTTGTGGAGGAGACGGTGGAAAACAAACGGTATAGGTGAGCTAAAGCAAGGTTAGAAAACCCATGTAACTTTGGATGATGATGTGATTTAGCCAGCACCAGAGACATTTAATCTCTTTGATGATGTCATCATAATGTAACAAGGACAGATATTTTACTACGGGTCTCACGATCATGTTCTTGAGTTTTTTTAGTATTATGGTTTCATGTGTCCAGAGCATAAGGACATTGCAGACTTTCTATGGGAGGTGAATATATATCTATCTCCATGCTATTTTTTACAAATTTGAATGAGATTAATTATCTCACATATTTTAATGACATGGTGCAGATTACGTCAAGAAAGAATCAAGAACTGTATTGGGAGGATAGGGAAAATCCTTATAGATACATTTCAATAGACTTGTTTTCTCATAAATTCAAACAGTTTCATGCTAGCCAGAAGTTGATAGAATGACTTTCTAAACCTTTTGATAAGTCGAAAGGCCACAAAGCTTCCATGTATTTCACCAAATAATCACTTACAAAATGGGATTTGTTCAAAGCATGTTTTGATCGGGAGTGGCTACTTTTTAAGAGAAACTCATTTTTGCGTACCTTCAAGTAAAGATAGGTACTTCATCTTGTCGCGATTATTTAAGTGATTGCCAGAGAAATATAAAATTTAACTAACTCAAGTATTCCTTAAACCTTCATGACAGCTTGTTATAGTTGCAATTATTGTAATGTCGTTATTCTACCAGACACACATGCAAGTCGACCTTAAGCATGGAATTTACTACCTTGGTTCTCTTTTCTTTGCACTCATGATGATTACTCATTCCTTGGCCTTCCAGAGATATCGATGACAATTAGACGAATTCTAGTGTTCTTCAAACAAAGGGACTTTTAATTCTACCCAGCATGGGTGTACACTCTTCTAGGAATTATTCTTAAGATTCCACAATCCTTGTTTGATGCACTTATTTGGACCTCAATTAATTATTATGGGATTGGATACTCCCCTGAATCTGGAAGGTCCATATTTCCTATTTAGTTTTACTAAAAATATTGCCTCATTCTATGCTTGATGTATTTCCTATTTAGTTTAATTACTAATAATATTTCCTCATTATACCTTTGTTGTAGATGTCATAAAATATTTTAAAAATAAAGTAAAACTGTCAAAACCCCAAAATTTCCGAAAAAAATTAAAATTTTTAAGTTTACATAAAACATGAACATAATGCAGTTTAACAAATATTAATTAGTTAGGTGTTAACAGTTTGCTATTGAATTCATCAGTTGGTGTGTTTAGTTATAGAACAGAACTTTCAGCTTACTGACTTTTGTTCCTCTTGTGATCATAAGGTGAAACTGGCATGCAAGACTAGGCTTACTTAGCTTTCGAGCTAACGCAACGGTTTCCACTTTTCTTACAGATATACAGGTAAGAGGTTATGGCGCTACATTTCATAATTCTAAAGTATTTACTATAAGTTCGTTGTAAGAGACAAAGTTCGAGAGAAAATAAGAGATAGTCCATTTCAACTTTTGTGAAGGTATATTCCACTGTTTTCTTTCTAGTAAAATAAATTATGTTACTATTGATCTGTCATCTTCTCTATTCTATTACAGTTGTAATTTATACAAATGTATCCTTAAATTCTTTTAAAAATCAGAGTATAGAACAGAGCTATGAAACCTATAACAAGAATCCAGATGTAAGCAAGCATTCCAAGTCAAAAAAAAACTGATAAGGGTTTCCTGCATTACTGCAAGGGTTTGGCCTATCCTTGCCAAGTCCTTGCTTATTAATGAGGATATCACTTTAAGTAAAAACCACATCTCCACATGGTAAATACTACTTTCTTGTCATTAGTAACTGGTACTATAGATGCTATTTTAAGTTGTGTAAATAAATCATTTAAATGATTACAAGCAGAAAGGAAATTATACCTAGCTTTCTACCATCATGCCTTCCTTTATGAACTTCTAAACTATGTTAGCAATAAAATAACTTAGCTTATAAAAGTTAGAAATCAATAAACAATTCTATAATACTTATCATAGCCTTGAACTTGGAATTGAATATAAGACTGTCCATTTTCAAGGGGATTTTTATACTTTAAAAAAAATTATTACTTCAAACAAGGGATGATCTCCAAGGCTAATGGCCACACTATAATATAACCCAAAAATTATATAGCTTGCACTAATTACAATCTAAGATCTTTATATTATTATTCTTTTTACTTATTAAAGAACTTGAGGCAATTTATAATATAATGAAAAAGTTTATATTGAACTTGTGCCAAGGTTATCTCCATATATACTATAACATACTATATTAACAATGTTAATATTCGAAATCTATTACCTACCAATGATCAAGTTTATCATTACTATGATGTTGATATTAGGTTTCAATATGATTTCCAAAGGATTAACACAATAGAGTGGAGAATAATGAATACAATGATTTGCATGCAGTGTTGGTTGATGAAATTCGCTCCACAACTTTGGATAAACCTTGATCAAACGAATGATTGGAAATCATTCTTCCATCAAATTTGTTGGTTGACTATAGAACACCACTCACTCTACGTTGATAAGTTAAACTGCTATCGTGGAAAAACCATAGCCATACCCTGCGTGGATAAAAGCGTTGTTGCTAACCCTAAACTTCATTGTCTCCACTTCCTGCTGCGTCTGTCGCTCTGCGATGGTGCTATGCACCTCTGCGTTGTTCTCCTCTACAGTAACATATTCTAGCTTACCTTCTTGTTAAGGCTCGTAGAACCGTTCTCCACTGTTGATATCCAGTTTGGTTGCTCCTCCTTCGTGCTTCCCTCTGCCATGCTTAAAGAATCGAACCCTTGCCGATGATAATTGTCTCCCTCCATGAGTTTCGATGGCTTGACCTTCTGTACTTGCCTTTTGTACACAACTGCGAAATAATCCTCTTTTCCTTCATCGCGGTAGGGTTATATTTTTGTGCTGACAGTTTATCATTGTTAATGGTGGTCGTCTTCTTGGAAAGATCAGGTAAGAACAACTAGTCTGCAAAGCCTTCTCGCCTGTTTGTTATTCTCTTCCTTCAATTTATATTTTAAGTTACGTCATTTACTAAAAAGGGTTTTTACGTTGCGCTTACACGTTCTGGTTCTCCAACGTATGCGGCCATGGTTAAGAGACTTGAGCAGCAGTCTGCAAAAACCTGGTAAGCCTGGTTACACCATGGCTGGTCCTCCTTATGGTTTTCAGTTGGAACCTTCGAGGGTTGGCTTAAGAAGCCTGAAACCCTTAATGCTTCATTTTGATCTTAAGACTGCTGGTTAAAATAAATTTACAGATGAAACCCTTCACGTGATGTGAGGGCATTACGGCTTAGGCCGAAGTTGTAAATATTAGTTTGTATTTTAAGCTTAAAATGCTGTAAAAGAAAATACTGTGTAAAGGCACTGAGCTGTAAGCCTGCCTGTAGATGAGGTTGTGACCTCGACTTCTTGTCTTACTGTATATTTTTGGAAACACTGGGTGTTTTGCCCACTGTCTACAATATAATGAAATATACTGTCTTTCTTCTTCTTTATCTTTTGTTTGTAATTATTAATGTGTTATAATACTAAACAGCCTGTAATCCTTACTGCGTAATCTTCTTTGTTCTGCTGTAGGTTAATACTACGGCCCTGGATTTTGTTTACAGATATTATACTTGTGTATTTTGTAAAGATTAGGGTGTTTAACCTCGGTTAATATACACGTAAATATTACTGAAATATTTTTCCTACAATCTTACTTGCTTATGCTTATGGAAGTTTTGACTGCTTATTCTGTTTAACTTTTATTCTTATAAATATAACTATGAGTATAAATTACTGTTAGTTTTACCATTAGTTAATTTACTTGTAAATAAAATAGGTTTTACAGGGTTTTAACCCTAAATTACAATGAAGGATAATAATATTGTTCTTATTTCTTTTAATATAAAAAGGTAGGTTAAGATGGTGGCTGTAACATTCGGGTTACTGGTTAAGTTTATAATATGCAATTAAGCTCGACTGCAGAGCATCCTGTACTTTTTTCTTTTCTTCCTGCACAGATAAATATTTGATTTGTATATTGAAAATAAGTGTTATTATCTAGTTTATAATTTAATCTTCTCAATAGTAAGAAATTATAAATACTGCATTGTTTATACCGTGATAATAATATAGGGTTTTAAATTCTTCTTTGTGCAATTAAACTGAGTACTGTCAGTAAACTTACACTATAACTCAAATGATTTACTTTCATAATTAAAATGCTACCTATGTTAATAGTATTATTATTCTTATATTACATAAAAATTTAATGTTATATAGCTATTCAGCTCTCTGTGATTACTTTAGATTTTATATCAATATCCTTATTTTATCTTCGCAAGTTTATTGAACATAGTACTTATTAATTAACTTTATTTTCTTTTGTAAATAAATTGTTTTTCTTAGTTATAATAGTTATTTGTACACATGTACAGACTTTTAAATTAACTTTAACTAGGGTTTACTCTGTAAGAACAATATTATCATTTTATCCGTAATCTGAATTAAAGAAATAATAGCTCTGTTTATTATTTGAACTCAGCCTCTAATAAAATAAGAAAATACATAGCCTCTAGTCTAGAATAGTTGACAGTAGTGTCTATATATTATATAACTAGTTCCTACTTTGCGTTAATTATTAACAAATGAAGTTATCTAAATACCAGGAAAAGAAATCTATAGTAAACAGTAGGAATTCTAGTC
>LPNX010135361.1:585167-808914 GCA_001517045.1 Pseudotsuga menziesii | reverse complement strand
TATATATATATATATATATATATATATATATATATATATATAGAAGACTATAAGAAAATAACTTATGAATTTGTGAAACACTTGTAGTTACTGAAAGTTACTAAGTAAGAAGCTTGGTTCAGAAGGATGCTACTTCTCAATACCGAGATACTGTGCTGGAGTACGGTCTGGTGAACCCAGATGTGGAAAAACACAGTAATTCTTTAACTTAGCAATAGATTAACTACTAATAACCTGAGATACTCACATTACTAGACTAACTAACTCTCCAGTCATATAATATAAACATAACATGCATCCCTTCATACTCATATAACATAAAGAGATAAGTGACAAAACCTGTTTAAATTGGGACAACAACAGCAATGGGAGGTCGTTCCTCCCTACCAACTCCTGGAGAGCGCTCAGACAGCGACTCCTTAGGACCCCCGAGCTTGCTCTGGTCTCCCTGGCTGGAACTAGGTGCAGCAAAGTCAGATACCAGTCTTCAAAACTCAGTATTAACTCGGAACTATTAGTCAGTTCTCTCAGCCAAATAGCTGTAATGAAATCAAGTTACTGCAGCAATCCTCTTAGAACAACTTCCTTACTGTATTTCCCTCTTCCTCAATGAATTTCCTGAATAACATTCACCTGAATGAATTCTCTCTGGAAAATATCTGAGCAGCCTCAGCTCTCTTCATTGAGTACTTTTAAAAGATTGCGTAGGTCTTTTTTTGGGTTAACTGTAATTTAATGAGCCACCTGCTCTGATCCCACTTTCTTGGGGGATCATGACCCCAAATGTAGGGAAGTTGCAACCTGCAAATTAGGAAGTATTTTAGGATGCTGCCACTTGTCTTTTGCCTTCCACCTAGTTCCATCCACCAGTTTGACCAGTAACATCTTTTTAACAGCTCTCCCATGCTGTTGTCTCCACAATTTATTTATTAATAATAAAAATATTATGAATTACATTCCAATTCTGTTGACTCTGCTGAGTCATCAATTCCTACTTAGCATTAAATTTAACATAATGTCTCAGGAATATAATTAAAACAATTTTACATAATTTTACAAAATTGGGGTATGTGACATACACACCCCCTTAAAATGTAACATCGTCCTCGATGTTACTTATTCTTCATCCTCGGGATCTTCCTGGAATAAATTCGGGTATGCTTCCCGCATCGTACTTTCCAGTTCCCAGGTAGCTTCTTCAAGACTAAGGTGCTTCCATTGCACCTTCAGCTGTCCAATCGTGCGGTTCCGCAGAGTAATTTCCCTCCTCTCGAGGATACAGTCCGGTTCCACCAGAACTTCTCCTTCTGGTTCCACCTGTACAACATTCCAATCAATTACATGAGTAGCATCATGAACATACTTTTTCAGAACAGAAATATGGAAGACATTATGCACTTTCAAATTAGGTGGTAATGCTAACTGATATGCAACTTGACCAATTCTGGATAGAATTTCAAACAGACCAAAGTAACGTGGTGCTAACTTTGCACAACTCCCTAGTCTTAGGGAGCTCTTCTTTGGTCTTACCTTTATGAACACATGTTCACCCACCTGGAACTCTTTAGGAGTTCTTTTCAAATCTGCTTGGCTCTTTTGTCGATCCTGTGCCACCTTTAAGTTTTCCTGCACTTGTTTCACAATCTGTTCCATTTCCTTCAATAATTCAGGCCCTAACACCAATCTATCTACTGGATTATTCTAGGAGATAGGAGTGTTACATTTATTCCCATACAGAATTTCAAATGGGCTGAACTTAGTTGAGGATTGATAATTATTATTGTAAGCAAATTCTGCTAAATGCAAGTAATCCTCCCACTTACCTGGCTGATCCTTAACATACATTCTTAACAGATCTTGCAGCACCTGATTCACTCTTTCTGTCTGTCCGTCTGTCTAAGGATGGAAAGAGGTGCTGAAATTCAGTGTTGTGTTTAAGCCTTTAAATAAGGATTTCCAGAAATTCCCTGTGAATTTAGGATCCTTGTCTGAAATAATAACCTTAGGTACTCCATGTAACCTAAAAATCTGCTTTAGAAATATATTTGCTATATTGGCAGCCTTGTAGGTAGTCTTGATAGGAATGAAGTGTGCTGCTTTACTTAACTTGTCGACCACTACCATAATTGAATCATTCTGATTCTGATTTCTAGGTAATCCAGTAATGAAATCTAAGCTGATTATCTCCCACTTCCAACTAGGAATAGGCAAGGGTTGCAATAAACCAGCTGGATGTTGGTGTTCTATTTTCACTTGTTGACAGTTCAAACATCTAGCTATATACTCAACTACTTCAGATTTCATGTTGAGCCAGAAATATTCTTTTCTTAACATGGTGACAGTATTCTGGTAGCCTGGATTCCCTGAGTAAGGGGTTTTATGAACTTCATCCAGAATCAGCAATTTAATCTTGGACACATTAGGCACATACAGTCTGTCCTTAAACAATAAAAATCCATCTTTATTTAGACTATAACCTTTTATTAAACTTTCTGTAGGTTCTTCTTTAACTGTAACCTGTAATTTTTGATAAATTTCATCCAATTTTATCCCTTCAGTCAGCTGTTCATTTAAATCAGAATCATAAGTACTGATTGTTGCTGCAAAATTCAGCTTTGCATTTCTGCTCAAAGCATCAGCCACTTTATTTTCTTTTCCTTTTATGTGTTGAATTTTGAAATCGTATTCACTTATGAAGGCTAACCATCTTGCTTGCCTTGCATTTAAGTTGGGCTGATCTAAAAGGTATTTTAGACCCTTATTATCAGTCATTAAAGTAAACTTTCTGCCTATTAAGTGGTGTCGCCACATTTTTAAGGCATGAATAACAACAGCAAGTTCCAAATCGTAAGTCACATAATTCTTTTCATGGATCTTTAATTTCCTAGACTTATAGGCAATAACATGCCCATCCTGAGTCAGCACTCCGCCTAAACCATCATTACAAGCATACCACAAAATCCTTATTAGGATCTGCTATTCTTAGAATAGGCACAGTTGTTAATAAAGTTTTTAATTTCTTAAAGCTTTCTTCGCATTTTAGGTTCCAATCGAATTTCTTGCCTTTCTTTTGCAAGGAAGTGATTGGATTAGCTATTTTTGAAAAGCCCTCAATGAATCTCCAGTAGTAACCGGTAATTCCCATGAAGGACCTAACATTTGTTACGTCTTTTGGAACTGGCCAATCTTCGATTGCCTGAATCTTTTCAGGATCCACAGAAATCCCTTCCTTAGTCACTGCGTGACCTAAGTACCGGATTTCATCCATAAAGAAATCACACTTACTGAACTTTGCAAAGAGTTGTTGCTCTCACGGTTCTTGAAAAACTATCCGTAAGTGCTCCTTATGTTCCTCTTCATTTTTAGAATAGATTAAGATGCCATCGATGAATACGACAACAAATTTATCTAAGTATTTATGCATTATATTATTCATTAGGCACATAAATACAGCTGGGGCATTTGTAAGCCCAAAAGGCATTACGGCAAATTCGTAATGTCCATACCTTGTTCTAAAGGCTATCTTGAAAATGTCCTCTTCTTTAATTCTTACCTGATGATATCCTGATCTCAGGTCTATATTAGAGAACACCGTAGCTCCATGCAGCTGATCAAACAGATCATCTATGCGAGGCAACGGATATCTATTTTTAATAGTCATTTTATTTAGTTGACGGTAATCTATGCAGAGTCGCATTGTTCCGTCCTTCTTTTTAACAAAGATTACTGGTGCTCCCCAAGGGGAAACACTAGGTCAAATATACTTCTTATCTATTAATTCCTTTAACTGTGATTTTAATTCATTAAGTTCCAGAATATTCATACGATACGGAGCTTTCAAGCTAGGTACAACACCTGGTACTAGCTCAATTGTGAAATCTAGTTCCCTCCTGGGAGGTAATCCTGGAATTTCCTCCGGAAAAACATTAGTAAATTCGTTTAATACAGGAATATCCTCTATTTTTATTTTATCTTTTTCAAATTTATTTGCCTCATCTGGAATAGTTACAGCATAGGATTTACACCCTTTCCTGACTACTCTTTTGATTTGTAAGGCAGAAATCTTCCTGATTACAGTTTTCCTAGGAATACCCTTAACTGTTACAGGCTGTTCATTATTATTCACACATGTAAAGGTTTTATCAAAACAGTTTAAAACTACCTTATGCGTTTCTAACCAGTCCATACCAATAAGTATGTCATACAAGCCAAGTGGCAAAACATTTAATTTAACAGTAGTTTTAAAATCATTCATATCTAAAGCACATTCCTTAACATAACAGATTACCTTTCTTTTTGCCCCTGTGGCTAGTTGACCTAACCAGGAGCTATCAAACTTTTCAACAGTCAATTTACACTTTTCTACTAGTTGAGGTGAAATGTAACTAAGACTGGCACCTGGATCTATTAAAATAGTTACAAGGGTTTGGTTAACCATACCTTCTACTTCCACCATGGAAGTTTGATAATCAGCTTGGCAGTTCTCCAACACTGCATTGATTCAGGGCATAGTCCTTGCAAAATCTCCAACATTCATTTCATCTTGTATAGTATGAATATTGCTGTTTGGTTTCTTCCGATTCGGGCAGACTGAAGCATAGTGTGGGCCATTGCACTTCCAGCACTTAACAGGCTCCTTCCGCTCGAAATTCTTAGTGAAATTTCCATGATTGTTTGAAGCTTCCTTGCCCTTGAAGTTATTGGAATTATTGGAATAGGAGCACCATTTCTGTTTCCCTAGAAGTTCTTACCATTTGAATGATTTCTGTTCTTATTATTCCTGGAATTTTTTTGGGGTACAAACTCCTTTTTATTGAACTCGGGATGATTACCATTCTTTTTATCCTTCCAGTTGGCTATACCTTCTTTCTTTTTATTCTGTTCAAAACAGAAATTTGCCTTTCTCATGGCTTCTTCCAGAGTCTTAGGGTTATCGTATTCGATTCTGTCCTTTATATGATATGGCAGACAGCTGAGAAACCGTTGTACTTTAGGTTTCTCATCAACTAAATACGGCACATATCTTAACAGACTTAAGAACTTACTATTTAAGTCCTTCATAGTCATGGATCCTAACTTTAACTCATAGAATTCTTTCGCCCTTTCTTCATAGTATTGTTCGGACAGAAATTTCTTTTGAAGTACCTTTTAAAGGTACTCCAATTGACCTCTTTTTCTTTGATCCCCTTGACTCTTTTCAGATCTTGCCACCATATATCTGCCTTTCCAGAGAGGTTATAGATGGCCATTCTTGCCTTCAGCTGATTTGAATAGTTGTAAATCTGAAAATATTTCCTCATCCCAGATAACCAAGATTCTACCTCTTCTCCTTTTTCAGTTTTTCCATTGAAAGTTGGGGGTTTTATTATTTTGAACTCCCCAAAAATCTCTTCATAAGGCATGTACTTTTTCTTTCTCTTATACAACTCAGCCTCACTACTGTCACTAGCAGAGTAATAGCTTTGTTGTTCCCTGAATCCTTCAGATGAGGAACTACTTTCAGCTTTAGCCAGTTTCATCTTTTTAGATCCTTTCTGATGGATAGCTTCTTCAGATTCAGATCTTTTGCCTCTCCCTTCAGTCTGAAATTTTTCCATCAAAATCTGATTTAACTCCTCTTGAGTTTTCAGAATCCTTTCATTATCCTTCTTGACTGACTCCATTTCAGTCTTTAAATCCTTTATAGTCTACATCAACTCTGAGGAGTGAGCAGTTACCTCCTCTATCACAGGTTCTCTAGACATCTGTCTTGTCTCAGTGTTTGGAGACTCCTCCTCAGCATATTCTCCTAACTTCTCCATACCTGCTAGTTAGATTCAGAAAAAAAGAAATTTTCTGCTTTTCACATAAAACAAAATACAGGTTAGTATGTTATTTTTACCACTCTACGGAAACTAGTTGGGCCACATCAAGGCCTAGTGTTTGAACCATGCTCTAATACCACATGTCAAAACCCCAAAATTTCGAAAAATTTTAAAATTTTAAAATCTATAAAAACATTATCGTAAAGCAGTTCAACTAACATTACTTAGTTATGTGTTAACAGCTTGCTATTGAAATTCAATAGTTGGTTATGTTTAGTTATAGAACATATCTTTCAGCTTACTGACTTTTGTTCCTCTTGTGATCATAAGGTGAAACTGACATGCAAGACTAGGCTTACTTAGCTTTCGAGCTAACGCAACGGTTTCCACTTTTCTTACAGATATACAGGTAAGAGGTTATGGCGCTGCATTTCAGAATTCTAAAGTATTTACTATAAGTTCGTCGTAAGAGACAAAGTTCGAGAGGAAATAAGAGATAGTCCATTTCAACTTTTGTGAAGGTATATTCCACTGTTTTCTTTCTAGTAAAATAAATTATGTTACTATTGATCTGTCATCTTCTCTATTCTATTGCAGTTGTAATTTATACATATGTATCCTTAAATTCTTTTAAAAATCAGAGTATAGAGACAGAGTTATGAAACCTATAATAAGAATCCAGATGTAAGCAAGCATTCCAAGTCAAAAGAAAACTGATAAGGGTTTCCTATATTACTGCAAGGGTTTGGCCTATCCTTGCCAAGTCCTCGCTTATTAATGAGGATATCACTTTAAGTAAAAACCACATCTCCACATGGTAAATACTACTTTCTTGTCATTAGTAACTGGTACTATAGATGCTATTTTAAGTTGTGTAAATAAATCATTTAAATGATTACAAGCAGAAAGGAAATTATACCTAGCTTTCTACCATCCTGCCTTCCTTTATGAACTTCTAAACTGTGTAAATAAATCATTTAAATGATTACAAGCAGAAAGGAAATTATACCTAGCTTTCTACCATCATGCCTTCCTTTATGAACTCCTAAACTCTTCTAGCAATAAAGGAAATTAGCTTATAAAAGTTAGAAATCAATAAACAATTCTATAATACTTATCATAGCCTTGATCTTGGAATTAAATATAAGACTGTCCATTTTCAAAGGGGATTTTTATACTATTAAAAAGTTATTCTTCAAACAAGGGATGATATCCAAGNACTTATCATAGCCTTGATCTTGGAATTAAATATAAGACTGTCCATTTTCAAAGGGGATTTTTATACTATTAAAAAGTTATTCTTCAAACAAGGGATGATCTCCAAGGCTAATGGCAACACTATACTATAACCCAAAGATTATATAGCTTGCACTAAGTACAATCTAAGGTCTGTATATTATTATTCTTTTTACTTATTAAAGAACTTGAGGCAATTTATAATATAATGAAAAATTTTATATTGAACTTGTGCCAAGGTTATCTCCATATATACTATAACATACTATATTATCCTCCCAAGTATATAAACTATATTAACAATGTTAATATTCGAAATCAAATACCTACCAATTATCAAGCTTATCATTACTATGATGTTGATATTAGGTTTTAATATGATTTCCAAAGGATTAACATAATAGAGTGGAGAATAACGAATACAATGATTTGCATGCGGCGTTGGTTGATGAAATTCGATCCACGACTTTGGATAAACCTTGATCAAACGAATGATTGGAAATCATTCCTCCATCGAATTTTTTGGTTGACTATAGAACACCACCCACTCTACGTTGATAAATTAAACTACTATCGTGGAAAAACCATAGCCATACCCTGCGTGGATAAAAGCGCTGTTGCTAACCCTAAACTTCATTGTCTCCACTTCCTGCAGCGTCTGTCGCTCTGCAATGGTGCTATGCACCTCTGCGTTGTTCTCCTCTGTAGCAACATATTCCAGCTTACCTTCTTGTTAAGGCTCGTAGAACCGTTCTCCACTGTTGATATTTAGTTTGGTTTCTCCTCCTTTGTGCTTCCCTCTTCCATGCTTAAATAATTGAACCCTTGCCTATGATAATTGTCTCCCTCCATGAGTTTCAATGGCTTGACCTTCTGTACTTGCCTTTTGTACACAGCTGCGAAATAATCCTCTTTTCCTTCGTCGCGGTAGGGTTAGATCTTTGTGCTGACAGTTTATCGTTGTTAATGGTGGTCGTCTTCTTGGAAAGAACAGGTAAGAACAACTAGTCTGCAAAGCCTTCTCGCTTGTTTGTTATTCTCTTCCTTCAATTTATATTTTAAGTTACGGCATTTAATAAAAGGGTTTTTACTTTGCGCTTACAGGTTCTGGTTCTCCAGCGTATGCGGCCGTGGTTAAGAGACTTGAGCAGCAGTCTGCAAAAACCTGGTAAGCCTGGTTACACCATGGCTGGTCCTCCTTATGGTTTTCAGTTGGAACCTTCCAGGGTTGGCTTAAGAATCCTGAAACCCTTGCTACTTCATTTCAGTCTTAAGATTGTTGGTTAAAATAATTTATAGGTGAAACCCTTCACGCGATGTGAGGGAGTTACGGCTTATGCCGATGTTGTAATTATTAGTTTTTCTTCTGTGTTTAAACATTAGAGGAATTTTGGGGTCTAAAATGGGCCTCCTAAGGAAAATAATAAAATAATAGTTAAAATAATAAAATAATATTGATTAATTTTGGAGGAAGAAAGAAAAAAACTACTTTTTGTGTTCGTATTTTTGACATATCTCCTTGTGTTTTTACTCAAATTTTGATCGGGAGAGATCGTTGGATGTGGAATTTGATTCCGCATCCAACGAGTACACACACTGCATACTTATGATGGACCCCGCTACCCCGAAAACAAGAAATACCTGAAAAACGTGATGATGATGTCATCATCACATTTTTTCAGGTATTTCTTGTTTTTGGGGTAGCTAGGTCCATCAAAAGTACGTAGTGTGGGTATTCGTTGGATGCGGAATCAAATTCCGCATCCAACAAGCTCTCCCGATCGAAATTTGAGTAAAAACACAATGAGATATGTCGAAAATAGGAACAAAAAAAATAGTTTTTTTTAATGACAAATATGTCAATTCAACCATTATAATTGACTTATTTTATTGAAATTCTATTGGTTCTTGAATTCCAACTCATAAAAACTTATTTTGGCACGTTTTCTTATAAGGCCCATTTTAGACCCCAAATTTCCTCTAATGAATACTGTAAAAGAAATATTGTATAAAGGAACTGGGTTGTAAGCCTGCCTGTAGATGAGGTTGTGACCTCAACTTCTTGTCTTACTATATATTTTGGAAACGGTGGGTTTTTTGCCCACTGTCTACAATATAATGTATTATACTGTCTTTCTTCTTTTGTATCTTTTGTTTGTAATTATTAATTTGTTATAATACTGAACAGGCTGTAAGACTTATTGCGTAACCTTCTTTGTATTGCTGTAGGTTAATACTACGGCCCTGGATTTTGTTTACAGTTATTATACTTGTGTATTTTGTAAAGATTAGGGTGTTTACCCTCGGTTAATATACACGTAAATATTACTGAAATCTTTTTCCTGCAATCTTACTTGCTTATGCTTATGGAAGTTTTGATTGCTTATTCTGTTTAACTTTTATTCTTATAAATATAACTATGAGTATAAATTACTATTAGTTTTACCATTAGTTAATTTACTTTCAAATAAAATAGATTTTACAGGGTTTTAACCCTAAATTACAATGAAGGATAATAATATTGTTCTTATTTCTTTTAATAATAAAAAGTAAGTTAAGAAGGTGGCTGTAACATTAGGGTTACTGGTTAAGTTTATAGTGTGCAATTAAGCTTGACTGCAGAGCATCCTGTACTTCTATCTTTTCTTCCTGCACAGATAAATATTTGATTTGTAGACTGAAAATAAGTGTTATTATCTAGTTTATAATTTAATCTTCTTAATAGTAAGAAATTGTAAATACTGCATTGTTTATACCCTAATAATAATATAGGGTTTTAAATTCTTCTTTGTGCAATTGAACTGAATACTGTCAGTAAACTTACACTATAACTCAAATGATTTACTTTCATAATTAAAATGCTACCTATGTTAATAGTATTATTATTCTTATATTACATAAAAATTTACTGTTATATAGCTATTCAGCTCTCTGTGATTACTTAGATTTTATATCAATATCCTTAGTTTATTTTCACAAGTTTATTGAACATAGTACTTATTAATTAACTTTATTTTCTTTTGTAAATAAATTGTTTTTCTTAGTTATAATATTTATTTGTACACATGTACAGACTTTTAAATTAACTCTAACTAGGGCTTACTCTGTAAGTACAATATTATCATTTTGTCCATAATCTGAATTAATGAAATAATAGCTCTGTTTATTATTTGAACTCAGTCTCTAATAAAAGAAGGAAAAGCATAGCCTCTAGTCCAAAATAGTTGACAGTAGTGTCTATATATTATATAATTAGTTCCTACTTTGCATTAATTCTTAACAAATGAAGTTATCTAAATACCAGGAAAAGAAATCTATAGTAAACAGTAGGAATTCTAGTCTAACCTTTACTATCTGTCCTTTACAGTAGAATTTACTGGAAACAAAGATACAATACTAGGAAGTATTTTTTTTTTTAAAAGACTATAAGAAAATAACTTATGAATTTGTGAAACACTTGTAGTTACTGAAAGTAACTAAGTAAGAAGCTTGGTTCAGAAGGATGCTACTTCTCAATACCGAGATACTGTGCTGGAGTACGGTCTAGTGAACCCAGATGTGGAAAACACAGTAATTCTTTAACTCAGCAATAGATTAACTACTAATAACCTGAGATACTCACATTACTAGACTAACTAAATCTTCAGTCATATAATATAAACATAACATGCATCCCTTCATACTAATTTAACATAAAGAGATAAGTGACAGAACCTGTTTAAATTGGGACAACAACAGCAATGGGAGGCCGTTCCTCCCTACCAACTCCTGGAGAGAGCTCAGACAGCGACTCCTCAGGACCCCTGAGCTTGCTCTGGTCTCCCTGGCTGGAACTAGGTGCAGCAAAGTCAGATACCAGTCTTCAAAACTCAGTATTAACTCAGAACTATCAGTCAGTTCTCTCAGCCAAATCGCTGTAATGATATCAAGTTACTGCAGCGATCCTCTTAGAACAACTTCCTTACTGTATTTCCCTCTTCCTCAATGAATTTCCTGAATAACATTCACCTGAATGAATTCTCTCTGAAAAATATCTGAGCAGCCTCAGCTCTCTTCATTGAGTACTTTTAAAAGATTGCCTAGGTCTTTTTTTTGGGTTAACTGTCATTTAATGAGCCACCTTCTCTAATCCCACTTTCTTGGGGGATCATGACCCCAAGTATAGGGAAGTTGCCACCTGCAACTTAGGAAGTATTTGAGGATGCTGCCACTTGTCTTTTTCCTTCCACCTAGTTCCATCCACCAGTTTGACCAGTAACATCTTTTTAACAGCTCTCCCATGTTGTTGTCTCCATAATTTATTTATTAATAATAAAAATATTATGAATTACATTCCAATTCTGTTGACTCTACTGAGTCATCAATTCCTACTTAGCATTAAATTTAACATAATGTCTCAGGAATATAATTAAAACAATTTTACATAATTTTACAAAATTGGGGTATGTGACAATAATCAAGTACCTATCACTGAAGAAGACCAAAAGAAAATGGCATTTGTATGTGAATGCAGATCATTCGCATAGAAATTCATGCCATTCAAACTAAAAAATACACCAACAGTTTTCTCCGGAATAGTCATTAAGGCATTTCAGGAATATATCTATAAAACTAGGGTTGTATATTTCGACGATTGGACAATATATTCTATGCTGAAAAACCATTGTAAATGGCTAAGAATTATGCTAGAAAGATGCCGACAAATCCAATTATAGAAAAGTGTATCTTTCCAACTCCAATAGGAATCCTATTGGGACATGTCGTATGTACGGAAGGAATTAAATTTGATTTTGCATAAAATAAATTTATTCTCAACTTAAAACTGCTAGTAAATCCTAAGTAAGTGAGAGTTTTACTTGGACATACAGGGTATTATAGAAAGTTCATCCGACATTATTCTGACATTACATATCCATTACAAGAACTAATAAAAGAAAATCAAGAATACGAATGGATCGACAAATGTGCCACATCATTTGATATTATAAAGAAAAAATTAGTTGAAGCACTCATATTACGATTCCCAAATTAGTCGATCAAGTTTCATGTACATATCGATGCATCTAGCATAGCAATCTGAGCAATATTAACACAACCTAGTGATGATGAATGGACCATCCAAACACATACAGTAGTAGAAAATTAAATAAAGATGAATGAAATAATTCAAAAAAATAAAGAGAAGGATTCAGAATGGTACTTGCTCTTCAAAAATACCAACATTACTTACTCACTAATCCATTTGTGTTTTACACTGACCATCAGGCACTAAAATATTTAGTCAATAAACCATTACATCATGGAATAATATGTCGATGGCTATTATTATTTTAGGAATTTGATTTTGAAGTCATAGTCTAACCAGGAAAAGCAAATGTCGAACTCGACCACCTGTCGAGAATCGACATAGGGGAAGAACCAACTGGAATCGAAGACGATTTATCAGATGCACATCTTTTTTGAATTGAAGTTGTTTCCCCCAACTTAGTAGAAATTGCTCAATTCCTAGAGGAAGAACGAACGCCAAAAGGGATGAGTGATAAAAATAAAAAAGATTATAGCGATGAAAGTTGCACCCTACACTATAGTAAATAGATTCCTCTATAAAATAGGATTAAACGATGTACTACGATGATGTGTTCTCAATCACGAAAGAGAAAATATAATCCACGAAGCACACTATTGTCCAACTGGAGTACATTTTCAAGAAGACACGACAGCCAAAAAAATCAAACAGTTGGGATTATGGTGGTCGACATTATACCGAGATTGTCAAAGATTCGTGAGCAAATGTGACTGATGCCAACGACTAGGGCGGCCTCTACCAAGCACTGAAATGCCTTCAATATCAGTAAACCCAAGATTAACATTTGAAATTTGGGTGATCAATTTCATAGGACCATTTCCAATACCGGCTAGACGAATAGGAGTATGATATATTATCATAGCATTCGAGTATGTCACTAAATGGGAAGAATCAAAACATGTCAAAACTTGCTCAAGTGAGATAGGTGAAAAATTCATATAGAAGAATACCATCACTAGATTTGGATGTCCATTGACCTTGATCAGTGATCAGGGGTCACATTTTGTAAACAAAACAATTGCATCTTTGACAAAACAATTCATGATCAAACATTAGAAGAGTACAACATATCATCCCCGGTCTAATGGTGCAATTGAATCCTTTAACAAAACATTAACCAGGGGATTAACAAAAATATGTAACACTGAAAAAGACAATTGGGACGAAAAAATACCCGATGTTTTATGGGCATAAAGAATAACATACAAATGTTAGACAAATCAGACACCATTCCGACTTGTGCATGGACTAGAAGTAGTCGTACCTTTACACTTTCAACATCATACTCCTCTAATCACCTACATATTTCACATCGATGTCAAGAATGATAGAAAATAAATTTAACACAACTATATAAACTAGAAGAACAACGACTAATTTTAATGCAACACCAAGAAATCCAAAAACAACAGTAAAAATCTTGGCACGATTGAAATATCAAAAGTAAAAACATATTGGCTGGAGACCTTGCGTTACTCTACAATATTCAAGTAAATGGAAAGCATAAGAAACTACATACCGAATGGATGGGTCCATACATTGGAGATCAATGCTAATGGATCAGTCCAACTAAAAACACTACAAGGGAGTGTATTTCAGAAGTTAGTTAATGGTGCTTGACTAAAGAGTTATGAAGCCTTAAAAAAAATTGTATAGCTATAAACAAATTGAAATATATATATATAATATAAGTTCCTAAACACCAAAAATACAATACTACAAAAAAACTAGTATGACAAGAACTTGGATCAATTATGAGGCAAGAAGCAGCAAAATACCATTTGGGAGATATAACCATTGACATAACAGACATGAGAAATTTTGACCACTTCAACACCATCATGATTGAGAAATCCACCAATATAGAGAAGGGCCAACGGTCCAATAAAGTCGGCATACCTCGAGAGAATTGCTGACAACTCTCCCTTTAGAGTCAAATCCACCATTAATATCGTCATTAATACCACCAACCACTACTAATTCTCCCACTCCAAATAATTCCTCTATAAATACCACACTCAAAAAAACTTGGACTTCATTCTGTGCAGAGCTTGAGCTCCAGAGCAACCAAACACGATAGCACAATTTAAACCTTGTTGAACTAGAGCATCCGACTGACATAACAGCCCCAAAAAAGTCAACCACAAACACCAGATTCGTCACAACGAAGCTTAAAGAGCTGGGAAACACCATCACACCACTAAAGATGCAACTACACAATATTTGCAATGCCAAAGTCTATGAACCACATTAGAAGATGATATGGAAGGAAATTAAAGAATGGGGAATCGACAAAGATGACAAATCGATAGAGGAATCTCAAATATTAAGCGCTAGTATAATCCCGAGCTACATGAATGCATCACTTATGGATTTATTCTTCGACACAAAATAAGTAATCACACAATTCATTATTAGCAGGTGCCATAACAACAAATTTTATTTCGACAAACCTGTGGAAATCACTAATGATCTAATCTATAGGATCATTGGATTATCAAACAAGGGAGAGACAGTGCCTATTGGATTACATCCAGGACTTGTTGAATAACTAATAGGTACAAAAGAAGGAAAGAACTCAAGAGTACTGATAATAAGTCAAATAATCTATGGAACATCAAAGATAGCTGCAAAAATTATCTCTATGGCTTTGACAAGCACATGAAGAAGTTCCAACTTAAAGCTCGACATGATGGAAGCAGTTCAAAATGTGTCAACAAAAGTGAAACTTTACCGCTGGGATGAACATTTAGGTGAGATAATTAAACAGATATGCATTAAATTCCAGGAGGAGGGCACTCAGATCAGGTACCCCTCATTGATAATTTTGATAGCCATGTACAATCTTCGACCTGTCGGAGACAAGGATTTTGATGCACTGAATCGGTCGGCCATGTGGAACTTCAAGTCATTTACACCAAGTGTTTGCTGACTAGGAGCACAAACAACGAAAATATGTCTCGACTCATGGTTTCAAGCACTAAAAATCGAAATTGCGCACTAGAGAGTATCTCAAAACGCCCGATGGATTTTACCACCGACAAGACATATCCAACTCGGGTTGGACCACACATCGGTTTGGTATCTACAGGGTGTTGGGCGTGCTGCCAGGGAGTTTGAGTTTTACCCATTGGTTGAGGAAATATTTAATGAATTCAATAGACAATCAAATACCAAATTGGATATTCCAACCATAGCACGAAGAACCGATCAGGAAACGGTCGAACCTTTAGCTGATGATGAAAAAGAAGAGGACTATGAAGTTTGACTACATATAAGTACCTTCACTCTCGACCGCGATAAGTCTAGTGAAATTAACCCATTAGGGGTCGCATTAACAACTATACAACAACCACGGGAAGAAGAAGAGCCAACTAATGAGAGTACCCAATCTGATACTCGTCTTCCAGAATATGCACTAACTAAAGAAAACATTTATTGAATAGCTGATGAGTTATTTAAAGCTCGACAAAAAAGGAAGAGCGCAGTAAAAGGAAATGGGAAACACAAACTCATCCTTCAAGAACCAACTGAGGATCCCGATAATAGAAGAGGCCGCTAAGAACAAAGTCCCAGTTGATGAACAATTTCGCAAGTTTATTACAGAGGAGGAACAATGAACAGACAAGCCCGACACAACCAAAAATAAAGTAAAGTTCATCACAACTCCATATGTTGATCTTACTTGCACTCCACCACCTCCATCTCCAACCTCGGTTATTGAAGAAGTGATACTAACTTCGATAACTATTACACCATTTTCCCTCACAAATCCATACTTACACACATTAACTGCACCACTCCGAGCCCGACTTCAAACTGACAATGAACTCCAAGATTTTATAAATCAATTACCCTATATTGTTTCTAACCTGAAAAATTTGTTAGTCAAAATGTTTATTTTAACTGTGGAAGCCCTACAACCCAGTTTAGCCACACTCGACAATACCGATCGAGCCCCCACATTCGACCACTCTGCAAACATAAGTCATCGGGTATACTGAAACCACCATTTAGAAAAATACTGACTTATCCAACGACATTGTAGTAGAGCACACTTCCTCGTTCATACCTCGACCTATCTCACCACCAAATGTACCACAAAAAATCCCACCCATTGAACAACCCCTCGATGACATGACTTTCGAACCTACCGAGTCTGTCAATCCTATAATTCCAAAAACCTCCGAACAACCACTGTCACAAGAAGAAGTAAGTCTAATAGTCAACTTACATTCATCACCTATATCACCTCTACCACAATCACCACAAATATCCAATCTCATCGATTCTACCGACACTATCCACCCTACTCATCTTATCCTTGTTACCGAACAAATCTAGGAAGCCACAACAGAAGGTCCAAAAGAACAAATCCAAGGAATATATAGACAAAATAGAGAAGAATAAATAAGAAAAAGAAAACAAAGGAAAGAAAAGAAGAAAAAGGAAAGAAAAGAAGAAAAAGGAAAAGGAAAAACAAAGAAAACTACAACAGTCTCAACAGTAGGTACCTTCATTAATTCATCTAGATCAACTTGGTTCCACAATGGAAATTAATCCACAGAAGGCCAAGGAAGAGGAACTAGACATGTTAGGAGATGCTATTAATAAAGAATCTAGACACATGAGAGATAAAGCAAAAGAACAACTCAAGAAAATATATACAGAACAAACAAAATTTTTGACCAAGTGTGAGAGTTTAGCACGACAATCTATTACAATTCTAGAAGGGGTTGACTTTGGCAAACCCCTCGACAAGGAATATCATCTTTTTGAAAGTGTTGTGTAGAATTTTCAGGAATAGTTAAAGGAAAGACGATAGGAGCAGGCCGAGGAAACTACTGTTTTATTGAGAAATCAGTTTACAGTGTTTACTGAATCTTACAATTTGTTGGTTCATTCTATTGCAGAATTCACTCTCATGATTGAGGGATTGCAAAAATGGTATACTTATTATGGCCAAGTGTTTGAAAAAATGCCGAAGACTCATGAACTCATCAGTTCACTTCAGAACCTCCAACCAAACACTAACGAAGCAATGGCACAAAAAATTGATGATCAACTCATTTTGGAAATAAGTAAACTAGAAAAACTATAAAAATATGAGCATCAATGGATCAACCATGCCATACCTAGTCTCACCAGTCTCGACAAAATCAGGTCGCAGCTGCAACGAGTACTTTCTGCTACCAAAGAAAAGACACAACTTTTAGGGACTAACATGATCAACATACTCAGTCTAGATATGCATCAAAATATGGAGAACTTGTCAAGCATCACCACCCTAACTATAGACATACAAAAATCACTTCACACTTGGGAGGAATTTTAGCATCAACTATCATTCGTTGCAGAAGCTATTGTAGAAGTGTGCGTTCAGCAGCAACCATCCTTCGGGAAACACGTCTATAAATGAAGATCAATACAGAAGCATAGCTACTCAAAGACAGAATATTGGCATATCCTCATTTCTTCAGGATGAATAAATATTTTTTGTTGGGGGAGATGTTGGAGGAGCCTAGTCGGCCAAGCCAACTAGATCCTCTAATCGACTAACTGTATATTATGTCGATCTCATAGGTCGTGTCAGTTGGTTGAACCGAAGGGTAGTTATGTAACTAATTGTAAATCATATATATATAGGTTGTAGAGATGGATAGAAACTTGGTTCAGTTTTCATGTATGAACTCACGTGTTCTTGATTAATATAAGTTGTTATTCTATCTACCATTCTGTGTCTCTTATCTATATCATTTTTATATGAATCTGTATATGTATCATTGGTAACCTTTCAATCTCATTGATTACAACACCATGCGCGTGGTAGTCAAAGATGGATCAGTCCTTGTTAGGTTTTGGCTTCATTAAAATTATCACAGATCTCAATATTTATTATTTATTTTATAGATTTGATCTAGTTGTTTTAATCTTGGTTGAAGATGATCATTATATGTAGTTATGAGAAGCTCATATCACGATGCAAATACAAAGTTTGCAGATGAGTTTGATATGAAGTACATGACCGTATGCACTATTTGATGGGTCTAGAGATTGGGTATAGTCTAGTGGATGTCTTCCTCAGAGTATGTGGTTGATATTATAAAGAGAATATACGTGCTGGATTATAAGACCATGGCTACTCTATGATACCAAATTTGAAGTTATCAACAAATTTATATTCAAGTGTGGTAGATATTTCTATGTACATGTATTTGATTGGTTCCCTTATGTATTCGAGGATACCAAATCAATATATGTTTTGTAGTGAACACCTTGAGTCAGTGCATGGTTGAGTTGAGTTAGATTCATTAGTTTTTCCCAAAGCATGCGTTGAGATGCTTGAAGGGAACATTTCACTATGGTATGAGGTATGGATGAGATGGTGAGTTGATGTTGTATGGTTTTGTGGATTTGAATAGGATGGAAACGTAAGTGGTAGTGAGAGTAATTTAGGGTTCTAATTTGGTTTGGGTTAATTCATGATATCTTGGTTCAAGAAGAAGAAGGTAGTAATGGAACTTAGTTTGGAAGAGACATAATAAATTCTAGCTATCATTTCTAGTTCTGTAGCTATCTAGGTTTGTAACTTGAATGCAAAGTTGTATGGAGCATATTTAGACAATGTTTTGGAGCTATCTAGGTTTGTAAGTTGAATGAAAATTTGTATGGAGCATATTCTGACAATCATAGTTGTATCAAAGTCTCTAAGAATCCATTGTTTCATTACTACTTCAAGCACATAGATATTTGATACCATTTCCTCAAGGACAATGTTAAAAGGGCGCAATGATGCTAGAGTATGTCCCTTTAAATTTGCAGGTTATAGACACTTTGACTAAACCCTTGACAAAGGGAAAGTTTGAGGTTGTATGGGAGAAACTTGGATTTGTGGAGGACACTTTCCTCAAAAGAGGGCGTGTTAGAGAATGTATGTTTTCTTGGTCAATATTATCCCATAATTGGGTAGATCCAATAGCTAGCAACAGATCCATACAATGTCGGTTTGTAGTAGATTCATACAATACCTTGCAAATCGAGCTTCCCTTGGGACATGTGCACTGTAATGATAGGGTTGACACACACTAGTTTATCCTTTAGGAGGAATTTTTTATTAGATATTGTGATATAGGAATGAATGCACTAACCTTAGAAATTCAATTCACTTTAGTGCTATATAAAAAATTTCATGTATTGCCCATTGTTAGATGAGGGTGTAGATTTATAGGTTCCTAGGTGTTATCAACCTAATTTTTCTTCCCTACCTTGTAATGATTTTCATCACCATCATGCATAATTATCAGCAATATTAGCCCCATTTCCATTTCATTCATTCATATGACTTGAGTAAAATGACAAAAAATGTAAAGTCAAGTAAAAAATTGACCATATCAAGCCAGTCATAAATTTTCCATGAAACATGTGGCCTAGGTCAAGCATTTTGACCAAAAACATATGACCTGGTCAAAAAAAGAATTTGTTGTTGTTGTAATACATTATTTCATGCTTCCATAAGGGAAGTAGTGGTTGGAATTAGACAAGATACAATCATTAAGGTCGAAACTAACTATTGATCTGCTCTTCCAAACCCTAACCTCTCCCCTAAGTCATCAATGGAATGAAAAGTATTCACATTGGAAACCAATCTCATTTTTTACCATTATTTTTCCTTTAAAAGTAGCCCACATGGTTAAAAATTTTCATCCATCCTTAGACATATTCTCAGAGCATCGTTATGCTGCCAAAATTCGACCAGAAAGCATGAAAGAGGTCATACCATCCTTTCTACTTTCACCATTGTGGGATCTTCCATTAGTCATGGTTGAATATTGGGCTACAAAGGATATCAACGAACCCCCCCTTGGATCACTGTAGAGGCCCTCTATTATCCACAATTAATACCAAAGTTTGATTGTAACATCATATTCTTTGTGTAATACTAAAATGTCATTCTTTACATGTTGCATTTCTCTTTATATAGTTAGTTTTTAATGAATGTTGCATGCATGTTTAAGAATTGATCCATTTAGTTTAGTTTCTTTTCCATTTAATCTACTACTAAGGATTGTAGAATCCCTTAGTAGAATTATTTTGCACCTGTGTGAAAGAAATCATACACAGTAGATTTAGTGACTCCATTGAGGATGAAACCATTTTTCATCCTTGGTTGTGTTAATACCACTAATTTCAGTTTTATCCAAAGGTGATTAGGGTAGTATTTTTCCATGTTTGCTTGTTTCTAGCTATCATATGCTTGATGGTAGGAATATTGGGGGAAAACCCTCAGTTTTTCACCATAGCCATACATTATTTTCTCCCCTTTGTTTTGGGACCAGGTTGCGACTTTTGATCAGAAAGCTACAACCTAAGTCATACTTTTCCTTCGAAAAGCATGACCTATTTGAAAAATGTTGTTTCTCTAGTGAATCGAGTTGGTTCAAGTTTCACTCCTTTTCGATTTGGTTTAGATTTTTTTTACCTTTTATTCGTTTTTTCTTTTTTCTGTTTGTGGCATGTTATTTGTTGCATTAGTTGATTTGTGCTTCCTTATAAATGATGTAGGTGGAGAAATGATTGAAAAATCCAAGTATCTATTGCCTTTAGAGTTATACTTTGGATTAATTTTCAAATTTCATTTCAGTTTCAACATGTTGATGTGGGTGAATCCATGAAGATAGGTAACACTTTTTAGCTAAAAATGATGATGAAAATTTGTTTTTTTACTCATTTATTGAATCAAATCTCATATATGCCTTGTAAATTCCGACATGCAAAAAAACAATTGTAGGGAATTATGTTTTATTTTCAATTATATTTAAAAAAATAATTTAATATGTCAAAAATGCATTTAATGAGAGGTTTGTTCTTGTAAATTTCAGGAAAAAATAACAAGAGGATTGTACACATAAAATAATTTAGTGATAAATGCATAATTTTTTTAAAAATAAAATATGAACATAATCTATATAGAATTCACTAGGGCACACATATATATGTTTAATTTATTTTGTTAAATTATATGTTTTGATTAATTTTCAAAATTGACCATTGCAAATCTTAATCACATTTTGTACATTTGTGTGCATGTAAAAAAAAATTACTGCTTACATAATTGAAAACCCAAAAATACCCTTTTGAAAAGGACGTGTTGATGTGGGCCGTATATAATTTTTGAATTTTTTTTGTTGTGTACTTTTTATGTTGTTGATTTTTCTTTGCATTGCTTTGAAGTTGTGGACATGGTTTTTAAGTGTAAATTTGAAAATAAAATTAAAAAAAATATCATATGAACTCAAAAACCAATAAATTATATGTCAGTGGATAGACAATTCATTGACGAATCCATCGTTATGAAGTTCGCCACCTAAGGAGAATTCCATGACAAGGTTTAGGCTTGGCAAAGAGGTCAACAAAATTTAATTTGCAGAAAAAGAAGCTAAAAGATTGTTTTTAAAGCCTTCCATCAATCTATTAGGTCAATCACGGTCTTAAAAACCCTTGATCGAGGTTTTGAGTGTATTTTTACATAGCTCGATCAAGGGCTTATCTATGGTTAAGTTAAAACTTCGATCGATCTTTTACGAACCTCGATTAAGCTTTTACACATCAACTATTTGCATTTAATTCACTTTGTTTTCTTCCTTTAGCAAATAGCGTGAATTACCTACCAATTTTTTTCATTTAATAAATTCAATAACACACAATTCTATAGAACACAAAAACATAAACTAAAATTTAATAATTGAAATACCACTATAATCCTTTTAAGTGTCCCACAATGTGCATTTTTTTAAAATATTTGTCACGGAGAGGTATATATTGTTTCAAAGGAAATTGAAAATTTTCATTTGTTACCAATCAACATGTGAAATAAGAAACTTCGACACAAGAAACATGATCATGTTCAAATTAATGAAGATAGAATATGATAAAGGATCAAAGAAAGGATGAGGCAACGATGAGTAGAATTGAGAGAGAAACAAGAAGATGATGTAGGTCAACCTTTGGTGCATCCAACTCCAATTGAGGGTGATATTAGTAACTTTCTTACTTAATTCTTCAATTGATAATTATTTTACTTCTTAATTCTTACCTCTTACCCCATTCTTCCAATTATTATGTTTCAAAATTAGTTACAATTATCATGTTGAAATTAGTTTACTAGTCATTGGATTTTCAAGATATGTCGTGACACACACACACACACACACATGAATTATAAAATTATTTTATTTAATTTCTTATTGGTCACAAGTAATTTTTATCTATTAAATAGTGTAATGAAATGTCCATGCATGCATTGGGTGTTATTAGAGAATAATAGTGCATGCTAGTGTAACTAGTATCAATCTATATAGCAAAAATTTATGTGTTCTCAAAATTTATACATGGTGGTAAACTTTATTCCTCAAGGATGGGTTTTACATGTCTCCAAAAATCATAGTGGATTTGAGAGTCAAATATTCATAGAAATAAGCACTCTAGAACAACTTAAATTCAAATATGTATGTGAAAAAATAACAAGTTAGAATTTGTTGCAAATGTTTATTTGTCCATGATTCATCCTTAAACTAGAGGTAATGTGCATGTAATTTCACACATAAAATGATACAATACAATACCTATACTATAAATTACTTCATTGGGATGATGTTGGGAGGAGATGTGAGAATACACTTAAATTTTAGATTAGTTAATAAATTTAAAATTAAATGATTGCAAAACTAGTTAATTACTAGTTATTCAAAATCAATTAACAAATTTAGGATTGTGGGCCCATTTGTGAACCTTAATAACATCCTCGCTATCCATTTAATACAACCTTCACAAAGTTCACTTAAATTTTAGATGTGTAATACTCCATATACATTATAGGGATCTAAATTGTTAAATATATGTAATAGCACCCATTTCCTTTTAAATGTACCCTAGGTAGTAAATTAGGACCTTTTAATACAAAAAAATCATAATAAATTTTGTAATTTCATTCACTTAAAATCTTAATCTCTATTTATTTAACAAAAGATGATAAGTTTTTTAGTTTTTTATATATTAGATTATTCTTAAAGAAGGGGAAAATCTATAGTTTTTATATATTATCTAGATTTGGAAGAATTTTTGACATTTAATTTTATAAATTTTAATATTTTAATGTCTAAGTTAGATCAGTTGGACACAACAATTACACTGAAAAGGGGGTGAATCAATGTGCACAACTTCAATTACTTTTTCACTTTTATTAACAATCAACAACTTATTCAATATTATGCATTATTACATTATCATTATATCATCATCAGCATTATTATCATCATCATATCATCATCACATCATAAGCATATCATGAAACAAATAACACCCGATTTTACATGGAAACCCAAGTCCTGGGGGGGGGGGGGAACCATGGAAGCATTTATAATAGTTTTTCAGAAATAACTGGAAGGAGGCAACAACCCCCTTATTACAATGACTTCAGTTCTTCGACTACAACTGGAAAGCGGCTACAACCTGAAGGAAGCTACAACTCCCCAGTTCTTCGGCTACAACTAGAAGGAGGCTACAATAGCCTTTCCTTGCCCCGTCCTACCACCCTGATATGAAGATAGAAACTGTTGAACCACGACCACACCAATCCTGTGGACTTTCTAATCAATAGATGTACTACACTGGACAATCTGTACCACACTGCACAACCACTGCCACTACTAACCACTGCACATCATCTGATCACTACTCATCAACTGCTCATTGTCCACTATATCACACTACTCATCAACCTATCCAATCAAGTTGTATCAATCAATTTATTGCTCACATCAGCCGACTCGGTCAATTTGAGTCTGCACACCAAACTCAGTCCACCTGGGTCAAACCAACTGCTCATACAACTCAGTCAATTTGAGTCAAACCAACTGCACATAACGAAACTTGTGTTCCTACTCAACTGAACCAACCTGTACCAAGTTACTTGTGTACCTGTTCCAAATCAATCATATACTTGTATTAATATAATCAAGTGCTCTGATAGTCAACCAACCCTTCTTACTTGTCCTAGTTCATCAAGTAAGAGACACATTTGAGCAACCAAGATACTTCACATACGGTCAACCAAACTCTATCCAATCACACTCAACTCAATGACACCACAACCAACCTCAATCATAGTAAAGGAATACTTGACAGTTAAACATGATATACCTCAACCAACTAACCTTAGCCAAGAAGATAAAATACTTAACCAACTATGTCAAACTCAATCAATCTCATAAAATCTTAGACACAAAAGGATTTTTCACTCCACTTAAATCAAGTTAACAAATCAAACAAATATCAAGAAAATAGTCACTTAAAATAATGTCAAAGGTTGTCATTAACAATCAATAATAGTTTAGCTCCACTTAGGTCAAAGACGCAATGATAAAAATTGTGAAACTAGTTTTCAAATCAAACACTTATATTTATCAAATAAATCACTCACAAGATCTATTACTTACATGTAAACTTCTCATTCAATATTACACTATACAACAGTCAAGATAAACACCAAGATCTATGCCAACAATATCCAAGATAATCATCATATCTATATCAAGATCACTTCAATATATATGCCAAGATAACCATCACCATAGTCTCCATAACATCTTCAATGAATTCAAATATATATATACCAATATATAGGCTCATATACTAAGATCAAAGATAAACTATATCCATGAAAGACATGTGCCAACACAAGAGAAGCCCAGAAGCATGATCCATTCCTTTTTAAATATCATAATATGAAGAGACAATAGAAAACCAAAATAAAATCTAGATCATGTAATCACATATCCCTCATAACAAGCTTTCCAATGAGCCAAGAATTTGGTAATTTTGATTATGTATGAGAACATTATGCCTATTTTAGTGAAGATGCCTAGAAATTTCTCTGTCACAAAATTTCGCAATTTTCTCCAACAGTTGTGAAATTCCTAAGAGAATTGATGATGGAAAAATGAAATGTTTGATATTTTATTTATATAGGTTGTGGAGAAAATTTATTATCTTGGGCCGACAAGCAATTCAAAATTACAAATAAAAATTCTCTTTTGTTTGGTCGGCTCACCCAAAAAGGTGGGGTACACCAACTTCAAAAATTCATATCTCTTTAACTGTAAGGATTTAGAAGATGCTCCACATATCAATGAAAATGGATTGACGAGGACTATCTCTTTATGATGGGTTTATTTGAAAATTCTTAGTCTAATACTCTTAAATGCTTCAATTTGTACAGCACATCAAGACTCCACACATAAATGTGTCAAATACCATGTTACCTTATGCATAAGTTCCAAGGTCAAAGGCTTCAATGGACATCATCAAGGGAATGATGGATTCTATGGTATTCACATCCACAAGATTCATATTAAAAATGAGGAGGGCTCCACCATATACTCATCATATCAAGGGTATCAAGGACCCCGACACCACCAATCACGTGGGAACAAAGACTTTTTCAATAATATCATCATTATTATACAAGATGGATTAAAGGACTTCAAGGGCTTCAACATCATCATGTTCAAGGTCTCCACATCATTAAAATCATATCCAATGGTTCCACTATATATCTTCATCACCATAAGAGTACCAACAACCCAAAAGAGGGGTACAAATACCTCACCACTAGTTTGCAACACCTTATGGGATTCATATGCATAATCACAAGGCTACTACATGCCAATGACCATATAGCATCCAAGGAATATCAAACCACGATATATGTGGGTTCAAGACCTAAAATTTCAAGGAAACCAAGGACCCCATAATAATGGGTTCCAACATACCACCATAAGTGTGGGTTCCAAGACCTAAGTCTCCACAAGCAAGAGGATCAAGATCTAAGCTTGTGGATTCAAGGACCCCACATTAGATGAAATTTCAACTCAAAATGGGCCTCCTAAGGAAAATAATAAAATAATAGTTAAAATAATAAAATAATATTTATTAATTTTGGAGGAAGAAAAGAAAAAAAACTATTTTTTTGTTCGTATTTTCGACATATCTCCCTGTGTTTTTACTCAAATTTCGATCAAGAGAGCTCGTTGGATGCGGACATCACCATCACATTTTTTCAGGTGTTTCTTGTTTCTTGGGTAGCGGGGTCCATCAAAAGTATGCTGAGTGGGTACTCGTTGGATGCGGAATTTAATTCCACATCCAACGAGCTCTCTCGATCGAAATTTGAGTAAAAACACAGGGAGATATGTCAAAAATACGAACAAAAAAGTAGTTTTTTATGATACCTATCCCCAAATTTATATTAAAATTTTGTTTAAGACCTATACGGTTTTTCAAATTTAAAGCAATTTCATTGGCTAACACATGATGACATAGAATTTGAATTATGGTTGAAAGGCCCATTTTGAGTTGAAATCTCCTCTAATGTAAGAACTTAACAACCTCAAGACCACCCAATGCAAGCAATGGGATTCACCATCAACACATCAAGGACTTTACACACATGAGCCACATCATCCATCCAACAACTAATCACGAGATCAAAACAAGTACAAGCATAACAAGCAGCATAAAGACTAGTAACCAAAGATCAACCAGGAGTAAGGAACTCAACAATGGACTCAAATGGAACCAAGATACAACTTAGGGGCAGTTGACCAAGTCAATGGGTAACCAAGGCTTTTTTCATTGTTCCAAGGCCTCCAAGGTCTTCAAGTTTGGGCTTGGACAAGGCCAAAAGGGCTTGTCTACACAAAAAACCACAAACTAAACTCTAACCATCAAGGGCTCCACAAGAGGCACCAATGACTCAATAGTTGGAATCAATGACCAGACACTATTGGCATCAATGACAACTTAATCAACAAGATCATATAAATTTGATATCTTCCAAATATTAAATTTGGTATCTATATATTAATTAAACTTGATATTTTCGGATTCTAAAACAAGTTGAATATATATACAATATTTTGAACCAACTAAACTATAAACAATGAAAGTATTGTTTTCTTGACTATATATATATATAACATTAAATTGAAAAACAATAAATTTATAATAGTTAACATATAATCAAGAAGATACCATTTCTATTATTAAAATGAAACATAGTTAACTTGCATGAAACATAAAATAGGTACTAGTAAATACCTTGCACCACTTTAAATAAATCTTATTAAGTTTAAAAAATAATATCAAAATCAAACATAGTTAAAGTAATGAATTTAATGTAGTAAAATTTAAAGCATAGTTAACCTAATCGAGAAGAATCTAAAATAGGTTACTAATTTTTATTATTTATAGTTAATGGTAGGATCATGGTATTATGTGTCATGTAGTACTAGATGTTGCATGGTATTGACATAAAGTGATGTTATAAAAGAGTCTATTTAGATTTGTAAGTAAGATGATGGTTGCAAGAGACGATCCGAGTTTGAGATCACAGTTTTTCAGGTGAGGGTTACTTCTTTTGTTTTCTATTAGATCATGGTGGATGTAAAGTTTGTCTATCCAATTTACTAAGAGGATTTGGGTCATATTCAATGTGATTCCATCTTAGAAAGCCATAGGTTGTGGCTAAAGGTCTTTCGGAGGATTTTTGGTCGAGATCCAGAGGGTCTATTAGGAGGATTGTCATAGTGTTGTTGTAAGCAATCATACAATAAGAAGAAGACAAACATCTGCTACATTTACCCGAAAGACTAGGGTTTCTAGGGTACATCTTGTGTTCAATTTTCTTTGTGGATTATAGCTTACATAATGTATTTTCAGTTTTCATGTTCAGTTTTCATGTTCAGTTTTGCAATATAGTTATTTTCAAGAAAGCCTAAATCAAGGATTTTAACACAAAAATTCACATGGTATCATAGAAGTCAAGTCCGAGGAAACTGGTATTGAGGGTACCTTATGGCCATGGTATGGGGCGTACGACCTTTGATCGTTTGACCAGCCACAAGTGGAATCACAGTAGGAAAGAGTGTAATTGGGATCTAGTGAAGTCAGAGTAGCCAAAGTGAAGTGACTGGGCATAATCTTGAACGATGGAAACAATGATTGACAAAGTGAAGTCGGAGTAGCCATGAAACAGGAGGAAGTGGTGGGGTTGAACTGCTGGCAACGAAGACCACAGTCTCCATAGTGGATCGGGCTTGAAGAAAAGAGTAGCACTCAAGTGGGTTGGGTCGTGTGTGCAACTGAAGTCGGGAACCGCAGACGAGTAGTGAAGCAGCTCGATCATGGAACATATGCGCTGAGCTTCTGCTAAAGCTCGGCATAACAACGCATAGAAGCTTGCGTCACAGGACGTGTAGTCCCCAGGAGCTGGGTGAATATCTGGGTGAATATTTGGTTACCGGCTCAATGGAGTTGTAACAACAAGTTGAGCCTTGAGCGTGTTAGGGGATTAACCCATGAACGTAGAGAAGGGTTGCTAGAAAAGACAAATATGTAGCTGTGCACGTGGAAAAAGGAAGCTGGTAGAGGAGAGATTAGTCGTGGAGGATTAATGGCATATAATGACGACTCAAGTGTGAGGAAGAGTTAACATCGCCAAAATAGAAATTAAGGCGATGGATGTGTGAGCCGACTGGCATGAAGCATAAGTGGCACAATGACGAGAATTGGGAGAAATTCGACGACGTCTGAGTGCATGGCGATAGGGAGATAACGAACAACGGAGAAGGCTGCGGAGTGTTGGGAAACGCTGCCTGTAGCTGTCAGAAGTGAACCAACAGAGCTACCAGGGTTGTCCAGCTAGGGAGGGCCGGACATAATGACCCAGGAAGGGGTATGTCTTCGGGAACCCTATAAATGCTGAAAATTTAGGTTGTGGATGGCCAAGAAGGGGTTAGAAAATCCCAAGGGGTAGCCCAAACACTGCCCATGAAAGTATGGATAGGCCTTGGGTAAGGGGCAATTTTTTTTGGGTAGATGTTAAAGACACATGGATGTTGGCGGAGGTACTGAGCCTGGTAGCAATATTGACAACTACATCAGTAAATGCATGTGATTGGCTAAGTTATATGGCATTTTTTTTCAGCGTTTGGAGTGATGGAATCCAATATATTTTTTGAGATGAAATTATGGATGAGGAGCGCAAATATTTGAGTGCACATTAGATGCAGTTTCTTCCAATTCATAGGAATCAACTGCAGTTATAGAGGATGTGTTCAATTGTGTGAAGTATCTTCTTTGCTAAGAAGGAGTGCTAGATTTTGGTAGTTCTGTAGGTACTTCTAAGTTGGGGGTGTTTAGCAAGATAGAAGGGGTTGAGTGAAATTCTCTATACAACACTGTAATTTTTAGGGATGAAATTTCGCCAATTGACTATATTTTGGGTTTTTTTCAAAAAAAAAAATCGTTGTTTAGTCATTTTTAGTCTCTAACATTGTCTATATTTACATAAAATATGTTTTTTTTATAATAATATTCACCAAAATTTACACATTTTAGTGTTAGTTGTATGTTTCATATTTAATATTCTTCTACCTATCTAAAAACATGTTTTTTTCAATCCAAAACAATCACCTAGAATACCATACTTAAATATAATATTAGAATCCTTAATAAATACCCTGCTACACAATCTTGTAATAGTATCTTTTGTAATTCTTTATAGTCAATGGTATTGGAGGAAGCATGGTAATATGTGTCCCATGGTATTGACCATGCTATTAACATAAAGTGATGTTATAAAATCTAGTCTATTGAGAGTTATAAGTGAAATCACAGTTGCAAGAGACGAGCTTCCTCTTGTAGTGAGTAGTCTAGATCTAAGTTTGAGATCACAGGTTTTTTTAATGGAGAGTTACTTCTCTGTTGTCTATTGAATTCAAGGTGGATCTAGAGTTTATCTATCCAGTTTGCATATAGGAATCGGGGAATCTTCATTGTGGTTTAGTGTCAGAAATCCAGAAGTTGTGGCTAGAGGTCTTTCTCAGGAGTTTTGGTCAATATTCAAAGGGTTTATCTCGAGGACTACTGTAATGTTGTTGTAAGCAAGTATAGATCCATCTTAACTATAGCTATATCAAGCACCAAAAGTGATCAAATAGAATCTCAAACTTAGGAAATGCTTGCATCATAAGGGATTTGATCCTTCTCAATGCTTATCATATAACCATAGTTAAAATAAATCTATATTGATATTATTGAAAAATTAAAAAAAATCAATCAACTATTATAGACCAAAATAAGATGTACCTCTTCAAATCTCTCTCAAATCTCTCTCAAAGCTTCTCCACTCTCCATTGGAATTATAGAACCAATTCGCTCCCTTGACTCCTACCAAAAACATTTTTGGATACCTAGAAAACCTAAAAAAAGTGAAGTAGCAAGGGGAAAAACACATAGCGATTGAGAAGAACAAATTGAATCTAATGGAATGATGCCATTAATATGTTATTATTAATCTTAAAACGACAAGATTTGTCAATAAAACCCTTGATGAACGAGACTGTATATGACCATCATCCATAAGAAAGCCATCGCAATCTCAATTTCCGAATTGAATTGTGATTAAAATGGAGATGAATCTTTGGAAGCGTAAGATATATTGAGATATCACTTTTTCTTTCACTTAAAACATACTAGAAAGAATCCAAGGTGCATGTTGAATCCATGAGAAACAACAATTCCAGTGATCTTAATATAAATACATACAAATAAACTACCAAAACAAATAAAGTGAAGCAATTTATATTGAAAACGCATCTGTAAAAGTCATGAAAATCTACAACAACTTCCACCGATAATAACATTTAGGTGATCTTCATGAATTTACACTATCACAAATATGCAACTTAGTATAGTAATGGGGAGATCAATCTTTTACTCGGTTTTACCTTATATGACGTAATTGTGAAGTTATAAAATACAAATAAAGATTTTGTCAAATTGACTGACTGTTACCGATGATAATCTACGAGTCCATCACCAATTCATAATGGAATTTGGTGAACAAGGCTGACATGTTTTCTTTCTCCTCGAATTGTATCATTTCTAATTTTCTCTTCAGTTATGGGAAAGAGCCCATATATATGTTATGCTCCATATCCCCGATTCAAAAATAGAGGCATGGACAAGATCATCCTTGACACCAACCGAAGAGGACGGGTGCCCTACAAAGGTCTGATCAATAATTTAACTTCTATAATATTTAGGGTTTCAAATTACACATCTCTCCATTAATATCATTGTCTTAAGCAGTAAAAAGTTATGATTATTTTTAATCTTATCTGTGGCATTTTTTATATCTAGAAGGACAAGATGAGTGGATATAGTAATATAAAAGATAAATGATGTCAAAGTTTGAAAAATAACAATAGTGTTTTATGCTCTCACTATAACTGAATGAACCCTTAGTTTGTTAAAGCAACATGTTACCAATTGAAATGGCAGGTCTTGCCACTAGTAAGCATATATAGAACAAGTGACTACTGTCATTTTAGCCACTTATCTTTAACTTTTTTGGAAGCCAATGTCTCCTAGGGGAGAGCCCTATACCCTACAAAGACACTAAACACTAAAATAAATCTCGTGCATATGTGGATTAGTGACCAATTCCTAGTGGAGTCTTAAAAAAGGAGTGAACAATTTCTTTCGGGGATAATTTAAGTGTTGCCATTAGTTTAACCATAACCATGCATCTATCTGAATGTTTAACTCAAACATGCACATCACTAAAATATAAGGTAGGAATAATGAATTATCTATATTATCAATTCCCCATTTAATCCCAAAACAAAATATAAGTGAATTGAAGTCAAATTGGAATTTATATTAGCATTATAGATTCGGTGATATTAATAACAAAATAATAAGTAACATATAAATAATAATTCAAATAATGTAAATAAAAACATAATAATTAATAACCAAATATAAGTTAATGTATATTCTTAATAAACATTAATAAAACATGCAAAATTAATAAACATTTACAACATTCATGTTAATATCAATGCATTTGATAATAATTTAAAACAGATAGACGTTGATGTAACCCTAGCGAATTGGGAAAAGCCTGTAGCGTCAAGGGAATGACGGAGGTTACGGGAGCGCAGAAGAGGCCTGCGGAGCCTAGCTGTCGGAAGAGAAGGTCGTGGGTGGCCTCACCACAACGAAGGGGAGGCACTAGCTACGAGGAACACTGCCAAGAAAAGAACATGCTCGAGATGGAAGCGTTGCTATGAAGGAAACGCAGTATGTGGAGGTAGAGGAGAGCATGTGGGTTTTGGCCGCGAGCTGAAAGAGGGTGACCGGGGAAGCTGCAGCGTGCTGCTAAGTGTTGGAGGGCAGGTGCTGGGAGTAACGGAACTCAACGATGTTGCAGTCCGTGGGTTAAGGTAGCGCGCAACGTAGAGGGGGAGGGCGAGCGTTACGAGGAAGCTCAGCAGGAACAATGAAGATCGTAGCTAGGAGGAGGCTTCCAAGAGTGTATGGGAGACAACCCGTGGTGTGAAGGCTTGCAGAAGGTTGGAGCGACCCGCGAAAGGAGATAGATGCGGTGGGCAACCAAAAGGTGGCCGGCGAGCATGAGAGCAGCTACGATGAAGAGAGTAGCAGCGAGAGTGCAAACGCAACCAAGGTAGAGGGTGTTTGCTGTTGGAAAAATGTAATTACTCGCAGATCCGTACCTCATTCTCAGCCGACTCTGTCAGAGTCTCTTGTCGATCCCTCTGACAAGAGGGAAGAGTCCACGATTCGGCATTGTAAATCAGTCAAATTTATTTCTGAAGCTAAGTTGTTAGGTAGATAGTTATTACAGTCTTTAATGGTGAGTCAGTCGACCCATGTAAAAGCAATCTTCAGGTTGCCTATAGATAGAAGAAAAAATTTGTAAATCAGTTTACAGACATTAGACAATAGAGAGAACTCCGGGTGAGAAAAGAGAAGTTGAAGCTCAAGCTTCTATGTAAGTGATTCAGTCTAAGAGCCAAAGCTCTAGACTGACAAGTCTGTAATACTTTGTTATTTCCGCATAGTTAAATATATGAAATAGTTTATGGTTGAATGCATGATTATTTGGCAGCACATATTTCCATATTTACTTGAGTAAATGTCTTTTACAATTACTGTTAAGTGAAAGATTAAAGAACCCATAAATTTTTCACCGTTTGAAAGTTCCAGGGTTTTATGGCACATTGGTCGACTCAAGTCTTCCTACATATTTGGGCATATGTTTTTATAAGTTCTTTGGATTTGTTAAGTGTCCATTTTTACTTCATCTTACTCACAGGTGAAAAGCATTTGTAATTTCTTAAGTCTTTAGACTAAGAAACTTACTCTGTAGATTTCGACCAAAGTGAACCAACTTGAGAGGTCGGTTGAGTCAGCCGACTTGAGTGGTCGAAGAGGTGAGTCGACTTGAGAAGTCAAAGAAGTTAGCCGACTTAGAACCAACAAGTAAGTCGAAGTAAATCAGTCGGGTGGAAAGGCCGACCAAAGTTGATAGACTTGTCTAGTCAAGAGAAAGACAAGTTTCACCCGACAAGTGAAAAAGAAAAAGAGGTCGTGAAAAGTAAAAATTAAATTTTAATATCGATTGAGCCCTAAACTCAAGTTTAGTCGGCTTGGTTTTGGCTAACTGGTATTAGAGCAAGGTTTATATCAGACCAAGGTTTATATCATACCAAGATTTAGGAAATAAATCTTGTCTTAAAAGGTGAAAATTTAATTTTCTAAGGAAAGTTAATTAAAAATTAAAAATGACTTCCACTTCTGGTTCACTGCAAACTCCAATTTTTACAGGAAAGAATTATGAATATTGGTCTTTAACAATGAAGGCTTTATTCAAAGGTCAAGATGTCTGAGAGATAGTCTAGCATGGTTATGCAGAACCAGCAGACATGACAGCATATAACAATCTCACACAGGCTGAGAAAGATGTGTTGAGAGGACAGAGGAAGAAAGATGGAAAAGCTTTGTTTTATGATACATCAAGCTATGCATGAGAGCATACTCCCAAGAATAGCAACAAAAACTAATGCTAAGCAAGCATGGGATACATTGGAGACTACCTATCAAGGTTTGGATAAGGTAAAGACATCCAAGCTGCAGATTCTGAGAAGAGATTTTGAATCTCTGTCCATGAAAGAATCAGAGAATGTAGACACATTCTACACCATAGTTGTTGGGTTGATAAACCAACTGAAATCTCATGGAGAAGCCATAGAATACCAAAGGGTTGTTGAAAAAATTATCAGAAGTCTTCCCCCAAAATTTGAAAACTTGGTTGTGACCTTAGAGGAACACATAGACACGACAACATTTACCATTGATGAGTTGCAAGCTTCACTCATCAATCATGAACACAGACTCAACAGAACACAGACATCATTGGAAGGTGCATTCACAACATAGTCATCCATAAGCCGTGGTAGAGGCAAGGGGAGAAACAACTTCAGAGGTAGAGGAAGAAGTTCTTCAAGAGGACGAAGCAAAAGTCCTGCAAATGTTGGTGGCAGAGGAGATAATCAGAACCCAAGTCAGCCAAGTGGCTAGAGGTTTGATAAATCAAAAATTCAATGTCATTACTGTAAGAAATTTGGTCATTATGCATATGAATGCAGAAAGAAGCAATATGACCAAGGAAGGCAAAGCCCAAGTCAGTCAACCAACACTAGAACTTCAACAAGTGCAATGTTAATGGCATCAACATCTCCAATCGAATGCAATGATGTTCAAGAAAGTCCACATGAAATATGGTACTTAGATTCAGGCTGCAGCAACCACATGATTGGTAACTTAAATTTGTTTTCCAGTCTAGACAATTCAGTTAAAACTGATGTTACACTTGGAAACAATGTCCAAGTTACTGTCTTAGGAAAATGCACTGTTGATATTCTAACCAAACAGGGGAAGAGCAAGTATATCCATGATGTCTATCATGTCGAAGGTCTGAAACATAATTTGTTAAGCATTGGACAGTTGTTACAAAAAGGGTACAGTGTCTACATGGAAGATGATCATTGTGTGATCAAAGATAAGCATCCAAGCAACCAGCTGATAGCAAAAGTGCAAATGACAAGCAATTGCTTGTTTCCATTGAGAATAATTCCCGACATGAAAGGGAAGACAAAATCAGGAGTTGCATTCAAAGCAGAAAGTGAAGAAACAGTCGAGCTCCTCGACAAGAGAGAAAATTGCAGCGCTAATTTGCAAGCTGCATTTCAGATAGAAGTAAAGGATGAATCCTGGTTGTGGCATTTCAGATTTGGACATCTGAATTTTAGTGGGCTGAAGCTACTACACACAAAGAATATGGTGAAGGGATTACCATTGATCGATAGACCAGAGAGGGTTTGTGAAGGCCGCATTTTTTGCAAGCAGCACAGAGAGACTTTTCCAGTCGGAAAGTCCTATAGAGCACACAGACCACTTGAAATTGTGCACTCTGATATTTGTGGTCCAATGCAGACATCATCCATTGGTGGATACAAGTATTTTCTAACTTTTATTGATGACTACTCAAGAAAAACATGGGTATACTTTTTGAAACATAAATCTGATCCATTTGGTTATTTTTCAGCAATTTAAGGCACTCGTGGAGAACCAGAGTGGGCACCGCATCAAGATCTTAAGGACCAACAGAGGAGGTGAATATGTTTCAAATGAATTTCTGAATTTTTGCAAGACCCATGGCATACAAAAACAATTCACTGCACGGTATACACCTCAGCAAAACGTTATAGCCAAAAGAAAGAACAGAACTATCATGGAGATGGCACGCAACATGTTGGCAACCAAGCATTTGCCAAATGAGTATTGGGGTGAAGCAGTCACAACTGCCGTATACATTATGAACCGGTGTCCGACAAAGAGTGTGAAAAACAAAGTTCCCCAAGAAGCATGGACAGGTATGAATCATAGTGTTTCCCATTTAAAATTTTTTGGTTGTGTTCCTTATGCTCATATTCCAGATGAGCTGAGAAGGAAGCTAGACAAGAAGGGATAGAAATGTATTTTTGTCGGCTATTCAGAAGACACAAAAACATACAAGTTGTATGACCCTGTCGCAAGGAAAGTGATAATCAGTCGAGATGTTCAATTTGTCGAGAACAAATCATGGGATGGAACCATCAACATAAATTTCAACATTGTGTCGAACATCGACAATGATGATATGGAAGAGGAAGTGATCCAAACACCACATGTAAATCAACCGGTTGCAGCACCATCGACTCCCATAACACCAAGAAATGGTTCAGCACAAGGACCATCGACATAAGTAGCAGCTCAAGCTACACCGACAAGTACACCAAGAGGACAACATACTCCATCAAGCATTTCGTTTAGGTCGACATCGACAGAACCGGTGAAGACAAAAAGTTTGCAAGAGATATATGAAGCTGGTACACCTAATTCATTCTCTCTCTTTGCATTATTTTCCCCTATATATGATCCACTAGCATTTGAAGAAGCTGTTGAAGAAGAAGTATGGGCACAAGCCATGGATGAAGAAATAGAATGCATTGAGAAAAACCAGACATGGGAACTGGTTGATGTACCAACAGACAAAGATGTAATCAGTGTCAAATGGATTTATAAGACAAAGCAAGATGCTGATGGGAATGTGCAAAAGCATAAGGCAAGAATGGTAGCAAGAGGGTTCACACAGCAACCTGGCATTGACTTCAATGAAACGTTTGCACCTGTTGCATGCATGGATACAGTCATAACAGTTTTGGCCATTGCTGCACAAAACAAATGGCATGCTCATCAAATGGATGTCAAGTCAGAATTCTTAAATGTCAAGTCGGTATTCTTAAATGGATATCTAGAACAGGAAGTATATGTGGAACAACCACAAGAATATGAAGTTCCAGGTCAAGAGCATAAAGTGTACAGGCTGAAAAAGGCATTATATGGTTTGAAGCAAGCTCCTAGAGCTTGGTACAGTCAGATTGATTCCTATCTCTCTGAAAATGGATTTCACAGAAGTGAAAGTGAACTGAATTTATAAACCAAAGTTGATGAGCAAGGTAAGAAGTTAATCGTCTTCCTGTATGTAGATGATTTAATATTTACTGGTGATTATGGCATAGCAGATTTTAAAACAGTCATGGAAAGTGAATTTGAAATGACTGATCTGGGGCTTATGAAGTTTTTTCTGGGCATTGAAGTTCAGGAGTCTGAAAGTGGTATTTTTTTATCACAGTCTAAATATGCAAGTGAAGTTTTAAAAATATTTAACATGTCTAACTGCAATATGGCCCCAACACCAGTAATAACAGGTTTACAATTGAGCAAGGATGATGAAGGATCCACTGTAGATCCTACACTGTTCAAAAGGCTTGTTGGCAGCCTTATGTATTTGACATCTATAAGACCAGACATTATGTATGGTGTAAGTCTGATCTCAATGCTCATGGAGTCACCAAAGACTCACATTGGCAAGCAAGTAAAAGAATTCTGAGTGACAATGGAGGTAGCATAGATGACAAGAAAAGCACATATGGGTACACATTTCATTTTGGTATAGGTGTTGTTTCATGGGCCTCAAAGAAACAACCCATTGTAACTTTGTCTTCAGCTGAAGTAGAGTATGTTGCAGCGACAAGTGCTGCATGTCATGCTGTCTGGATGAGAAGAACCGACTTGTCATAGAACCAACAAGAACCGACAACAATCTTCTGCGACAACAATTCAGCCATAGCATTATCAAATAATCATGTGTTTCACAAGAGAACCAAGCACATCGACACAAGGTTTCATTTTATAAGAGAGTTGGTGAATGACAAGGAAATATGTTTGGAATTTTACAAGTCTGAAGACCAACTTGCCAACATCTTCACAAAGCCATTGGCAAAGGACACATTCCAGTATCTTCGTAGTTATCTTGGAATGACAAGTTCTCCACAGTGAACTCTGTCATAAACAGAGCATGTCTAAGCTCTGAAACATTTTGTAAATTTTGTTTTAAAAAAAAAAACCCATCTGCTCATAATTAAGGGGGAGTGTTGGAAAAATGTAATTACTCGCAGATCCATACCCGACTCTCAGCCACCTCTGTCAGAATTTGTACCAGTCAAGATCTTGTCGATCAGTCTGACAAGAGGGAAGAGTCCACGATTCGGCATTGTAAACCAGTCGAATTTATTTTTGAAGCTAAGTTGTTAGGTAAATAGTTATTACAGTCTTTAATGGTGAGTCAGTCGACCCATGTAGAAGCAATCTTCAGGTTGCCTATAAATAGAAGAAGAAATCTGTAAATTAGTTTATAGACATTAGACAGTTGAGAGAACTCCAGGTGAGAAAAGATAAGTTGAAGCTCAAGCTTCTGTGTAAGTGATTTAGTCGAAGAGCCGAAGCTCTAGACCGACAAGTTTGTAATACTTTGTTATTTCCGCATAGTTAAATATATGAAATAGTTTATGTTTGAATGCATGATTATTTGGCTACGCATTTTTCCAGATTTACTTGGGTAAATGTCTTTTACAATTACTGTTAAGTGAAAGATCAAAGAACCCATAAATTTCTCACCGCTCAAAAGTTCCAGGGTTTTACGGCACATTGGTCGACTCAAGTCTTCCTACATATTTGGGCATATGTTTTTATAAGTTATTTGGATTTGTTAATGTGTCCATTTTTACTTCATCTTACTCACAAGTGAAAAGCATTTGTAATTTCTTAAGTCTTTAGACTAAGAAACTTACTCTATAGATTTCGACCAAAGTGAACCGACTTGAGAGGTCAGTTGAGTCAGCCGACTTGAGTGGTCGAAGAAGTGAGCCAACTTGAGAAGTCAAAGAAGTCAGCCGACTTAGAACCGACAAGTAAGTCGAAGTAAATCAGTCAGGTGGAAAGGCCGACCAAAGTTGATAGACTTGTCTAGTCAAGAGATAGACAAGTTTCACCTGACAAGTGAAAAAGAAAAAGAAGTCGGCGTGAAAAGTAAAATTTAAATTTTAATATCGACTGAGCCCTAAAATCAAGTTTAATTGGCTTGGTTTTGGCTAACACTTGCGAAGGAGACATCCTGCGTTGAGGAGCGTGTTGCAGGTAGGAAAGGGAGTGTCCACCAGTGTGGAAAGGCTATGAATAACAAAACGCTGCGCTAACCCTAGCTAAAAACATAACCTAAAAAACTAACTAACCTAAAACTATTCTAAACACTAACCAACCTAATACTACTCTAAAAACTAACCCTAGATTAGTTCAAAACTAACTCCTAAACTAGGTTTTGTGAGAGAAAAATGTGAAAACCTACGAAAAAACCCTAGCACAATCCCTACCTAACCTAGGGTTTTTGAGGAGGAGCGCTAACCTAGTGAAAAAAGGGTCTTAGGTTAAGAAACTAACCTCAAAGAGCTAAGGGGAAATCCTAGGGCACCCTCATAGGAAGGTGTGTCGCTGTTGCTAAGGTGACATGAAAGAAAGCAGTGACCTATCATAGGGCAAAGTGCAACTCTAGCGCTACCACTAGCATGCGCATCCACTAACATCCAACAAAAAGGTAAGAAGCCTGGCCTCCTTGTGCTTGTGTTCATCCAACAAATCGAAGCATCAACAAAAGCAAAGATTCACCAAAGAATTACCAGAAAAAAGCTTGCATTAACTAGAAAACATCCCCACCAGAAGCACATCCATCGAGATAAAACCTTAAGTAGGGTAAAACAAGTGCATAATAGTATTATCCCATAGTTTTGATTTACAAATGAAAGTGAGGAGATCTATTTATATGATCTCACACTCACTTTTACAAATAAAATCTAAGTCGACATGCCTTAAAACAAGCTAAGTTGCAATTATAAAAATGTTAACTTAAAATTAAAAGAAAATAATAATAAAATATAAACTAAGGTCGACTGCCTGGGGTATTTGCACCCCTAGGTGCCAAAACATGCTCAAATAAGTGAATCGCTCCAAACCAAAGGCCGGATCAGGATGGAGGGAGGGATTTATGCCTATGGAAATGACCTAGCATGGGAACAACCTCGCATGGAGGATTCCTTCCTTCAAGGAAAGAAGGCCATGGAGAGCAAGGACCCACTAACTGAAGGGCCAGGAGGGTGCATGAAGTGGCTACAACTAAATACTAGTGTCTCGTGGCTGAAACAGAGGCCACCAAAGCGCGCAAGAAGGGAATGGAGCCATCAGACCTAGTATTCAACCTTCAGTGGCCTCGGACACCAACCCTGAGGTTAAAAACCTCTTTAACAGGTAGTCAAAAATGCCATTAATCCATATTACCCTTAAAGGGGGATCAAAGGGTTCAACCATGACTGTCATCGCTCAATAACACCCCTCTTGGTCGGAAATTTTGGCCCTCTCTCTATGGGGTACACCTGAAGGTGTGTTGGGTACAAGCGCAACGTAACACAACATAATCCTTAATTTGTTACAATAGTGTGGATATATATGTAGAATACGAAGTAGTCCAACTTTACTAATACATAGAAATGGTATTGTATGAAGTAGAGTATTGAGGTAAAGGTGTACATGTGCATGGATAGAAATGATGATAAAATATTTAAGATAAAAATGTATATAGAATGGGTGTAAGATGATGAGTAGAGGAAATGACAACCTTAAAACATGTACTCTATCATAGCTATAAATTAAATTACAGAATTCCTATGATTTTAATGAAGTAGGAATCTATCAATGTATGTATAAATTTGGTATAGTGTGTCGTTTAGCTATAAGTCCAAGGGGAAATTGGCATAAAAAATAAGAAAATATGGGAAAATCTCATACTTTTTACTCATAAAAGAAAGCCTTCACTCTCAATCTCATGGTGATGGTTGTAGCATGACATAAACCCTGTCTCATGAATGGAAAATTTTGAGGGTGCATCACTCACGATAGAGACTCCGTGTAATTAAGATCAAAGGTAAATCTTAGGTGTAGATGAAGAAGATGGGGTTTCCACACAATAATAAAACTGAATGATATTAATTATTTTGTATAATATTATCTCAACTATTTCATTATGTACAACTTCACTTTCATAATTATAAAATAGATTCCAAACATCCAAATCCTTTAATTGAGCATGAATGAAAATTGAAATTGAGTATTTACATAAATGTATTTTACAATTTACCCAATTTAAATTTGGAGTTGACATGTACTTATTTTTATAATTTTTTTTTATATATTTAGGATCTGACATGTGCCACATAAGCTACCATGACATACGTGACACATCTCATCCACCTTTTGTTGTAGAAATCACCTCTAGGTGCAACAAATCTTGCAATAAGAAGAAGGAAAACATTTGTTGGTTTTCCCCAAAGGACTGGAGTTTCCGAGGTACATCTTCTATCTGATTTTATCTATGGATTATGGGTTAGACAATGTATTTTCAATTTTAATGTTAAGTTCTGCAATATAGTTAATTTCCAAGATGTAACTAAAGAAAACATTAAAGAAGTTGTAAATCAAACGTTTAAACATGAAATTTCACATCATGGGAATATAAATATGCGTAGTCACTCTTTCAAAAAGTGACTAAAATTTTTTGTATCATATTTAGTTATTATTTAACATGTACAAATATAATAGATGCAATTTAAATTAAAAGGGATATGTTTCAATAATGATCTCCTTTTCTCACTCCGCTAAATGGAGAAATCCCAACCCACAATAATTTAATCCAACCCTCATAATTTATGCATAGGAGGGCATAAAATAAATTGTTAGTATAAGGTAGGATTGTTGGGCTAGGAATCCAAATAATTCCCATCAGTTATTTATCTCTTGAAATATAGTTGTTTTCTATAGGGAATTTTTAAAAACCCTTCACCATCAAGTGGAAAAGAATTCCCAGGGAAAGAGGCGTCGTGCTAGAGAAGGTTAAACCCAAGGTAATGTGTTTCTATTCTCTCAGGGGGGATACCCACCACTTGTTTAAAAGAGGCGACACACAACCGTAAGAGGGATAAATTCTCCCCCTCCCCACTTGACATAGGTTCTTAGTGGCCAAAACATAGGATATATACCCTATAGGTTACTGTCATGGGATGTTGATGGTTTTTGGATCGATGTTTGTTGGCTACTGGTACAACTTCCAAAACCCATCACTAAAACTGATCATTTGTTACTATTGCAAGATGTCTCCAATGGGTTCATAACCATTGGCAGGAGTGTAATGCCCCATTCTAGAAAAACTCATGTGATTATTCCTTGAGGACATTTGATCACAAATGACCTAGATTGATGTAATGCATCTTGACACTAAAACTTAAATATTATATGTTGTGTGATGATTACTGTATTATTTATTCTTATGTTAGAAATAAATGGTTGCAACAGATTTAAGTACGATAACTAACCATTGGTGATACTGCATAAAAATGATAATATATATTTCAATATTGAGTGTCATGTTTCAAAAAAATCTTCTAGTGTGATATGGAAAGCACAGGTGCGAATTAACACGAGGTGGCATAAATTTTGCATGGGCTCCAGATTAAGCTTGAATATGGTACCAGGTGTTGTAATGCGATAAATTGATATTTTATTAGTTTACATGATCTATTTGATGCATGCAGATTGAATTTGTGCAGGAATAGGATCATGATTGCCAATCGATCCACACATATGAGGCTGTATGGGGGAATGCATGCCATAAATAACATAGGTTTCCATGTGACAGGTTGAAAAGTGAGAGGTACTTTTTCCCCCAAGATGCATCTTTCCATGAGGGTAGGTCGCATATTCAGTCACTCACGAGGTTTTGGCAGAGTGTGCAATGAAGTATTGACCTTATTCCTCAATCAACATTAGTCTCTCAACATGATGACGAATTGAGTAAACATGGTCTCAATCATCGTAACACGTCCCCGCTGCTGAATAAGATCTATTTGAAGGTAATGTGTATGACCATGGCACCCTTGATAGAATAATGTTGAATTCTATTTTAAGGGAATGTGTATGACCATTACACCCTTGATAGAAACTTGGTAAAATTAAACTAAAATATAGAACTTATAAAATATGAATGAGAAAAATAATTTATAAAATGAAAAATAACAAATTAAAAAAGAATTGTACATGCTAAGAATAAATAATAAATTAATTATGTGCATGCCAAGAATAAATAATAAACTAATTTAAAATAATACCATGTGCATAACAAAGGCAAGAAATTAGTTAAAGAGAATTTAAACTAAAACACACCAATTAAGGAGAATAAAATAAGAAAATCAATTAAAGGAATATTAAGACTCAAGTGCACACACAAATGTAGGAAAAGAAGACTCGAGTGCACACACACATGAACATGCAACAAAACCCTAAGAAACACTATAAAATAAAGGCAAGGCGATGAGTGAAGATCATCTTTTCTTGATCTTGAATATTTTATATTTTTCATCCTATGTGATGGTTGAGGTTTCCTACAATGAATGTTGAAAGTTTGGTCCTTGGAAGCGATTAAGGTTGGGAGGATCGGAAGAAGAATGGTCCACTTCCAATCATGCTAATATTGTGCTTCTTCCATACAACCTTGTTTCATCTCAGGGGTCCCTGGGGAAGAAGAGTACCATTAGGAGCATGTAGGGTGGTCAACCGATGGACGCAATGATTGGAAATTCGTTTGATGCTACATCAACATGTGTGGCATGCAGATAAGGGATTCGGTGCTCGAGGATGACCTATAGAGAAAGAACTGAGTTAGTCTTTAGTTCTTGTGAATCTCAATCTAAACAAGTTTTAAAATTGTTGTTTATTAGAAACATGAAAATGGTTATTGATATTTATGATGGAAAGCAAATACTTATCCATATATATGATAAAAGGTCCATTTGGTTTTATGTTTATGATCTAGTATATAGGAGGGCATCTACATTTGGTATCGTTCCATGCTAAGACCTGGGGGCTCAATAACGATAGTATATTTTCAAGGTGTAATAACGCGGATTTACAAAGAGGAAATTGAAATCTTATTTGGAATGTTTGATTAAGTACCATCCGCACTAAATAACACAAATCTAAACTTATTGTAGTGGAATTTGCTTATCATTTTAAACAAAGAAGGAAAATCACAAGTCTGAATTTAATTTAATTTTTTAATGTATGTCGAACATCAAATCTAATATCGAAACATAATGTAGTTTTAGTTCTGTGCATTACAGTTTAAAAATGTATCAAATTTTAGATTTAACATTGAAACACATATGTGAATGTGTTATGCTCACGCTGGGTTAAAAAAAAGAAGGGGTGTCACATTGATCGATCTTTAATATCTTAACATAGGCGAAAGTACTTGTAATTCATATCATGGCGTAGGAAATTATCTCTAAGTGTGCCAATGGTGCTTTAATGGGAATCAAACCCATGACTCTAAAAGCAATTATTCCGGACTACTGTCAGGTGTACACTCCCATTAATGTCATTGTTATATTCATATTGAATCCGACTTTAAGACCTCCCAAACAAGTCATAGAGCAAAGAAATTGCATCATCGTACCCATCTTCCTTACAAAAAAACAACAAATGTGTATATTGTATAGATTTAGGCTGGGAACATACCCTTTTTTATTCCATATTATCCCAAAACTCTAGAGCTCAACTAAACATGCCAGTTTTCTAAAACAAAAAAATATATTGTAAGAGAATTATAACATAGATAGGAATTCATAGAGGCGATGAGATGTGGAGTGTACAACATTAAAATTAACATATTATGATACACTTGTCATTACATTGATCGATTTGAAAAGTTCAAAGTACAATCATAGTCATCCCTCGTTGTTGCATTATGTAGACCATAATAGTCGCAAAATTGATGGTGGTTATTTTAATTTAAATACTATCGCTATGACTTCAACTGAGACCACTAACATAATTGAAAAAAAAATCTACTTTCAATGGAATACTAAACCACAAATACATGATATATCATCCCAGATTGTAATCATTCCAAACATACCAGGAGTTATGTGTGAGGTTGAAAGATGATTTGCATTAATCCCTAGAAGCATCAAAGAGAAACATTTCAAATGTTTTCTGAGGCCTTATAACAAGATAAATATAGGCGATAGGAAAGAAGATTTGAAGAATAAATTACTCTAGTTTGTAAAGGGACCACTGAAATAAAAATTCCTTTCTACTATTTTATGCATTGGAGCTTTGTAGCTGGGGACTTAGTGTCAATATAAAAGTAGATTGTATGATGTAATTGATGGAAAGAAGAGAAAGACATGCAGGTTAGTGTTCGAATCCTTTGCTTCATAGATTTATTTTTATAATGTTGTTCAGAGGGATTGCAGTGGGTAGGCCATAGGAGGACACCCACCTGGAATCACTCAAGGTCATTTCACAAAGGGTATATCTATGCTTATATTCATCTTCACAATTCATGATTAGTAGTTGATTATTGATAGGAGGGCGTTTACCTTCACCTAGATGTCATATCTGGTGAATTGAATTCCTTGAGAGTTGTAAGTGGCCATCCTTCTCCATGTCCATCATGAAGCATAAGTAGTGTTTCCTTCCAATCCTTAAATAATTTCAACCATAAAATTTTGGCATTCTCCTCTAAGATTTTCGTTGCTTTCAGTCTGTGAACGATGGAATTTTTTAAGAGAAAAAGACAATAACCTGTTATTCAGTGGAATTAAAGTTATTTGTACAATAAACATAGGATGTTGTCCCAAAGGAAGCAATCATGTTTGAAACAAAAAATAGACTATGCTAAAAAAACTATTTAGAAACATATAATGTCCTAGAGGGATGACCATATCCCATACTACAAAAAAACAATAACATCTCTTGAATTTGAAATACTGAGTTCATGAAAACTGCCCAGATATTCTAAGAAAAAGGATAAACATCTACGATCAGACTACTTGTACTCTTCAGTCATAATCTATCTCATTAGACTTAAAACAAAGTGAAAGTTGTACAACTAGTATTCCTATAGAATCCTTTGTCCACCATCCTGCCGTCTTCAAACTTAAAAAAAATGCCTTCTTCGATACCCAATTATCTTTTGAAGATATGATATGCAAGTTGATTATTTTCCCTGTATATGTGAGTGAAAGAAATAGAAGGAAATTTAAAAATGAGGTTCCAAATCCTTTCTCCCCATTGATCCAACACTCACACCCGAAGAGACCCTCTATCTATTGCCCAATCCACTCTAATTGTAGAGTCTACACATATGTGCACAGTATGAACATTATGAAGAAGCACACGCTGAAGTAGACCCCAGAGGGTGAGTATCTCATCCCAAGTATTGGTACCAATACCTGCCCCCATCCAAAGAAAAAAATAAAAATGTGCAGACACCTTCCAGACCATACCAAAACCACACTTTCTATTTGCAATAACACCATCAAAATGTGCAATAGCACAGTTAGAGAGGTAAGTAATGTCATGAACCTATCTACAAGGTTTCCTCACCTAAGGCTTGTAGTATTCTTTATAAAGGCCAAGGATTTTAAAACTTGTGACCTGAGTCTGAGCAGGTATGTCTTCAAAGATGCATAAATTCTTCGTCGTCCATATGCCCCAATAGACATAAGAGGCCAAATCCTTACGGCCAGGATTATGTAGAACCCACCGTCTAAGATAGTATTCGAAAGATCCCGTGTTCTAACCCCCCACATATTTAATGTTGACACCACTTCCTCCCAGACCATACTAGTAAAATGACATGTCAAAGGCAAATGTTGTAGATCTTCAGAACTATTATTTCAAAGGTAGCATAAACTTGGACTTGAATCCATTGGATAATAGATTGTCCTAAGCCAATATGATGTCTACCAAGCAAATCTAAATGAAGTACATAGATTTTAATTGAAAATTCCAATTCTGGAGCTTCTTGAACCATCAACTTTTCAAAATATCCATCATGGCAGAGGACATGAGCTCATAAGCACTTCTACCAGTGATTTATCATGTAGCACTGCTCCCTTACCAAAAGAAGCTATTAGGTATATTAGTGATTCTAATTCCAATATGGTCAAGGCCAACCACACAATAGCTCCATTTCATTTTCAGGGTCCTATTAGTACCAAGGCTTATCTAGAAAACCAATAAGAAGAAACATTAACTATTCTACTCCTTACATGTGCAAGGCTATGATAACCATTAGTATGTAGACAGATACAAAGAGAGTTAAATGGAATATAGAGGTATGATTCTCCAACAAAAGGGTCCACACCTAGGCAAATTAATTTCCCATCATCGACTCTCCAGAAAAATCAGGTTCCCAACCAATGATACACTTTCATCAAACTTTGCCAAAAGTTGGAGACAGATGCAATGGTCTTGTTTTGATTTATGATCCATGGCAGTTGACATCCTCTTAAAGTATTTCACATGAATAATATTCTTCTAGATTCCATTAGTAAATAATTGCCTCCATAGACTTTTGAGTCTAGGGGCCTCACTAAACCACAAAAGGTTCTTAATATCCCACCCCCCACCCCAAGATTTTAGGAAGATAATTTTTTTTCCATCTCACCAAATGAAACTTTGACTTATTACCACCCCCTTACCACAAGAAATGGATCATTTTTTTCTGTATGGCCTAAAGAATAGAGACATGAATTTGTGTAAGGCATAGCCAATAGATGGGAATGCTTTCCAGCACAAATTTTAACACGATGAGTCTTCCACCTAGGGAGAGCCATCTAAAATCCTAGCACTCCACCTCTTCTCCACTTTCCTAAGCAGCCATAACCAATCTGTTTTACCATAGTGATTAGGATTTAAGAAATAACCCATGTATTTAAAACCCCCTCCAAAGGACTCCAACTATAAGGGAATATAGTTTAACCCAGGACAAAATAGTAGGGCCAAAAACATATCGATAAAAGCAATATTTTTTAGGATTGATCTCCATACCTGGGGCCTTAGTGAAGAGGACGATGACATCAAAAAAGCACTCCATTCATCAACAGTCCCACTGCCAAACAAAAACACATCATATACGAAGAGTATATGGGTAAGGGAATGAATTGAAGTCACTTTAACCCCATGAATAGACTTCTCGTATTTGTCATGTGCAATGAGTCTGTTGAAGCCTTCCATAACCAACAGAAATAATTGTGGGCTCAAAGGGAATCCTTGCCCGAGACCCCTTGAGCTCTTAAAGAACTTAGAAGGTGCACCACGGACTAAGACAAAGAAGTGAGTATAAGTAACATAGCTCATAATCCAATCAACCACCATAAGAGCAATGAAAATTTGGAAGAGGAGAAGCCTCAAGAAACCCCATTAATCCACCCTATCATATGTTTTGTTTATATCCATTTTGAGAACCATAGCTACTGATTTCTTTTATTTTATTGAATGCAGCCATTCTTGAGATACCCTAATGGAATCTAAGATCTGGGTTTCTTTTAGAAAACCAAACTATTCTTTGGACATGCACTTAGATAGCTTTGGCTTTAACATGTTTGCTATAATCTTAGAGATAATTTTATAGATAAGATTGCATAGGGAAATTGATCTGAAATCATCAAAAGTAGCGGGCTTAGATTTCTTCAGAATTAACGCAATAAATGTAAAGTTTAGAGATACATAAATGTTCCCCTTCAACCTGACCTCCTCAACCACATTTAAGAGATCTAGTCCCAGTAGTTCAAAGAAGTGAGTAAGTAATTCAACAATCTAGCTATTAGGCCTAGGACTTTTAGATTTTCCAAACCCTTTTATAGTAGTCTCAATTTCATCCAAAAGACAGGTCTACCCACATAGTCACCATCTTCCTCTAAGAAAAATATGGGGTAATGTTGAAGCACCTTGAACTATGAACCAATTTTAGAAGTTTTAGGGTCGACAAAGATGTTGAAAAAATGTGTAACCGCTGCATGTTCCAACCCTAATTAAGAGCAGATATTTTTTCCTTCAGAGTCCTTTAGTTCCCAAATAGAATTTAAATTCTTACGCTGACATGAAAACTTGTGAAATTTTTTGGAGTTACAATCCCCATGATTGATCCGGATGGCATGGATTTTAAGCCTCCAAGTTTCAGCTTGAACTCTTAAGAGACATACTTTCCTAGCTTCCATCTCAATCAAGTGATTCTTAGTGACCTTGGAGAAGATGCTTGAAGGATATTGTGAATAAATGTTCATAATTTGTTCTTCTATTTGAGCCAACTCCTTAGCATGATCCCTTTTTTGTGCTTTTCCCAATTTCTGACCATTGTTTTGATCTTTTTCAACTTGTTTGTCAAGTAGTCCATGACAGAATCCCCATGACCCATGGATGAGGAAGAATGGAAATCCTTAACCAAAGTAAGGAACTTGCCATCCTCTAACCAAACATGGTTAAACTTAAAGGGGTATTTATGATTAACTTTATCCACATCAAACTGCAGACATATAAGGTGATGGTTAGAAGTGCCAAATCTAATTAGCCAAGGATGAAATCTCCCCATAGAATCTAAAAAGGTCTCAGATAGAAGGAACCAGTCCAATCTCTTGGCAATCCTTTACCTTCTAGCCCTCCCATTTCTCCAAGTTGGGGCAAGTGGACAAGGATGATGATGATGATGATGATGGTTAACATCCCCTGAGACCAAACTTTGTCTATCGAACCTAAAGAAATGAATTATTTATTTTGTTTTAAAATTGTATTCCTATGCTCAAAAAGCTTGGAGAGAAGCGTCTCGAGCTCACTATAATTTTGACATGTTAAAAGGCTAGGAAGGTCGGTACTGCAACAAAGATTATGAAACTGATATCTAATGTGGGTGTATGTAGGGCACTCTAAGAGGAAGTGATTTTCATCCTCAATGTTCATATTCTCACAAAGATGGCAGATCCTTTCCACCCATGGTGTTTTAGGAACTACCCAACGATCCGTTTCACTATGGAGCTCATGAGAGTTCTTTCTTATCTTGGCTATATTAATTTTTTTCTTTGAAGTGGTTAAAACAGAGAGATACTTTTGATCTTCTAAAGTAGGGTTAATGACCTCCTTATAGTATCTTACTTTTCTTTTAGCCTCTAAATCTTTCTCACACCACATTTTCTCTTTAAACTTAGAAGTAACAATATTTTTAATGTTATTAATATTTTGCAATGCAACATTTTCGTCGATCTCCCAATGGTCTTTAACCAGGCCCTGATATCTTTATACCAACCTCGCTTGAGCCTTAGGTGGTTTTGGCTGGAATTTAAAGCTAGCTTAGGAAGTCTATGGTCTCCCATGTTATTGATTTTGTGCTTGTACAACAGGAGCCTTAGTCATAGCTAGGCTCTTGATAGGAGAAAGACCCACTTCTATAAGGAGAATGGGGTAGGGTGTATTGCTTTTAATTTTGAGGTTATACGTAATAAAACGCTTCTGGATTTGCTCAATCTTTCTTTGGGATTCTCTAGAGATGCTGCAACCCAAAACCTCATAGCCATACGAGATAACAAGAGTGACTAAAGTTTCAAAGAGGAGCTTCTTTTTATCCCACATCACAAGTTTTGCTACTTTACAATTATTTTCAAGACCAAAATAAGCTTTCCACCTTCCATTAATCCATTTCTCAATGCTATAGTTCCAGTTGAGCTTGTGAAGTTGTGATTCAAAAAGATTTGAGTTAAAAAATTACCCAAAAAATCTAGATGAGGAATGTCACCCCAAACTTCACCGATAGAAAGAGTTAAATTGAGGTCCCTTGCAATTCCCATCCAGGCGAGTTGAGAAAGGAACATAAACTAGAGAAGGTTTACGAGAAGGGGTTTGTTAAGGAAAACCCTCCTTACTAGTAGCTTTGTTACTCCTCCAACGCCTAATGGTCACAATAGCACAACGAATGGATGTCGAATGGGACTGCTCCATGTTTGTTTATCCAGTCCCGTCTCGAGTTTGAGCGGCGCCAATAGACTTCAATTGACGATCTTTTATTCGAATTGGTGTAGGGCTATATATATATAACTCTTGAATGCATGGCCTGGTACCGTCGAGAGTTGGTTGAACCGTAATATTTTATTTTTGTTTTTAGTGTGATCATAGTATGGTTTTAAGAATCGACCGAGATCCATGTAAGGAAGCTGATAGATCCATGTTATTGACGTAAAGATATCCGTTTGTTTTCCATCTTACTTTGATCATGCTGTCTGAAAATTGAATTTACCTCTTGGGGCTTTAGGCTAAAGCCATTATTCTCCAAATCCATCACCTCCCGTTTGCAAGATATGTGCGTTAATGAGATCTGGAGGTTTCACATAAGCATTTTATATTTATAAGTTAATATAGTCAATAGTCAAACGTGTTATAAGGACACTTTGAGTTTTGCAAGAATTATGATTTAGAATATAATTAACTTTATTTCATAGTCAATATTTTAAAGTATTATTAAGTAAGTATTTGGAATTTTTCATGAATTTATGAATTAGAACAAGGGAGGCTGCTAAAGGCAGCAAGTCCTTGCCTTAAGAGTTTGATGAGTCAAAGTTTAGGGTCTATCTCAACATTGGTCGTGATGCACAGTAATAGATAGTATAGTGTATAAAGTTTCATATGAACTTGTTAATAACGTACCAGGATACTTTTCTTTCCTTTATTTTAGACAAAACGCCCTCAAGTTTTGCTACTGAGAAGTATGAAGCGATCAACTCCAAAGAAAACTGTTTATTTTTGTCGAACATTGCCTGTATTCACCATCTTCATTCAAATATAATAATAAATTCTTTATCAAGATTTTCTGTGCATGTCATAGGTGAATCTTATCCTAACTGATCTACATGAACTCTGCATAACTGATCAGAAGGCCAATTTCTAGGTGTTGGCCATTGATATCTGAGATCTTAGGAAATATATGTAATGATTTCATAGCGTGCTCAATAACCTATAACGTTCTAATTCAACTTTGCATTTGTTGTTTACCTATGTAGGTGCCATGGAAGAGAATCAGTGGCATGAAATCATTAGGAGGTAGATGCCACTTATTAAACTCTCTTTTACATGTTACAAGCTTGTTCCCGGTGTGCTTCGCCTCCTGCCAGAAAATCATTGTCCGAGTCCGATACCCCACCGTCACCCCATGTGGCAAAACAACAGCCAGCAGCCTGTCCAGCCAGCTCTCCTCTTCAAAATGTATAGGTCAATAATTTTTCGCTCTCCTCGTTGGTCCGGGGAGAATATGCTGGGCTCATATCTCACCCTTGTTCATTAAGTAGTATTTTAGTAAACTGAAGACTAACAAATTAAATAAACTATTGTTTTGCATAAAGAAATGCCTAATTAGAACAATAAGGCTTCTTCAAAACACTCTTAGGCTATGGAATATTTATAAAGATTTATGTCGACACTTTGCAATTGGCTAAGCGTTACTTTTTAGGCCATGCCTACTACACTATGCTCCTCGTTATGCTTCCCTAGTCGTTGCATGTCGTACAGATATATAACAGTTGGTAGTATGTTCTGGCCAAGTGGCTCATGGTGTGAAACAAGTGTTCCACAGAATGTCAGCAAATGCTTTCATTTATGTCTTTGTACTACTCAGCAGTTCCTTTTCTAGCAGCTTTCAATTCAATGCACCAGCAACGTACCAGTTCCTGATCTCATCCGAGCGAACCAGGTCCCTCCCAGCCAGTGTATGTAGATTCAACTCTAAATAAACGAGTATACAAACCCTCAGATCCAAGCTTCATCTAGTTTTCAATCACCATTAATTCTTTGAATATTGCATGGATATGTAAAATCTATGAATTCTTCAGCATCAGATCTCAAAATTTTTTATGTACCAGACCTAATTGTGCCCATTTGAGATTTTATGGATGATGATGCAATACAAATGTCAAATGTAGAATTTTTTGATCCGTTTGCACCAATTCATTTCATTTTGCTATACGCGGGTCTGATTGTATGCTTGTTTAAACAGAGTGTATAATACGGATGTTGAATTTGAACCAGCGTGTTGCAAGTGGTGGTACTGCAGATGAGGAGGTGTACAAAGTCCTCATTCTTGACAAGTTTTGTCGAGACATTTTGTCACCCCTAATTCATGTGAAAGACCTTCAAAAACATCGGATTACGCTGTATTTCACAATTGAGAAAGAAATACAGACAATTCCAGATGTTCCAGCCATATAATTTGTTCAACCCACATTGAAAAACATAGAGAGAATTATATTGGATGCTTCCAAGGTTGTGTATGAGAGCTTCCATTTGAACTCATTGTCGTCGTTGTCTCAGCCTCTTCTCGAGGAGCTTGCTACAGGGACACTCAAATCAGATTGCATTCACAGGATTGGCAAGGTGTACGATCAGTATCTCGAATTCATAACTCTTAAGAATGGTATGTGTTCTCTTTCCCAGCGTTCCACATACGTGCAGTTGAATGATCCCAATTGAAGTTGCATACTGATTTTATTAATTAATTATGAAGTTGCATACTAGTGCGGATTTTTTTTAAGGAGATAAACCTTTCTTCGTAACCTCAAACATTGAATTCACTGTGAATTTCGTCTGAATGGTTGGGTAAACAATTTTGCATGGTGAGCCTTCGTCTCACATTCACATATAGATTGGGTTAGCATTATTCTCATATAAATACGCATCAAAACCAAGAAGATATAGCATGAGTGAAGCACATTTAAACAAAAAAAAATGAAAATATTGCAAAGGGTAGAAGTAACAGAAAAATATAGAAATCTTCCCTTTCTTCATCGTTATGGAATCCTCCCGAAAACTACACGCTGGTGACAGCTCAAAATTCATTTTGAATATTTTTCCAGCTATGTCCTACAAAACTAACGCATTATGAAATCTTTTTTGCATAAGTTCGGCCTATCAAAACCGTAAAATAAATATCAGATTTATATATATTTCAACAGAAAACTTTTAACATTTAATTTGAAGCAAAAATAATAACAATTGCCAACAATTCCTCGACTCTTTTACTGCATGAAATTATGGTCAATTTGAAAACTTAAATTCATGTCAAATAAACTAAAACTATTTAAGGAGATGGTACATGGTAACATTATGCACTAAGTGAAGAACTATGGTAGTAGCCTCTACCTGAATTCTAGAGGAATGAAAGGATGTTAAGATGCCTCTCCTCCTTAATTTTGACAGAGTTGCTCAGTCTCGATCCATTGAGATGGATTCACTGAGCCGCTACGCCTCCATCCACTCACCTGCATGGAACTTACACCGAGTATACAACAGGTATGTGAACATATTATTACTGTATATAATCAGAAATGCTTTATGAAGTGCATAATTATGCATACAGTTTGACCATTATACTTGCATTGTTGTGGTTGATTCATTGAGTTGCAGACAATTTTTCCTGCTCCCATCTCGCCTTTGTTTTCATGTTTTCTGCTATCTCTCGTAGGCCTGTTGGATTGAGTAGCTTCATTGCATCGGCATTTGGCAGACTCGTTGGATTGAGCAGCTTCATTACATCTGCAGCTTGCAGTGGACATGGCCTTTCCAAAGCCAGGACATGGTCTTTCCAAAGTCTCAACATATAGAGGTTCAACCTACCTACATCAGCTTGGCCCTTCCCATCTGTCAAAGGAAAAGACACATGCACTGCATGCACACCACTTGGCATCATTTTGCACACCACCTGGCATTGTTTTGTTCTTACGTTATAAATGATTGAATGCAAACTTAGGAAACTAATTCATATTTGTTTTGTTTTGTGTTCAAGGTAATTGAAAACAATGGCAAGGCCGTTCATAGAGTCCCTGCTAGCCGATGGAAGGACTAATAAAGGTGGAGAGGCCTAAGAGGTATAAGAGTAAAATCATGGTTCTAGGTTCTACACAAGAAAGAAACAATTCCAAGATAAGCATAGAAAAAGAGGTAGTCTATACTATGAAACTTTTGATGGAGAGTTGGGCTCATCAATGGAAAAAGAGAAGAAAGTTGCTTAGTTTTTAGCTGGTTTGGAAGAAACTATGAACGTCATTCTCTATTCACCCGAGACTAAGCCATTTATTCCTATTGCCTTAGAAGAAGCATGGGAGGAGCACTGCTTGGATTTTGTTACTAATGAAAGCCTGAAGTAGAAAGTCTAAACAACACAAAATCAAAGACCAGAAGTTGTTGTTATGCTCCAACCTTAGGTTTCAATTTGGACAGTTTGAATTTTTACTGTCATAGGAAGCAGCGCCGTAGAACCTTATGTCAACATTTTGATATTTAGACTTAACATGAATATTTTATTTTTTGAATTTGTATAAAGTCTCAACTCAAACTTATTTGGTATATTTTGTATTTTGAAAAGTTAGACAATTGATAAGTATCCTAACTTTAGAGTCATAGTTGATGTGTCCCTAAAGAATATGATCTTAAAATGGTTTGTTGATTCAAATAATTTATTTTAGTTTAACAATATATTTTTAGCAAATAGATGATCATTGAACCCATAAAATAGGATCTAGAAGGAATTGTCTAAAAATATATATATTGTAAAACGCAGTAAGATGGAGAGGTTAGACTTTTGAAGACCAGTGAAAGGCTTATGACATTTGTAAGCATATTTTGAATACAATTCTCTATAAATATCTGGGATCATTTTGATTATGAATTATTGTGCCTCTTGTACATTTGCTGCTGATTTTCTATTTGATTACATAAATTTTAATTCACTATGAAATTAATCAATTACAAAACTAATATCATTTACATTGTGGATATTTATTGGCTGTAATATCTAATCTTCTTTCATATATAATAGAATATTATGTAAATATGTGGAAAGTGTAACTTACTATTTCTAGTGTTTACAACTCAACTAAGTCTTTATCTTTGGATTCACATCTATTCATGGTCATAAGCCTTATAGTTCATAGCTTATTTTTGTTTTATATATATTGTTCAAATATTTTAGACAAACTTGGTTTAACTTGACATTTATTCAACCACTCAAAGATAAAACCAAATGGTTGCCACCTTTATGTCTAAGTGCCCTAGCTTTATCTTGTAGTCGTCCAATACCTTATATAACATAGTCCATAATTAATAAGATATGTATTTTAACTTAAGCATTTTATTATTTATTATTTAATAATAAATGTGATATTATGCAAGTATTAAGAAATCTTGTCTTGCATTTAGAAATTATGATATAAAGGATTTTAAGTCTATTATTTACTATAGATTATGTTGAACATCTTATTGCATCGAGAGAAGTGAGGTTCTTTCCAACTTNCTAGCTGATATAAATAAAAACTATTAAAATTAATATATATATATATATATATATATATATATATATATATAAATTACATCTTGACTATCTATCAAGTACCAAGAGGGATCCAAATGGTAAAAAAATGGATCTCTCTTGATATTTGATAATCCAATTTTAAAATGGATCTAACTAATTTAAAAGCATCACAATTTGGTTGAGTTTAGAAATATTAGTATAAAAGTTAAGTTAAGAATTTAATTCATTAGTTGATACATGTAATATTGGATGCTTCATTATGAAGGTATTTAGAATTTTGTGGTTCCTTAGAAACAAGTGCTGCATGGCAGCGTAGTCCCTACCGATCAAGTTGTTTAGAAAATTTCAACAATCGACATTTGGCTCAGAACGCAAGTAAGTAGGATCGAGACCTAGCATATCTGTGTATCGCCAAGCAAACGCTTCTTTGGATTCTCTCATTGAGAAACAACCGTGGCTCTTACTCAACAAGTGCTTATTTATTTGTGTTTCTAAGACAACGACAATTTCCTTTATGCCTTTGAACTCTTGAAACTATTCAAAGTTTACAGCACCGAATATAAATAGAAGTTGATTTTGTTGAAAACAGATAGAAGGTGTTTTTGTTTTTTTTTTAACTAATTTTGTTCGTGTTTATGATACAACGACGATTGCCATTATGCCTTTGAAACTCTTGAAACTATTCAAAGTTTGCAGCACAGAATATAAATAGAAGTTGATTTTGTTGAATACAGATAGAAGGTGTTTTTGTTTTTTTTAACTAATTTTGTTATGTTTTCTATTTGTTGATTTTTTTTTTCTACTTGCCGATGAGAAGGATATTATTAGTCACATTATTAGGATATTATGTTTTCTATTTTGCCACAATATTTGGTCATATATTGCTACTCTTACTGGCACACAAAGTGTAGTACATATAAAAATATGGCAAGTAAATAGTATCTCAAATCCTATTTTACTTTTATTGAATCTGACATAGGGTTCTAACTATATTGGTAATGAAAACATGACATGCAATGTGTATAGGCTGAAATCTATTTCTTTTCTCTGAGCATTTGCTACCAGTTAATTAACTAACTTTCAATCAACTATATATCCAACAACATTAAATTCAAAATATTAAAATAACCCTTACCCATGTTCATGATAATAATGTCTCTGATTTATTCATGCATGACAAGATGAATTAACCTCTGAATATTGTGTTGAAACAGGGAGGTTTGGGATATGCCCAAGAAATAACTTTCCAAAATGTGGCAATGAATAATGTGTCATATCCCATTATTTTCACCTGTGAGTAAGATGAAGTAAAAATCGACACATTAACAATTCAACATAAGTTATAAAAACATATACCCAAATATGTAGGAAGACTTGAGTCGACCAATGTGACGTAAAACCTGGAACTTTCATGGGATGAAAAATTTAAGGATTCTTGTTCTTTCACTCAACCGTAATTGTAAAAGACATTTACACAAGTAAATCTGGAAAGATTGTGCGGCCAAATAAACATGCATTCAAACCATAAACTATTTCATATATATATTGTCTGGAAATAACAAAGGTAATACAAACTTGTTGATCCAAACTTGTAGGCTCACCGACTAATCCTTTTACAGAGCTTCGGCTCTTTGACAGTATCACATACACAAAATCTTGAGCTTCAACTTCTCTTTCTCTATTTTCTCACTCAGAGTTCTCTCTATTGTCTAACTTGATTTACAATCTTCTTCTACTATTTATAGGAAACCTAAAAATTGCTTCTACGTGAATTGATTGACTAGCCATTAAAGACTATAATAACTATCTACCTAACAACTTAGCTTCATAAATTAATTTGACTGGTTAGATTTCTTAGCTTCATAAATTAATTTGACTGGTTAGATTTCCGAATCGTGGACTCTTCCCTCTTGTTAGACTGACCGACAAGATCTTGACTGATACAGACTCTGATAGACTCTGATAGAGTCGGCTGTGATCAGATACAGATTTGCGAGTAATTACTTTTTCCAACAGAAATGGAGGAGAAAACAAATTACCGAATTTTGAGCAGGACCTGGAAGCTGCAATCATTCTCACACGTAACAGACTCCTTACTCGTCTCTATTATCTACAGCTCATTTGTCGTGGTAGGGAGTTTCCCGTCAAATATGTGGTGTGGTAGGGAGCTTCGAGTCAAATATGTGGTGTGCATGCATGGGACTCTCCAAAGTTTGTGCAGGGTTTGGAGGCCTGTAATACCTATGAGCCTGCAATAACTATCAATCATGTAAAATTTCCAATTTCTATAAGTTTAGAGGCCTCTCTGTAATATATTTAATTTTATTATGTGTGACTTTCAAATCATACGAAGTTTAGAGGCCTCTCTGTAATATATTTAATTTTATTATGTGTGACTTTCAAATCATACGATTTTTTTGGAACATGGTTTTGATATGCCAAAGCTCAAAGAAATAGATAAAAACGAACCATTATTCTTTGTTGCGGATGTTAAATGAAAAAAAACTATGTATCAAAATTAAAAAAAAAAAACAAAATTGACTCAGATATATAACATATATATTGGCTCTTGCTCTGCATACAATTTTGAAGGTAGGAAAATTGGGTGGAAGGAGATTGAACCATTGTCCATTGTGGTTGGATATTCGCACTTGCCCCCATAGCTAGATGTTTGGCTTCCTCCATGGCAGTAATCTTTGTACATTCAATAAGAGAATGTCAACTTGGTTTTAATGAAATTCTCAGTATTGCATTGTACAAAGTATAAGTTCTAAAACAATGGCGATAGAGAGTTGATGGTGATGAAGAGTGGCCATGAAGAGTTAATACTGAGGCGGTGGTAGTTGTGGCAATGGAGACATGGGCGGTGGCCATGAATGCATAGTGGTGAGGCGGTGGATGACTATCAATGCATTGAATGACATACTTAGGATAAACCGGTTGCTCCCCGCAATCTCTCACATGGAGGCTGTTTAATCTGGTAAAGAACTATGTCATATGGCTGGAGCTATTCCCAATACCCATGCCGTTGCTCTTGCAATAACACTTCAAGTTATAACCCAATAGGAGTGTAGAAAAACTTGATTTTTATATTAATCAAAAAATAAATAGTTTGAAACTTTCGTTAAAACATTGCATTGCATTTGAGTCAACCAAAACTAATACTTGGTCAACGATTATTGGAAACAATATTATTCTGGCCTTATGGCAGGGATTAACAAGGAATTGTCGAACGATATTTACGTTAAATAAGAAAAAAAACTTAGCATCACATTGTATTGCACATTGTAAAGCATTTGACAAGACCTTGTCGTTTAATAAATTATTAATTGGAGGATTTTGCGGCATGCACAATATTTCCAGCATTGTTAAGTTATTAGGGAAGGTGTTTGGAAGGACTTAATTGAATATTATTGGATGAAATTGTTATCATGCTAATATTTTAAACATTTTGTTAAGATATTACAAAAGTATGTAATGGATTATTATGGGGAAGATTTTATTAATAAGAAAGTAATTGATATTATTTTGGGTATATATAATTGTTTCAAACTCAAGTTAAAATCAATTATGCTTTAAGTGGTGTTGGTGTAAAGATTGGGGTATTGATGAAAATGATATTTTATAGAACATTAATAATGTCAAAAATGTTATTACTTCTAAGTTTCAAGAGAAATTATGGTGTGATAAAAATTTAGCGGTTAAGAGAAAAGTAAGATACTATAAGGAGGTCACTTTAATCCTAACTTGGAAGATCAGAAGTATCTCTCGGTAGTAACTAGCTCACGGAAGAAAATCAATATAGCCAAGATTAGAACGAACTCTCAATTACTCCATACCGAGACAAGGCATTGGTCTATTCCTAAAACTCCATGGGCAGAAAGGGTTTCCCATTTGTGTGTCTATAAGCATTGAGGATGAAAATCACTTTCTCTTAGAGTGTCTTGCTTACACCCACATTAGAATCTGAGTTTCATAGTATTTGTTACAATACAAACCCTTATAACCTCCTAACTTTCCAAAACTATAGTGAGCTTGGAAAGCTTTTTGAGTGCATGAACAAAATTTTAAAGTAAACCAAGTATTATCCTTGTTAAGATTTGATAGACCCAAGTTGGTCTCAGTAAACATTAATCATCATCATCATTAATATTTGAAAGCATTTTAATTTATTATTAATTATGCATAATATTCGAAAACATTTCTATTTATTGCAAAAATATTAAGTGGAGTATTATTTGAAGGACTTGAGCATTGGTTAAGTTATAGTGAAAAGCATTTATTGGAATCTCTTTTGGAGAGTTTTTCTTAGTTATGTATGGAAATATTTCAAAGAGATTGCTAAGGTTATTGTGAGAGGAGTTTTATTGCACGTTAGAATACTTCATACAACTTTGTGTTGGGATATTTGTATTTTTATATTTTGATCCAAGAAATTTATTGACTCGAAATGGTTAGGGACAAGTACCTTGCCATGCAAATCAATTGAGATCACGTCGACACTTTTAAGTGTTGCGGTTTGGAAATTGTTAAAAAATTATCGCTGGTAGGGTAGAATACATGGTGAGAAGTTCAGAAAGCATGCATATTGTCGTAACGAGTTAACATGGATGAGAAGAGATAATGTGACATCATAAATTAATATATGTATTAAATTATCCTTTTAAAACATAAGTTTAATGAAGAGATAATTTGACATCATAAAATAATATATGTATTAAATTATCCTTTTAAAACATAAGTTTAATGAAGAGATAATGTGACATCATAAAATAATATATGTATTAAATTATTATTTTGAAATATAAGTTTGATTTTAATTTTGGGACGAAGTTTTTTTTTAAGAGGGGGAATATGTAACGCCCATTCTATCCAAACTTATGTGATGATTATTTTTTGGGGACATTTGATCACAAATGACCTGGATTTATGCTATGCATCTTGACATTAAAACTTAAATATTATATGTTGCGTGAAAACTTAAATATTATATGTTGCGTGAAGATTATCATACTATTTTTGCTTATGTTAGAAATAAATGGTCGAAATGGATTTATGTATGATGACTAACCATTCACGATATGCTGCATAAAAATGATAATATATATTGCAATGATTGTCATATGCTTTGAGAAGTTCTTTCCACTGGGGGAAGCACATGTGCAAATTAATGCAATGTGGCGTAAATGTCAAATGGGATCCAGATTGAGCTTGGATATGGTATCAGGGGTTGTAGTGCGATAAATTGATATTTGATTATATTGCATGTTATTTGATGCATGTGGATTGCATGTGTATAGGCACATGATTGTGATCGCAAATCGGTCCACACATGGGTAATAAGGTTTTATGGGGAATGCATGTCATAAATAGCACAATTTTCCATGCGATGGGTTGAAAAGTGAGCAAGACTTTTTCCTGTGATATGCATGTTGTCATGAATGTAGGCCATAGATTCAGACACTCACAAGGTTTTGACTGAGGGGCACATAATAAGGTGTTGACCTTATTCCTTTGTGACCAATAGTATCTTAGCAGGATACAGGGGAATTGAGTTAACATGGTCTCAATCATCGTATCACGTCCCCACTCCAAAATAAGGTCTATTTGAAGGGCATGTGTATGATCACGGTACCCTTTTTTTGTAACTAGGGGAATCGACAACCTGGGAAGGGCTAGTACTCGCCTTACACGGGGGTCCAAGGATCCATTCTCGATACCACTATACCCCTAGGTGCCCCACAACCTCCCACTAGCATGGGTCACGGGTAATGTCAGGTGTGGATTGAACTCATGACCTCTTCTTAACAACTTACTTCAGATCAATCGAACAACCAATGCACCACACCCGTATGGGCTTAAATGTTAGGAAGCCACGGGGGTGGGATTTGATTCACTTATGTGTTCACGGCTCACGAGATCATTTAATACAATCTCTCTGGGTTGAACCACACATTCGACCACTACCTCAAGGTTCCCCCATGGGTAAGGTCGGAATTGAAGCTTTACCACTGGTGAAAAAATCGTCGCTCTTCACCAATAGATCCAACCCCTTTGGGCTGATCATGGTACTCTTGATAAAACCTTGGTGAATTCTATTTGAAGGGCATGTGTATGACTATGACACTCTTGATAGAACTTTGGTGAATTCTATTTGAAATGATAACTTTCACCTTTCCTAACTCCACCATCATTTTGTCCTTGAAATGATGTGCGTTAGCAACTTTTCAAAATACTACAAGAAATATGACTTCTCAATGATGTGTTCCAGCAACTTTTCAAAAGACTACCAAAAATGTGACTTACTTGGATTTAGTGAAACACCTTTCTTCTTGATAGTATTCAACCAACAATGATTTAGATAGATGAAAATTTCTCAATTCCAAGTGTTCTTCCAAGGAATGATGGATGAAGACTTTCAAAAGGTCCTTTGATAACATGCTAGTGCACTCATAAGGACAAACAACATCATTGTGTATGAATATGAACGCATTCGATATAAACATAAACACATGATCTTTCTCTCGGATGGAAACCTAATTGTACTTTGAGGAAACTAATTTGATTTAGTTCGATTCGCAACACTGCTAATGGTTATAGATAGACTTACTTCATTTGTCTTTGCATCAGAATTTGAACCATATAATATCTTTGGAATAGATGGTTGTGGCCAAATTCCACTCATTGATTTCTCTTTAGATGTTATTTCCATTGACGAAACAACCGTTGCATGCCACGTTTGCAAGGGATATTCATGTCGCAAATGCCATGTAACCTCTTCAACTACACCCTCGTGAACCTTAAATATTTGATGGGTCTCAGGTATTTTGTTTTTGACGTCTCAGGTGCATTGATGTCTCACAAACATATTTATGCATTGTATTGTATGAACCAAGTAGGATACGACCGTCCTTGATGGAACCCGTTGATAAACCGTATCCTTGAGGCTATATTATCATCTCTCGGCACTATGAATAACTCCAAAGCGAGCGATCATTTTCTATTTTCTGCACAAAGTGACTATTGGAACGGAACGGTCATGTCTTATCCTATCATCGGCTACCAAACACAATCGTTTATTTTTGTAATGATTCATTGTCTACTCCTCATTTGACCATAATTTATGCATGGGGGCACACATTTTTTTATAAAATTTATGATGGAAAATTATATATATTTTTTAATTTTCGAAATTGATATTTGAAAATTTTAATTTCATTTGTGTACACGTAATTTTATTTTTACTAGTTATAAAAATCGAAAAATAAAAATTACTTTTTTGAATAAAAACGTGTTGGTATAGGGCATATGTAGTTTTTGAAAAAAATTTGCTGTGTACTTTTTTGTGTTGTTGATTTATGTTTGCGCTGATTCGAAGTTGTGGACATAGTTTTGTAAGTATAAGTTTAATAAGGAAATACCAAAAATTATCATATGAACTCAGAAACTTGCACATTTTATGTCAATAAATAGATGATTTAGTGGTGGATCCATTGGTATGAACTCTACCATCTAAGACGTATTCTAGGATAGGGTTTAGGTCTTACAAAAAGAGTAGAAAAAAAAATTAAAGAGGGAGCTAAAAGTCTATTTTAAAGTCCTTGATTGAGGTTTTTAAAAAGCTCAATCAAATGTTTATTCACATTTTTTAAACAAATCAGTCAAGGGTTAATGTGTGTTTAAGCAGAGGCTCGATCAATATTTTTAAATGCTTGATCGAGCTTCTTAAATGATTGATCGAGCATTTAAAAAATGCTCAAATGAGATAATATTTTGATCGAGTTGTCGTTCGCTCAGTTTTCCATCCATTTTTCCTTTTTTTCCTTCCCTCTAATCATACTCATGAATTAAAAGGAACACATAGGTGACAACAATGATAAAATTTTGAGGGCAGGTCTTCATTTTAATTGCAAAGACATATATTCATCTAACCCTTCATAGATGAAAGGACCGATATAAAAAATTGCACTTCAATTGACAAGTATAATTTAATCAAACCCTCCCTTAACAAAATGCAAAAAACAAATAACACCCTTCCAAATATTGACAATTTTAATTTAAACACTAGATACATGAAAATATTATAAAATTTCATTAAAACTTAATGAAAATACATTATATCTAATATGATTCAAGCAATCTCGAATCGAATGGATAATTAGTCTAAATACAAAAGATTCCCACATTCAATTTTATTTATTTTTCCTAGCCCAAAACACAGAGAAATAGAATCATTTGAATTATTGAAACCCAAAATAGGTGAGAGCGTTTGAAATAAAAGCATATTTTAAAGAAAATGAAATGAAACAGAAGAATAAAAAGAAAAAGTATAAAAGCATCTTAAGACGAATATGAGAACCTGCACTGTTTTCTACTGAAAGCTTTTGTAGGGAGTGAACTCTCTTTATACGAATCCAAGCAGCTCCTTGTACTTCAAAGGGTTGGAGTCTGGGCCCCTAGTTTCTATTGAAAACTATCATAGGGAATGAGTTTCCTTTATATGAGTCCAAGAATCTCCTTGTAATTCAAAGGATTGGAGTTTGGGGGCATCTATATTGATAGAGAAATCACCTATATCGTAAAAATCCAATCTGCTTTGTCTTAGAATATTCAAGTCAATGTTAACCACTTTGACAACATCACAACGTAGCAAATCCAAGCACTTCAGCATTGGAAATGCATGAACCATGCTGGATAAAGAAAAATCATGTGCACGAACACCAACAACTTCCAGTGTATGAATGCTCATGAAAGGACTCCAATTCAGTGCGTGTGTCAGATGAACAACCCATAACTTGAGGCTTTCAAGATAACACAAAGAACAAATGTAATCAGGATTTGTGGGAAATTAGGTGCAGGAACTTTATTTGTAAGATTATCTAGTCGAAACTCCAATTGCTTCAATGAATTGCATGTATGTGACAACCAAGCTTGCAAGCTATTCCCATAAAATGGGAAATAAATAATCAACGCTTCCAATGCATATGTGGAAAATACAACACACCTTACAACATCATCATAATGATTGATTCTCCCATTACAAACACTTCTTGTAAAATAAAGGTTGTGAATATTTTCCATTCCCTCTCTTCATATTTTACTAACACAACAACACATGGCTACATCTTTAGAATTCTCAACAAATGAGAGAAAGTATCGCACTATTGTATCAGGAAACACATCCATAATCCCCATCAAATAATCCTTATCAATATCCATGGTATTGACCATTGAAAATTTTGTCTCCTCCTCTCACTCTCCAATCACTACTTTGACCGTATAAAAGCATGGATTTTAATTAAGGCTTGGTGGGCCCCTTCCAACCTCCAACATCAACATAGTGTGTTATCTATACAAAAAAAGTTGAGAGAGAAAGTTAGAAATATATAAACACCACCTTTGTCAACATGCATCGCTATTCGAAGCTGGTGGATGCACTCAATTATTAGTTTGACTCTCGACTCCTCGAGTCCCCCTAACCCTCAAACAATTAATTTCCCTATACTATCTAACATCTAACACCTAACACCTTGTCCATGATTCTCAATATTATCTATCTAACATGGGATGAATCCTTGGTCTCAATCTAATTATTTGTCCACACTTCCCTATTGTAAAATTAATGATTTATAAATATAACGATCATTTTCATAAATTGTAATTGTACAATTGTGAGTTGGTAAATTGTGAAATTATATTTAAATATTACGCTGCAAGTTGTAATTGTAATTGACATAATGCATTGTAAACATGAATATAAGATAAATAACGTATATGAACATAAGATAATTAACATGTATTCACTAGTCGATATAAACATAAACATAAATAACATACACTCATCGACATAAATATAAAGATAAAGTTAACATACATGTGCATAAACATAAACATACTTAAAAAAGATAAATAACATGTATGCGCATCCACATAAACATAAGATAAATAACTCATGCCGACATAAACATAAGGAATCATATATCCATGAAGAAAAAAATGATACAAAATAATCCATCAATATTATAAAACGTTACAAGTGTATATGTGGACATACCAATAAAATAGTGCACAACATGAACATGTGTCATCCAATATGGGGACCAGGTCCTTGATAGGTTGTGTGGTCATCCACTTCTAGTACCTCCTGTATCATTCCCATTGTGTTTTGATGACATGTGATCGAAAATATTGTCTAAAGGCTTGAACTTCAAAAAGTAAAATTTTAAACTATGTAAGTTAGTTCTAGATTTAAATAATACGTAATATATAAGTAGACACATTTTTAAAATTTTAAGTGGAGGGATCAACTTACCTAGCTCGAATCCATGGTGAGATTATCCAAATCATCCTGTGTGGCATCTCCAGGACAATAATGAATTGGAGGGCCTTGTTAAATTTTGTGACACTAGATCCTCAGGCCTGAATGAAATCAATTGTGAAAGAAGATTGCATAAGAGAGAGATGTAATACATTCAACCTTGATCAATAGTTCATGGAAAATTAAACAACACACACGAGAAAAATAATTGGAAGGATAACATTACATCCATTAATCAATAAATAATATGTCATACAATGGTGTTACAAATAGGAGAATTCGAATTCCTAAGATAGGATTTGAATCTACCAACCTAGACTAGCTTCGGAGCTAACTCCAGGTGTGGGAAAATTACCACTAGAGCTCACTAATGTAACTCTGGATCAGTGAATCAGTTCACAACCAGTTAAATGATGTAGGTAGGTGAGAAAATGCACCTACTTCCCTTAAATCATGCAAACCGACTCTAGGATGGCTGAGATTAATCTAACTGATGGGAATTAGAGCATAACTGAACATAACTGAATACCTACTAGGGTCAACTACTGGAGACTATTGGTGGCAATCAGAGTGAGTTCCTAAATTTTAGGGATTGGTCCCTGGAGCTCCTAAAATCACACAGACAGGAACATTGAGTGGTAGTGGTCCCCAGGTGAGTCCCCCATGCACTAGTGAATTGATAATGACCTCCTAAGCTAGGAAAAGACAAATAGACTATGTTGGTCAAGGGAGGATTAATTAATAATCCTAACACCCCCCCTTAATCCTAACTTGGATAACCTGAGACATGGAAACTAAGACCAAAGTTCACCCATACAATCTAAATGCAAAAATTGACTACTTAACAATCGAGGAAATGGGGAAAAACTCATGGGAAAAAAAACCCCTCAAAATAAGTAGGAAAACCAGAATCAAGCTTTCACATCAGTAGAAAAAATTCTTCTTGAATAAAAAGCTTGTGAAAATATTTCTGCAATCTACATATCTGTGGATCAGTAATGCAGTGTGATGGTCCTTGCAAGCACAAGTTTCTTAGTACTGTGCATGTGAACCTCTCCACCTTCTTCCGATCCGATCACAGATAAGAGAATAAATGTTTCCTTTGTATCTTCTTTCTATAGAAAGAGTGACATGATCCAATTTGTTCTTCAGTGAGTAGAATTGTTGATAAGACCTTACCATCATGAAGCATCTCTCTCAACATTTGTAGCACCTCTATAGGAGAAGTGGATTTTCTTGACATAGCACAAGGATATCTATTTGAAACTAAGATCTTGTTATCCTCATGTTAGATGACTCTACAGTCATGTTCCCAACAACCTCAATAAAATTTTGAGCCAATTTAGGCCTAGGATTGTGAGTAGGGACCAGATCTAGATCTGGATCAGATTGAACTTCATCTTCAATTCCATAAACTGATTCAACTTGACCCTCTACTTTGGATTATGAATCTGAAACATTATTGGAAACATTATCATATGCAAAAGGTTTATGTAGGATGAATTTACCCTCCCTTTCAAATGGCACCGCAGATGGAATTGGATCTGAGTATGGAGAAAAGTGTGAGAATTCATATGCCTTCAAGGCATGGTTTTCAACACCTTTCTCTATAAGCTTCCTAGTTGAGATATCTAAGATCTCCACCGAGCCAGGACCAAATACCACTCTCTTTGGTGAACCTATATGAGTCATCTGGTATACAACCAACAAATTTGCTGCTAAGGAGGGTACATAGAGTACATTCTTGAAAATTCCATGCTCTAACTTGATTGAACTCTTTCCTTCATCTTGGATGTGAGTGTCATCTCCCATGTGAATACTTTGACCATCAGCAAGCTGTAATGAAGAGAATAATTCTTTGTATGAGACCATATGATAGGTGGCTCCTGAATCAACGAGGAAGGAATGTGATCTTGGAAGCCTTAAGTGCATGGAAAATCTCATCATGATTTTCAGTCTTGTCTCCATAGTCAGCCTTCCTTGCACCCTCAGGGAGGGAAATATTGTGCTGCTGAAGGAGTTTTGACATCCGATCTATGGTATTCTTCATAGAATATTTTTTGGTTCTTACAGTAGGAACACTTTCCCTTGTTAAACCTCTGATATTTTTCCTTATTAGAGCATGAGGATTCATCTACTGGATCAAACTCTTCCTTAGGTTCGAATTCAGTGTTCTTTTTTTTTTCTTTATGCCTCCTTGGTTGCGCATTCTTTGTCTCACCATCCAAGAGAGAGATTGATTTGGACAGGATCTGAGGGATCCCATATGTATCAGCTTGTATTGTTCCTGCAATAGAGACTCTGTGAAGGCATCAAGGGATGGCATTCACCAATTAGGAGAAATCAGTCTCCCAGAGTGAAATCTAGATATGAACACTGAGAATTCTGGGCCAAGTTTGCTCATAATTGAGAGATCCAATTGCTCATCCTTATTTTCAATCCCACATTGCTTGCATTGCATGACTAGTGATTTGAATGTTGAGAAAAATTGTTGTATATTTTTGAAGTTGTTAGGTTGTAGTGCTATTATCTCATTCTATAGAATATGGCCCCTCAGCTCATCATGTTTTCCAAATAAGGATTCAAGCTTCTCCCATACTTATTTTTGTGTTCTCAATCCCTCCAGGTGAAAGAGTAATTCTATGGATATGTGGATGCACATGAACCCAAATGATTAATCAAGCTTGTTCATATACTTTTATTTTTCAAGTTGTTGTTGGAGTTTGAATTCTCTGCCCACGGTGATCATGTACAGACCCTTGTTGCACAAGACAATATGCATATCATCCCTCCAATCAAGATAGTTGAAGGGGGTGAGGATTCTAGGTGTGAAAGCTGCTGAATTCTCCATCTCTCATCATCAAAAACAACTAATTCTTCAAAAAATATTTAAATGTACCTGCAAAAACACTTCAATTCATTATTTATCCAAATCAAACACTCTCCACTTTCTCTGGGTGCATTACACTTGAATAGAATTCTCTAGAAAGAATCCAGAGGGAGCAAGGAAAAAATACCAGGATTTATGTAGAACCCAATTGCTTATGGTGCATCAATGGAAGTTTCTGAGGTTTGAAGTTAGCTTGGATACCTTCTCTGATACCATATTTAATTTTGTGAAGCTGGATTCTCAGGCTTGAATGAAATAAAATATGAAAGAATATTGTAGAAGAGAGAGAAGCGATACAATAAACTCCGATCAATAGTTCATGGAAAATTAAACACACGTGAGACCAATAATTGGAAGAATAACATTATATCCATTAATAAGTAAATAATGTGTAATACAATGGTGTTACAAATAGGAGAATTCAAATGCCTAAGATAGGATTTGAATCTACCAACCTATACTGACTCCAGAGCTAACTCGGTGTGGGAAAATCACCACTAGAGCTCACTAATGCAACTCTGGATCACTAGATCAGTTCACAACCAGTTAACTAATGTAGGTAGGTGATAAAATGCACCCTACCTCCCTTAAATCATGAAAAATGGTGCTAAGGTGACTGAGAGTGATCTAACTAATGGGAATCAGAGCATAACTTAATAACTACTAGGATAACCTGCTGGAGACTGCTCATGGCACTTAGAGTGGATTCCTAAACTGTAGGGATTGGTCCTTAGAGCTCCTAAACTCATGTAGACTAGACGCATTGAGTGGTAGGTGGCCCCCAGGTAATTCTCCCATGCACTAGTGAACTGGTAATGACCTCTTAAGCTAGGAAAATACAAATATACTATGGTGATTAAGGGAGGATTAATTAATAATCTTAATAGGCCCTCACCAAGATTATTCTAAATTAACATCTCCCAATCATTTTTGAACATCACTAGAGTATCTATTTTCAACTATACATGAGCATGGGTATGGTGACATCATGCATGTAATCAATAAAATAATACTAAATGAAAATTATAAATTAAACATCAACTAGAATTCTATATAGCATTGAAACATAAGTTATAGTACCTCATCAACTAATAGTAGATGATCAAAATACAGATGATATTTCAATGTACCCCGCTCCTCTACAATCCCCTCTCCTATACCCTATACAATTTGAGTAAGGAGAAAGACTAAAGTCATAATAAATTAATTGTAATTATACACATGTATGTAAATTACAAGGTCACCATGAAGGAACTAGCATATGTACTATGGGCACATCATCAGAGCCAAGAATTTCCTGGACAGGAAACGAAGAAGTGGAATGGAGTGAATCCATAAAGTCAGTACTCTGTATGGAGCAACACAAAACAAATCAGTATTACTCAAACAATTCTTTTATGTGTACATGCATTAAATATTATTATTTAACAACATATAATAAATAAATTTAAGTACATAAATATACCTGCTGTGTCGATGGCGACCTAGATTTCTCATATAGACAAAAGTATGAGTCACAATCATGTATATGATATGATATTAGAGACTCATAGTAAAGGAACCAAATATTTGAGTCGTCCATCCACAATAAATCATAATCTTTAGGTCCAAGGGGTGGTCTATACCTCTCCTCGTGGATGGCAACAATAGCGTGAGACAATGTAGTGCATACGGAACCTACCATCAAAGAACATGTCTTAATTTCAAGTTGTGATGGCTTGGATACCTCCCTGGGTCGTAGAAGTGTCTGACTAGGGATATGAATCAATCAATGAGAGGGCGGTATAGTATCATGATCTCTACAAGCCCATGGATGCTAATAAGTGCATCCCCTCCCAACACCATAGAAAGGAGACGATGTACTCATGTAATCAAGATGCATCTATAATACAAAATCTGCATAAATATGTTTAGGAAAGTATAAAGAAACTTATTCATGGTGGGGGAACATTCCCCATGCTCCAAAAAAAATATCATAAATATAAGATGAAACATCCTCAAACCTAAACTCTCGTAATCATAACATTTGTGTAGCAGTGGGATCAGGAGGGATGTGAAACAAAGTTCCCTTGACATCAATTCCCCTTGTTGCAGTTTTGATTTCTTGCCAATTGTCAAGACCCAATACCTTGTCCCTCCTATGGAAAACAATATGTTGGATGCCATTTAGAGGCCCTTCCTTCTAGTGGATGTCCAACAACTCATCAACTACATAGAAAATAATAGACATCATCCATACTAATGGGAAATAGGGGCACATGTATTATCATGTCCCCATATTTTTGGACATAGAAGTGTTGACCATGCCCAACACATTGGGGGGTCAAAAATGCATTAATTACCTCACCTAGGGAATTTTTTCCAAATATTATTTATGAGGCATTAATTAATTAGCCTAGGAGAATGTTTCTAAATAAACATTATTGCGACATGTATTTAATTTTTATTTATCATTAATATTTATTGTGCAAATAACATGTGGATTTGAGATTTCCATGTCAGGCACAGTTGGTAAGCCAACTTGCCAAGGGAGGAGATTAAGAAAGTGGAAACTCTATGACAAAAGAAGTCAGAGAGAAAAGGGAAAGTGTCCAAAAGCTATGAAAAAATATGTCATAACAAAAGCAGGAAATTTTTGGCAAAGGAGGGCAGAATTTCCTTTTGGAGACTCAAAAAATATGTCAGAACAAAAGCAGGAAAGTTTTGACAAAGGAGGGCACAATTTCCTTTTTTGAGACTCGGTCTCAAAAGCATGGGAAAGTAGAAAAGTTGTAAGGGATAAAAGTAGCAACTCTTTGACTAAGGAGGGCGAATTTATAATTCATATGGATGAATTGGATAGGGAAACATCTCCACATGGCCCCTACAGTCCAATTTTCTCAAGGAGGACACATGACTTGGCTAGGGTTAGGGATTTAGGTGTTGACTTGCTCTCACGGGTCACTTATTGCCTCTACTTGCTAAACATGTCACCTAGATTTATATTAAAGAACAATTCAATATCATTCACATATTTTGGTTGATGTGTTTATTTATCTATGCTTATGTGAGCATGCCTTTCTGAGTGATGTGCCTCAGACACTTGGGAGATGAGCCCCAAACCTTCCCTTCCCCACTCCTTCATTCCTCTTCTCTTCTAGTTGCAAGTATGGAGGGATTGATGTTCAACCATTTAATTCTTATCAGACATATTTTTAAGCCTCCATCATGTTCAGGTTGAGCTTTGGTGAAGCCCATGCTTCACCTACACTCTTATCCCTTCTCTGGTCATATTTTAGGCCTCCTGCCCACCATTTTGGAGTCTCCTTATGTAATGGTAAGTATATCCAATGATATATGATGTATAAAATATGAGAATTTTATAATTTATACTTATCATTTCGAAATAATTCCATCCTTGAAGTTTACCTTCTCAGTTTCAGATAAAAAGCTTGATTTGTCATTGTAATGGGGGAAATTGGTCAATCTAGTGCAATAAGGAATAAGAAAAGGATGTGGGTATGATTTGAATGGTTTTATATGTTAATTTAAGTTTTATTAGTCTATTTCATACTTCATATACAGCACTTAAGTCAATCTGTTATGAATTATCTGCTTTATTTTGCACCCTTGCTAGAATGCTAGTTTTAAATGACTAGTTTTACCATTTTTGCTATAAAATGAGTTTTGTCCACTCAAATCCAGTTCTGTAAGTTCATGTGGATCAATGACAGAGCCACCTTCCCATACATAACTCAATATCATATTTTATTTTGGTTTGTACAGTCATTTTGGATCCTCCACTGTGCAGGGTCTCACTAGGCCAAAATTGTTTGAAATTGCCAATTCTTCCCTAAACCCTCCAGAAAACTCCAGATCTGTTAGTAAATATCCCAAATATTGTTTTATGCTGTATTAATTCCTTATAAAACCTCTTCACTTTTCCCCAATCCCCTGGTCATAAGAACGGAAGGAATTTCCCTAGTTTCACGGTTGGGTGACCCAGAAGTGTGGGAGTAGGTTTCCGCATAGTGGAATTTGAAACCTGAATAGTCCCAAATATAAATGTGTTAGGGGAAAGGAATTAAATTTTCTGAAATTACTCTCTTTTTCTTCTCACTTTCCTACTCCCATGTCTGCAAATTTTCTCTACAAAACACCTTGATTTCTCTAGTCTGAAGATGCACTGAGTGGTTATAATTCAATATCAGAAATGTTAATTTAATTTGCAGAATTAGTTAGTGTTCAGGTATGCATATCAGACTTGGTACATTAAATTGGTATCATATCACTTTTCTTGGCTCATCCTGTGGAAATAAGGCTCTCTGTTGACTAACATTGCAGATCATTAAGTCAAGTGCAGCCATGAGGCTCCTACCAATTATTGAAGAAGACTTCGATGAGCAGTATGAAGAATACTGTAGAAGATATGAAGAATAATATTATGAAGAGACCACATGCAGTACCTCATATATATTAGGTAGGGATTATTTTGATGATTTTATTCCTCCATATTATGATCCATCCATTTGGAAGGAATCTACTACTGTCAGTGGTCAAGTGTTAAATGGGAAGAACTCTAAGAAATATTCCCAGTATTTCATGGAATACTATGCCTTAAAGGAAGAGATAAGGGTGGCCTTATCTTTTCTAGAGTACTGCACTATTGAGATATATAATATGTCCAGAGATCCCTACCGTGGGACAAAGATGAGAACGATTGCACACATGGTCGATGGAGTGTGCAAGGAAGTGGAGTCTAGAAGGTTTCCATCTGGAGAAAAAAGAGGAGGAAAGAAAGAATATTCATCAAATCCATCTACTTGTCTAAGCGGTAAGAGGTTGTTTGGATTTTTTCCTATCATAACTTCCATTGACCATGTTGATGAAGAAGCCTCAAGTTTCTCAAAGGAGAAGAGAAATGAAGCAGAGACAGAGATCCATGAAGTTGAAGTTGAATGCACTTCCAGTTTCCTTGTGAGTGATCTTCGGAACACTACTAAGGATGGTGGTACATGTGGTGGTGAAGAGACATATTTTGGATTAGATCTAAAATAATAATGCAAATTAGAGTTACAGACACCTTTTGAGCCACTTAAAGAAGAAGAAAACAAGACCACACCGCTTGGGTGTGAACCAGAAAATTTGGTGGAGGAGTAGGCCACCTTAGTATCACTTTGGGAAGATGGAAATGTGAAGAACATGGAAAATAAAAGTTATGATTTTTGTAGTATCCATGTACACCTGCAACCATATGATCCATGGAAATATAAAAAGTATTCACTTGCATCTGAGGACTGCAAGATGAAGGACAATTGTGAGGGACATGAATCTGCTCCTAGTTTACCTGTTAGTGAACGCAAAATCAATGCAGAGGAGGGTGATACTGCTAATGATGATAAGGGATATTTTGTATCAGATCCAAAATAAGAATAAAAATCATATATGAGTTCATTATCTGAACTTCCAACTGAAGTGGAAGACAAGCCCCCACCCGTTGGGTATGAACTAGGAAAATTGAAGGAGAAAAATCAGATGCAGAGAGATGAACATAGTTCAGAATTTTGGACTCCCTTGCAGCATGATGAAGTTGAGATGACAAGGCATGAAATGATTTATGATCACATGTCATTCCAACCTTTAAAAATACCCCGCACTTCACATCATGGAACTAAGTGTGCAGAAAATTCAAAGGTTGGATTGTCTGTTGAGGATGAGTTATGTGTGGTGGATCCATGCCACAAGAAAAATGGTCATATATGTCAGATATTAGAAGACGAAACCTTGGTGAAGGATATTCTTAGTGAGCCACATCATTTGAGTGGATCACTAAAGGATGACAGAAAGAATCTTAGGGAAGCCATGAAGAACATTGTTGACACCAATGCCTTGGTGGAAAGGTGTTGTTGGAAAGCTTCTGAATGAGAGACGAAAGGAGAAGCCTTTCTAGAGGACATCATAGCAATGAAATAAGGCATGGCCAAGATGAAGGAGAGCTATATGAACTTATTGTCTGATAGATATCATCTCCTCATGGTGGATAAAATGTACCATTGTGCATTCAAGAAGGAAGAAGAAGAATAAAAAAGGCTCGCTAATAAGTTGGAGATCAATAGTGACTTATTGAAGAGAACACAAAGATTCCTTCAAGAGTAAGAGTTGAAGATCTGTCAACTTCAAAAGGAGTTGAAGGTGTCACCCCCTTAATGTTTCATGGAAGTAAATGATTTGGGTTTAATGGAGGAACCTCATGTGGAGGACAACCATGAGGAAAGAGCAGATTTGCAGGTGTTTGTGAAGAGCCATGATGAAGAGTATTTTGGCCAAGCACATGTTGGTATACAAAATGGAATAAAGGAGTTCTTAGCTATGGGAAATATGAATGAGGACATTCCAAGTGAATCAGAAATAAAACATTATCATCTATTCATGGATTGGGTAGATAAAAATATCATAGAAATAGAGGATCAAAGATGTACTAGAATTGCTTGTACCAGTGAAGGGTTGTCTAACACATATGCTTGGAAAGAGACTCATTCTAACAACCCCTTATGGATGGGAGTATTTGATACATAGGAGGTGGCTGATCACATTCCATATGTATCAGCAAATAAAATTCCTTGTTCATCCATTGATTGGGTGGATAGAGACATATTGGGAATGAAGACGGTGGGAAGTAAAGAGTTTAATTTCTGCGATAAATTCTTTGTTGTGAATGGCATTGTCCTGAAATGTGAGAAACCACAAATATTTAATTTTCAGCCATTGGATACCTTCCATACACATGCATATGAGGTGCATTCTAAATTTTTTTTGCTTGAGGAATTTTTGGATGTAGGTGATGAGTTCCAAGCACATGCACATTGCCTAACAAAGGCTGATTTTTATCATGGAAGGAGTTCTCTTTTCAGTGAAGAGTCAGAAGAAATCCCTTGTGTTGGACCATCCCATGATGGGATTTATGGATCCACACCTTTGTTGGACACATTTTGCAGAGAGTTGTTTCACCATAATTTATTCCACACACCTATGGAAGCCAACACACATGAGGATGATAACTGAGTGAAGGGTTTCTTTGTTTTGATGCCAAGTAAGGAGAAGGAGGCTCCCACACTCATCCATGGGGATTTGTTGAGGGAACCACCCCCTTATCATCCATAGAAATTGAAACCTTGTCCTATCTTTGGTTCCTCCATTCATGGTGGTGATTGCATGACCAGTGGTAGAGAGTTGAGCCATTGGGATTGTGCACATGGGAAAGCAATAAAATTCCCATATGTATCTAACAGTTGGAGGATTTGTTCATCTATGGTATGAATGTGTAGGTACTTGCTGGATTCATGAACCTTGGAGGGTTTACCTTTTGCTTATACCATGGAATTTTCAGTAGACACATCCTGTTAGTTTTTCAACATTAAGCTAGCATTATGTTAGGATCTTTACTAAGAGAATAACAAGTACAGCAATATAACATAAGCACATCACAAGAGACAAGAGACACAAAGAGTTTTTCTCGGGGAAACCATAAAGGAGAAAACCCCGCAACTTCCTCAGAGATAGAATCATCACCAAAATAGTAAAAGCCCCAAAGCAGTAGTCTTCTTCTTCTGTCTAGTCCCAGTATTTCCTTCCTCACTAATGCGCCACACTTGAGTGAGTGAATGATGTGTGTTACAAGTGATAAATAGAGAGGCTCTCACTCTCTATTTATATTCTTTCGTTCACTTGAAGTGCACTCAATCATGTTGGCCTAACTTAACAATTACTTACTAGAGCCTACATCTCTATGAGTGTATAATAACCCTAGTGCCCCGAAACTGGGGGGGACTTTAACAATGACTTGACTTGACTTATTTACATTATTGATCCTCCCGATCGGAACATCGGGGCATGACAACATGACTCAAATACATAATAGAAACATCCCAGAATAAACATCGGGTTACAATACATAAGATACATAGATGAATACATTCCGAAGTTACATATACATCAACACTCCCTCTTAATTAGGAAGGTATTCTTTCGACACAATTTTCAGCACTGGTCTTCTTCTCTATATCAACTGGATCATCTTGTCATCAGCATCTTGAGTCTTCGGAGTCTTCAAGTCATCTTCATCTTCAAGTCAACTTCACTGGATCTGGATCATCATCACTGGATCTGTATCATCTCTTGATCTAGATCAACATCACTGGACTGGATCTGGATCATCACTTGATCTGTATCATCACTACTGGATCTGGATCATTACTCGATCTGGATCATCACTGGCTGTCATCACTGGATCTGGATCATCACTGGTGCTATCTCATGATTCTTCTCGTCACAGGAAGTTCTACAGAGCCAGCCCTTTTTCATGCTGGTTGTAGGCCTACCCATCATGTAGGTCTTCACCCAACACTTACATCTAACCTGCTCTTACATCTGACCTGCTCGTCAGAAAGGCATGCCCAGCACTTACATTTGATCATATAGGAACCAATCCTATAGTCACATTAGAAAGGCCCAACACTCACATTCTCTAGCATGATAGGACATCACATCACTAACATCTGTGAAAAGGCTCAGCACTTACATATGACCTACTCGTCAGAAAGGCACATCCATCCAGGAGGGAACACATCCTACCACAGTGATGAATGACTCTCACCCAGGCCGGAACACATCCTACCACAATGATGAAAGCTTTCCACACATTCACTGAGGCTAGAACACATCCTACCACAATGATGAATGACTCTCACCCAGGCCAGAACACATCCTCCCACAATGATGAAAGCTTTCTGCACTTACATTCACCCAGGCCGGAACACATCCTACCACAATGATGAAAGGGCCTGCAATTACATCCACCCAGGAGGGAACACATCCTACCATAGTGATGGAAAGGCTTGCACTCACATCTGATCTTGTAGGAACCAATCCTATAGTCATATCAGAATGGCCCCCAGTCCTCCTCAACTGAGCTACCTAGTAACTGACCAGGCGCCTCCATTCTCCTAGAGAATGGCAGTTGCCCTTACATCCGACCTGCTCGTCAGAATGGCCAACACTCACATCTGACATGGAAGGAACTTAATCCTTTAGCCATGACAGAATGGTTCAGCCCTTACATCTGACCAAGTGGGAACACATCCCTCTATCACATCAGAATGGCTACTCAGTCCTGTACTGAGTGATCCTAGTAACTGACTAGGTGCCTCCATTCCTAGAATGGCAATTGCCCTTACATCTGTCCTACTCGACAGAATGGCCAGTACTCATATCTAACATGGAAGGGAGAAACCCTCTCACCATGATAGAATGGCTCAGCCCTTACATCTGGCCATGGAAAGAACCAATCCTCTCACCATGTCAGAATGGCTATGGGTCTCATCACTTTCTCTTGGAGGGAACCTTGATCTGGAGAACACCAAGTCTCTCCCTGAAGTACTCGAACTTCAGCCTAGACAATGGCTTTGTCAATACATCAGCTATCTGTTCCTTCGTTGCAACATACTAGAGCTTCACTGCTCCTCTCTGCACCATATCCCTGATATAGTGGTACTTGATCTCGATATGCTTCGACTTTTCATGGAACACTGGATTCTCTGACAACTTCACGCAACTCTGGTTGTCACAATGTATACAAGTAGCATCCAACTGGAGATTAAATATATCAGACAGTAGCTTCTCCAGCCATACTACCTCACAACTAGTTGAAGAAGCTACGACATACTCTGCTTCAGTTGTACTCAGTGCCACACAGGATTGCTTCCTGCTAAACCAAGAGATCACACCTGATCCCATACTGAAGCAACATCCTAAAGTACTCTTCCTGTCGATGGCACTACCTGCCCAATCTGAATCAACATAACCTTCCAAGTTAATCTTTTGATTCGCATCATACTTGAGCCCATAATCAATTGTACTGTTCAGGTACCTCAGAATATGCTTTGCAGCAGTCAAGTGAACACTTCTCGGATCTGTCAAGTACTGGCTCAAGGTGTTCACAGCAAAGCAAATGTCCGATCTCGTGTTCGTTAGGTACATCAATGACCCAATCATCTGACGATACATCGTGGCATCAACCGACTCTGATGAAGCATCACTCAATAGCTTCAGGTTCGATTCCATAGGTGTGGCCATAGCCTTGCAGTCCATCATCTCAAACCTCTTCAAGATCTCTACTGCATACTTCCCTTGTCCAAGGAAGATCCCATCTGTACTCTGCCACACCTCCATACCTAGAAAGTAATGCATCATCCCCAAGTCCTTCATTTCGAACTCAGCAGCAAGCTTTCTCTTTGTATCAGCAATCAACCCATCTGTACCTATCACAAATAGATAATCTACATATAGTAGGAGCATCACTGGGTTGCCATCTTCAACCTTGTAGTAAAGTTTGGAATCTTCTTTACTCTTGGTAAAGCCCAAACTGGATAGAAAGCTATCAATTCTATCGTACCAGGTCCTGGGTTCCTATTTTAAGCCATATAGGGCTTTCTTCAATCTGCATACATGAGACTCTCTGTCATGTGTCTCAAAACCGAGTGGCTGTTCTACATACACTTCCTCTTCCACTACACCATTCAAGAAAGCAATCTTGACATCCATTTGGTGTATCTTCCATTTCATTACTGCAGCCAAAGCAAGTACTGGTCTGATGGAAGTGTATCTGGCTACAGGTGCAAAGGTCTCTTCATAGTCTACTCCCTCTTTCTGAGAGAATCCTTGAGCTACAAATCTTGCCTTGTACTTTTCAATGCTACCGTCTGCAGCATGCTTGATCTTGTAGATCCATTTGGAAGTGACAACTGACTTCCCTTTTGGTCTTGGGACAACATCCCAAACATCATTCTTCATGATCGATTGATATTATTCGATCATAGCATCCTTCCATTCTTTCTGCTCTGCCGCTTCTACATAACTGGAAGGTTCTTTATCAATAAAATCACATAGTAAAGCTACATACCCAGAATTAGATCTATTCCTCTTTCTTTCTCTGTGATTCTCTTTTGGAGCCCCACATCTTTCCGCACCTTGGATAAGTTCACGTACCCAAGCAGGTTTCCTCTTATGAGGATTCTTCTCCAGAGGTGGATCTACAGGTCTTTATGGTTCCTCGAACTCTCGATCTTCTTCTTGAGCTTCTTCGTCCATTATTGTATCATGAATTCTGGGTACTTCTGCTTCTGCTTCTTCAGGTTCTTCAGCAGGTCTCTTTCTGGATTTGCTGTAAGCTGTGCCTTCATCAAATGTAACATCCCTGCTGATGTCAATATTCTTGTATCCTGGGAAGTAGATTCTGTAAGCCTTCGAGCTTTCAGAGTATCCCACATATATTCCCTTCTTTCCTGAAGGATCTAGTTTTGTTCTCTTCTCTTTTGGAATGTGTATGTATACGGGACAACCGAATATTCTGAGATGGCTGACTTCTAGTTTTTTTCTGGAGAAGACTTCTTTAGGAGTCTTGTTCTCAAGTACTCTATGTGGAGTACGGTTCTATACATACACCGCTATTCTGGAAGCTTCAGCCCAAAGATGCATAGGAAGATCTTGATCATGAAGCATAGCTCTTGCATCTTCCATGATAGTTCTATTCTTCCGTTCTGCAATTCCATTCTGTTGTGGATTATAAGGAGTAGACAACTCCCTCTTAATCCCTGATTCTTTACATAGCTCTTTGAATTCATTCGAAGTGAATTCTCCACCATTATCTAATCGAATGGTCTTGATCTTCTTTTTAGTATGGTTTTCGATCAAGGCTTTGAATTCCTTGAATTTGCTGAATACTTCATCTTTGTTTTTCATAAAGTAAATCTATGTCTTTCTAGAAAAATCATCAATAAAAGAAACATAGTATGCATACTCGCTTAGTGAGTTTGATGACATAGGACCGCATACATCGGAGTGGATGATTTCTAGGATACCTTTGGCTTTTCTTTCAATGCTGGGAAATGTCTTCTTTGTGTTCTTCCCTTTCACACATCCTTTGCAAACTCCATCATGTTTTGCTTGGAATTCTGGAAGACCTTCAACAGCTTTGCTTGCAATAGGTAGTGCTCTGTAATGCACATGTGCAAGCCTTCTATGCCAAAGCTCATTTGGCTCTACTGTGTCATGGATCAAGGCTTGTTCTGGATGGCCCTTCAATTTGTACAAGCCTCCTTCTTGTTCTCCAATCACTATCACATCATCGATGGTCTTTCCTTTTGGCCACATGATGACTTGACCATCTATGAATGCAACCTGCATTCCTTTTGCATCCAATGCTGAGATGGAGAGATGGTTCTTCTTGAGTCTTGGAACAAACAATACTTCTTTCATTGTTAGAGACTTACCAGAGTCTAGCTTGTATGAAGATTCCCCACTACCTTTTATTGGATATTGGTAGTCCTCTCCTAGTTTCACCTTGTGAGGTGATTCATGTTCTGACAGTCTTACAAAGGATTCCTTGAATCCCGTCATATGTTTGGAAGCCCCACTGTCTATAAGCCAATCATCACTTCCATCAATAATGTTACCTGTGAGAGATGATATCAGAACATATTCATCCTTGCTTGAAGAATCTTCACTTTCATATCTGGATCTCTTTCTGGATGGTTCATCATCCTCTGCAGTATGAGCATGATGTCTTCTTTTGTTTCTCTTCTTCTTATGAGAGTGGTTCTTGCTCTTAGGACAGTCTTTTGCAAAGTGTCCTACCTCATCACATGTATAACATCTTGATCTAGACATGTTCTTTCTACTATTATCTCTATGATGAGGATTCTTACCTTTTGAGTGATGACTTCCTTTTCTTCCTTTCTTGGAGTGAGCTGTGAGGGCTTGGTATTCACTTCCCATCTTCTCTTCTTGAGCTGTTATTCACGCTTCTTCTTGAGATCACTCTTCCCATAGTCTGCTGAATTTGACTAACTTCTTTCTAGCACAGATTCCTTGGATGAAAGCATCCCATGACCTAGGAAGGCCATTCAAAGTAGTCATCACAATATCTGCATTTTCCACTTCTTCATCAACAGCTTCTAGTTTTTCCTTGATCTGAGAAACCCTTGTGAAGTAAGACTAGATAGTTTCTACATTCTGAATCTTTACATTCTTCAGTTGGTTCCTCAGGGTCATCTTCCGATTGATGTTCTTTCCTTCAAACAATTTGGTTAGGGCATCAAACATAACTTTAGGTGTCTTGAGAGAGGACACCCGTGGGATAAGATGATCCGTAATAGAATCAACAATGATCCTCTTTGCCATAACTATCTTATTCTTATGTAAGGCCTTTGCCTCATCTCCCTCTGGAACTGGAACCTCCTCATGAATGTAGGAGTCTAATTCATTCTCTTCCAGGACCAGGGAGATCCTATACTTCCAGGCTCAGAAGTTATCAGATCCCTCAATCTTTTCATCAAGCTTGGTATGATGAGACATATTAAATGAGAACCTCAAATGGAAATACAAAATATTTTAGATCTTACCAGGTTCAAGATGTCGGATCTGAAACTTGAGCTGAAATCCTGTAGAGCTAGTTCAGGAGCAAATTAGGGTTTTGGTTTTCCGAAGTTCTGTCCACCCAAATTCCTTGAAATTTGTCCCTAACTTCGATTTTGGGAAGGAGATCAATCCAAGCCTGGGCTCACTGAAAAATTCCTCTTCTGTAAAAAGCCCTAATTTTCGACCCTAGAGACAGGTCCAAAACTGAAAGACCTCAGAATTGGATTCTGTTTCAACAGAAATATGCGCCCTAAGGAGGAGAGTTGTTCCACCTTGCTTTTGCTGAAAATTTGTGGAGGAAGGTCCACAAACTAGGAATCCCTAGTTCCCGTAGCTGCACAGTGCCTTCTTCTCAGGTTAGCTCTGATACCATGTTAGTTTTTCAACATTAAGCTAGCATTATGTTAGGATCTTTACTGAGAGAATAACAAGTACAGCAATATAACATAAGCACATCACAAGAGACAAGAGACACAAAGAGTTTTTCTCGGGTAAACCATAAAGGAGAAAACCCCGCAACTTCCTCAGAGATAGAATCAACACCAAAACAGTAAAAGCCCCAAAGCAGTAGTCTTCTTCTTCTGTCTAGTCCCAGTATTTCCTTCCTCACTAATGCGCCACACTTGAGTGAGTGAATGATGTGTGTTACAAGTGATAAATAGAGAGGCTCTCACTCTCTATTTATATTCTTCCGTTCAAAACTTAGATATTTATCCTGGAAAACTATCATGGGGGGATAAAACCCATCAAAACTTCCTTGATATAGACTTCAACCAAGTACAATGTAAGACCCCAAGAATAAGACTTGTAAGACACCAAGAAGAAGACTAGACACATTGAGTGGTAGGTGGCCCCCAGGTAATTCTCCTATGTACTAGTGAACTGGTAATGACCTCTTAATATAGGAAAATAAAAATAGATTATGGTGATCAAGGGAGGATTAGTTAATAATCTTAACAGGACCTCAACAGGATGATGCTAAATTAACAATCTTTGAACATCACTAGAGCATTGATTGCCAAATATACATGAGCCTGTGTATGGTGACATCATGCATGTAATCAATAAAAGAATAATAAATGAAAACTATAAATTTAACATCAACTAGAATTATATATAACATTGAAACATAAGTTATAGTACCTCATCGACTAATAGTAGATTATCAGAATCCAGATGATATGTCAATGTACCCCGCTCCTATCAATTCCCTTGCCTATACCCTATACAATTTGAGGAAGGGGAAAGACTAAAATTACAATAAATTAATTGTAATTATACACATGTATGTAACTTACAAGGTTAGCATGAAGGAACTAGTATATGTACTATGGGGACATCATCAAAGGTAACAATTTCCTGGACAAACAACAAAGAAATGGAATGGAGTGAATCCATAAAGTCAGTAATATGTATGGACTAACACAAAACAAATCAGTATTACTCAATTGATTATTTTATGTGTACATGCATTAAATATTATTATTTAACGACGTATAATAAATAAAGTTAAGTACATAAATATGCTTGTTGTGTCGATGGCGCCCTAGATTTCTCACATAGACAAAAGTATGAGTCACGATCATGTATATCATATGACATTAGAGATTCATAGTAAAGGAACCAAATATTTGAGTCGTCCATCCATAGTAAATCATAATCTTTAGGTCCAAGGGGTGGTCTATACCTCTCCTCGTGCATGGCAACGATAAAATGATCTAATGTGGTGCATACGACACCTACCGTCAAATAAAATGCCTCAATTTAACCTTGTTATGGCTTGGATACGTCCCTGGGTCATATAAGTGTTCGACTAGGGATATGAATCAATAAAGGATGGGGTGGTATAGTAGCATGACCTCTATAAGACCCTAGACTCTAATAAATGCATCCACTCCTGACGCCATAGAAAGGCGACGATGTACTCGTGTAATCGGGATGCAACTATAATACGAACTATACATAAATATGTTTATCAAAGTACAAAGAAACTTCTTCATGGTGGGGGGACATTCCCCATGCTCCAAAAAACGGATCATAAATATAAGGTGAAACATCCTCAAACCTAAACTCTCATAATCAGAGCATTTGTCTATTCATGGGATCAGAAGGGATGTGAAACAAAGTGCCCCTGACATCACTTCCCCTTGTTGCGGTTTTGATTTCCTCCCAATTGTCAAGACCTAACACCTTGTCCCTCCTCCTCTGGAAAACAACATGTTAGATTCCATTTAGGGGCCCTTCCTTCTAGTGGATTTCCAACAACTGATCAAATACATTGAAAATCATGGACATCAACCATACTAATGGGAAATAGGGGTGCATGTACTGTACTTTTATGCACAACCAATCATGCTATGATCTAATCTCCATAATTGTGATCATGGTTATCTCATCCTCCCATGGAGCATCATGATCAAGATTAATGTTATAACATGATTTTCCACACCTTATGCATTGTGCCTTGATGTCCTACCTTTGTCTCTTGGTAGACTCATTACATCCCACTTGCTCAATATATTCATGATGCTTCAGTGAGACCCTTAAAAATTTAGTTTTGCTAATACACATGGGTCATTAGTTATACATATTGCATACACACAACTTTATCCACTATCACCCACGTACATCAAGTTTTTTTTCTCAAAATTAAACATATTTCATATTTTCCATGCCGAATCATGGTGGTTACAATCCTTTACATTACATATGCTGGAAAGTGCTTTGATTTGACCTTCCATTTCCCATTTTAGGGATATTTATACAGCCATTGTGAAGCATTGGGGAGGGAGAAACTTTGAGAGTTAGGAAACTATAATGAAACTTTTCCCCATTTCCATTTCCTTGAGTATGCATCCCTTTATCCTTGTTGATTGAAGCTTTTATGTTCATCTCCCAAGCTTTCCATTTTCTTTGCAGTGATCATTCCTTTGAATGGAGGATTGAAGTGGTGGAGGATCAGGTGGAGGTGTTAATATTTTAATGGTTATACAATATCGAAAAACATTTAGCATCAGAACATCATAATCATATGAAAAAGGATCACTGAAATAAAGACAAGCACAACCACACAAAACTCAGAGATTTATCTTGGAAAATCCTCGTAGGGGAGAAAACCCATCAAAAATTCCTTGATATAGAATTCAACCAAGTACAATGTAAGACCCCAAGAATAATACTTGTAAGACACCAAGAACAAGACTAGAGTGCTTCCTCTCCTCTAGATGGAATGCTCCTTCTCTCTCTAGTGAACTTGCTTGAGTTCTAAGTGTGTCCAAATGGGGGAGGTGCCTCCCCTATTTATAATGATAAGTGTAGATTCCTAATAACCCAACAAGTCCAACTTATCCTCCCAATCAAAGCCCACTTTCCTTGGGATACTAAAAAATACATTTCAATAATACCTTTTTGGGTACTATTGACCCAACTTACAATAGAGGTTTTACCTCAATACTTTATATGGTTAGTTACATCAATGACATCCCTAATCGAAGGAACACAATATATTTAAGGGTAATAATAATAATACAAAATATAATATCTATCGTAGTAACATTCCTTTAAAACTCCCTCCTAACAAGGAAAGTATTCTATAAAACAACACAACCTTACAACTGATTGGTAAGTCTCTACATCATAGGAAGTTTTCACAACTACATCAACACCATCATCATCTATGGAGCATCATCATCATGGAGCATCACATCATCGTCTCGAGCATCACATCTCATTACATCATCATGAGCATCGTCTCGAGAGTCACATCTCAACACATCATCATGAGCATCATCTCAAGCATCACATCTCAGTAATCATCACGAGCATCGCATCTCAACACACAATCATGAGTATCACATCTCGACACATCATGGCGAGCATCACATATCGTCACATCATCATGATCATCACATCTCGTCGTATTATCATGAGCATCACATCTCGAGCATCATCACAAGCTCCACATCTCATTGCATCATCATGAGCATCACATCTTGGCACACCATCATGAGCATCACATATTGTCACATCATCTCGAGCATCACATATCATCACAAGCATCACATCTTGTTGCATCATCTTGAGTATCACATCTTATCACATCATCTCCAGAATCATCATCATCTTGAGAATTACCTATAATATCATCGGTATACAAATACTGAGATAAATCACCCACAACATGAACAATGCAGTAACATCATGATCCACAATTGAATGCAGGATCTCATCCACAAATGAATGCACAACCACTTCCATCAAGAGATTACTATCATCTGTAAGACCATCCTCAGTTATAAAGTTCTAAGACAACTCTTAACAAGAGAGTGTTCTTATCAAGGATACTATCATCTACAAATTAATGCAGGACCACTCTCATCATCAACAAGTTCTAGGACCACTCTTAACAAGAGAGTGTTATTTTCTGCAGAACCATCCTCAATAAGGAAACTTTCGTCTACAAATGAATGCAAGATCTCATCCACAAATGAATGCAGGACCACTCTACATATGAGAGTACTATCATCTATAAAACCATCCTCGGCCTGTAAGAGCTAGGATCACTCTTAAGAAGTGAGTGTTTTGTTTGCATGACCATCCTCAATTAGGATATTGTTTTCCGCGACTGAATTCAGGACCTTATCCGCAAATGAATGCATGGCCACTCTACATATGAGAGTACTATCATCCACAGGACCATCCTCAGCCTGTAAGTTCTAGGACCACTCTCATCAAGAGAGTGTTCTTATCTGTGGGACCATCCTCAACTAGTATACTGTCATCTACAACCGAATGTCATATCTCATCTACAAATGAATGTAGGACCACTCTCCATATAAGGTTACTATCGTCCGTAGGACCATCATCAGCCTATAAGTGCTAGGACCACTCTCAAGAAGAGTTTTATTTTCCACATGAACATCATCAACATGTAAATGCTAGGATACTACCGTCTAAAAATGAATGCATGATGACAACATTCTCAAATGAATTCTGGACAATGTCTCGTTAGGATCTTTCTATTCGAAGATATGACCAACCTTCCTGGAATCTTCCCTATGGGGATTCCACCAACCATGTTGGGATATACCCTTACTGATACGACCAGTCATTATAGGATCCACCCTCAGTGATCTCACCAACCATGTTGGGATCTACCCATGAAGATATGACTGGGCTTTATGTGCGAAATCTAGACCAATAGGGCTCATCATTATTTTCTTGTGCATCCCCAAATTCATTATTCTTGTCTTATGGGTGATTGCATACGATCCTTCCTACAAGTCAAATGCATCATTTGCATGGTTAGAAACTCTTTAGGACATATTCAAAATGACAAATTATTATGCATATTCATGCAACTATTTTAGCCAATACAACATTCATCCATATCCCGTATACATAAGGTAATTTTCTAGGTGCCTTCCATCTCTACTGGGACATTATTAAGAGTGTGAACTGATCCCAACATGTCAGCAAAGAGGTTTCATTCTAGATAAGTAGAAATGGAATGTTGTATAGCACCATAGGCCACTTACAAGTAGTAAGTCGTTCATCAATGAAAACACTCTATCATGGATAATACATTTCTTTGAACATAGATATGTACACATCTCAACAATATCATTTAAGAAACTAAATATATAGGAAATGAAAATTCAAGTACTTATCTTTTTTTGTTTGGTAAACTCCCTCTTTATCTTTATCTCCTTGCAGAAATTACTGGAGTCTTCGACAATGTCCTCTACTTCATCGTCTGATTCTGAGGACCTATTCCTATCTTGCTCACAATCAGAAAGGTTGAGCAGGTCTTCTACATGAAAATATTTATAGGACTGTCTACTAATGCTAAATATGTGTGTCCCTGCTAATGCATCCCTTCTTATCGAATGATGAAATGGATAATAATATGATCTTTTTCTTCATTTGTATAATTCCTATGGATCAAGGTACATATTCCTTATCACTTGAGGAATATTCCCTTGATTTCTTCTTAGCTACAATATATTCATCATTGGTTGCACTGAGAGCAACACTGGTCCACTTTTTGTAACATCCTATATCTTTCTATTTGTAGCACTGCCAAACCAATTAGAGTCATCATATCCTTGCAGGAAGATCCTTTGGTCTCTCGCATATATGAGGCCATACTCATTTGTGCCCTTTAGGTACCAGACCACATGCTTTTCCACAACCATGTGAACACATCTCAACTCCACCATGTAGTGGATCAAAGTATTCACCGCAAAGAAAATATTCGGCCTCGTGTTGGTCAAGTATATTAACGAACCAAATTTATTCATGTATATTGTGACATTGATTATCACTGAAGTAGGATCACATAACTCCAATTTTGATGCAATCTATGTAGCTATAGTTCAAAATCTCAAACCTCTTCAGGATCTTGACCACACATTTTCTTTGGCTAAGGAAAATATCCTCTGGATTCTATCACACCTCATGTCAATATTCTTGAACTTTGAGATCTACTATAGTCACTCCCTCTGAGTTGGAGCATTATCCTCCATCTGCATATTGTAGTCTTTGCGTAGAGGAATTCTATACTAGAGTTACAGGTAGCATCCTCCGCTTCTTGATATTTTGTGTATCCATCTATGTCATCTCTCAAGGTCATTAGATATCAAGATCTTCTATCTCAATTTTATTTTAAAGTTCCTCTTGCTCCCATCTATGATATTCTCATCCCATCTTCAACCTTGTAGTAAAGGTTGAGATATGCATCAGTCTAGGTGAGCCTCAAGCTCCTCATGTAACTATATGTGTTATCCGATAGGTGACTTCTAATCTTGTACTCAACCTTTTGCACACATATGAATCTCTGTAAAGAATCCCAAGTCCTAGAGGTTGCTTGACATACACTTTTGTTTCACTAAAGAAGTATTTATGGCCACTAGAGCATTGTCTCTTCATAATCGAATCCCTCTTTCTAAGAGAAACCACGAATCTTGCTTTGTATCTCTTGATATTTCCATCCGTTGTATGTTTGATCTTGTAGATATACTTGAAATACATTATAGACTTAACTTCAGGTCTTGATACTACATTCTAAACATCATTCTCCATGACTAGTACCCCTCGATTATATCATCCTTCCATTCTTCCTTCTTGGGATATTCTCTCGCAAAGTGTCATTTTTTATCACAAGTGAAACATCTGAGTTGTGAAAGGTCCTTCTGAAATGTTTTTGCTATAATGTTCTTCCTTCTTCTTATTTATATTCTTAGGATGGTTTGTTAGGGATTAATTTTCATCTCCATCCATATCTTATTGTTTTTCTATCAATTGAGCTTCTTCTTGTGTGCATTCATCCATAGGTGAGCTTCCCTCTAGAACAAATTCCTTGAATGGGTGATTTTCATGATCTGGGGAGACCATTCAAGGTTGACATCTCCATTTCCGCTTCTTCAACATTGTATCCAATAGCTTCTAGTTGCTCCTTGATTTAGGAGACCCTTGTGAAGTGAGATTGAATACTTTCTGACATATGCATCTTCATACTCTTGGGATGAGTCCTCAAGCTCATATTCATGTTAATATTGAATATATCTTTGGGAGTCTTCAAAGATGATACATGTGGTATCAAATGGTGCTTGGTGGAATCTGCAATGATATTCTTGGCCTCTCTATATTTTTCCTCATATATGAATCTGCAACTCCTCTTTTGACATGGTCTTCTAATTCATGTTATGACATATGAGAAGCACTCTATACTTCCATGCTCGAAATTTCTCGGTTCCTTCAAGCTTGTCCTCAAGCTTGGTATTGTTTGTCATCATGATAAAAATAATAACTTTAACTAGAAATAAAGAGAATAAAGCTTACCAATGAGATTGCTTTAACTGGATGCTTACTTCAATGCTTTTCTAGAAGACTGCTTTTGGTGGACCTAGGGTTTGATAAAGAAACCCTAATTTTTCAACTTAAGTGATTTTCAAATCTAATTGGATATAAATATGTGCCTCCTCAAGGGGATCTCTACAACAAAATAATTTTCCTAAAAATATGGATAGAACTCCAAAATATCTAATGCCCTAGGTTTCCTGACATTAGTGTTAGGTAAAAAAATTGGAAATTCATATAATGAGAAACTTATCCCATATAAAAATGTACCCTTATAGGGAGATTTCAATGGTCCTCCTTTTTCAACTGATCGGTGGAGGGAAGTGCTCGAATCATGAAGCCTTAGTTTTTTTTAATTTATTCTACACTATTTCCTAATCTTGATTTTGATGTATATCCAAAATTACTGCTCATAAAGGTCTAAAAATTCGCCCAAAGATAACCTACAATGTTTTATTTCCAACCCCACATGTTAGAGAAGTATTGGATTCACCAATTGGAACTTATGCTAAGTTTTTGAAGGTGACATGTTTATGGACTGGATCAGTATAGCGAACTTGTATGGGATTCCATGTGTCACTATTTCAATTTCTTATTATGAAAATACCACCACATAAACTAAATTTCGTTCCCTATCTGGGAAATCTTGAGAAATTTTATTTGGACCTTCCTACCCCAAGATATAGCAATTATCCCTAGGTCACTTGTTTAAGACTAAATTCTGGAAGAGGATGGAACCCTGATTTGGAGGGATCATATCTCTTCAAGTACATAGAATATGTGTCCAAAATTCATACAAAAGGTACATCAAGATCTCATATTCGTCCTGTAAAATTTTCAGCTCCTCGTACTTCCCCAAACTCTATTTATAGAAAAAATACCAAGACAAATCAATTTTTCCTTCTAGGGTTCTCAAGCATGAAACCCTAATATTTAGTAGTTGCAGTTGTAGCACTGTTTCAGCTGCACAAAGACGTTTTGCAGGGTGGATCTAATACCATGTTAATATTTTAATGGTTATACAAGATCTAAAAACGTGTATCGTCATAACATCATAACCATATGTAAAAGGATCACTGAAAGGAAGAAAACCAAAACCACAGAAAAGAACACAAAGATTTATCTTGGGAAACCCTCGTGGGGGAGAAAATCCAGCAAAAATTCCTTGATAAGAGTTTAAAACCCCAATAATAAGGCTTCTAATACACCAAGAACAAGGCTAGATAGCTTCCTGTCCTCCAAATGAACTGCTCCTTTTCTCTCTAGCGAACTTGCTTGAGCTTTGAGTGTGTCCAAATGAGGGAGGAGCCTCCCCTATTTATACTGGTCAATGGAGAGGCCTAATAACCCAATAGGTATGAATTCTCCTCCCAATCAAGTTCTAATTTGATTTTGATACTCAAAAATACATTTCAATAATACTTTTGTTGCTACTATTGACCCAACTTACAACAGAGGTTTTACCTCAAGACTTTATATGACCAATTACAATAATGACATAACTAATCAGAGGAACAACATCTCTGAAATGGGTAAGAATAATAATAATAATAATAATAATAATAAATGAATAAATATATTCCATAGTTACATTTCTTTAACAGGAGGAACTTGGTTTCTCAGTTTCGACGAGTTGCTAACAGAGGTTGTCACTTTGTACTTTTGTTTTTGAATTAATAGAAATACTTGTTTCTCATCCAAATTCATGTGCAAATGTTTATGCTAATTTACATGGGTATATTTTCTTTATAAGTGTTAAATGTATTATGCTAGAGTAGATGCTAACATTTTATATACATATTATATGCTTGAATACATTTGTTGTTGAGGAACAATTGTAGGTAACAATCATTGGATCAAAATATCAACAATGGTCTTCTTCAAATGTTCAGTTGAGGTATGGGCCCTATCCTTTGTTGTTAGGATTTTACATTTATATGGAATAGTTGATATTAGAGTTCATTTCTTGTTCATTCCATCTCTTGTGTTTTATCCCAAGCCATAGGAATATTTTCTTTGAATGGTTAAGCTTACAGTCCCTATGGAGCCTCTGTTGATGTCTCCTACGTCATAGAGTTACATCAATATTCATAGTTGATTCTATGTTTCCTAAGTATATCCATGTTACTTATGCTCTTATTCAAATGAATTATATATAGTGAGTATGACATTACTTAGATCTCTTGACTTTGTATGTCAGTCATCCCAGTATCACATAGAATTGTTGTCCTTTGTGGCACCCTAAGCCTACTTTCATCATTAATAGGTGACCTTGAACTTAGTAGATGACACCTCATCATTGGCCGCTGATTGAGTGGTTCCCTTATGTTTGAAGATGATAAATATATTCACCCATTGGTATTTGTGCCATGTATTGGATTCCATTAGACCATATTGGTGGTTTCCTCACCTTTGTCAGCATTTTTCATCATTGGTTTCTATTAAGAGGGTCTCTTCCACTTGCTACTTGCATTTGGTAAGCATAAGAGATGCACATGGTTACTGGTTCATGCACATATTGTTCGTCCAATTTATTCCAATCATTCAGCCTAGCTGTGTACCTTGTGTTGGTTGATGGAGGATTCCTCAATTCCGTCCTTCCAACGGATTACATTCCATCAGCTTCATATCATCTATTCTTAAATTAGGATCTAGCATTAGTTGAGTACCTTTAGACTTGCAATCATCAGTGGAAGGTTTTCTCATCATCGACAATTTGGAATACATAAATGTCCCCTCATCGATGTATTCTTCAAGTGTTCTACCTCAACACCTCTATTCACACTTGTTGAATGTACTCAGTACCTTGACACCCATTTTCATCATTGGTGGGTTGTGTCACATCTGTTAACGTTATACGTCAATGACAGAGAATCAAATGATGTTTCATCATGTTTGATTCCAACACCTTTATTCATATGATGGTACATGTACCATCGGTGGTTTGTGAAGAATACCTCAAATTATGGTGGCATTCTCATGTATTCTACTATCTTGAAAGTGACACTAGTACATATGGCTCAAAAGTTCCACGAAATATTGCCACGAATAAGTTAAAATGGTTATTTTCGTGGAAAAATTGATAAATATTTTGAACATAAATTCTTCTAGCCCCCTGATCATTGTCACTATTGTGACTTAAATGATTGTTGATCGCTATAGCAACAGATGTTCATCTCTATTGCAACTAAGCCACACATTCGTTTCTCTAGCGATGAAACTCTAAACATTTGCAAATCAATAGTCATCACAGTAACGGTCATTGAATTTTTCTTATTGTTGAAATTTGACCGTTGTGCATTTTCGCTCTAACCTCCATGGTCATTGATATATAAATACATGTTCTTAATACATATTTCATCAAATGATTTTCTATAGTTGCAACAATTTTTTTGCTTATTGTTTGATCTGTGAGTGCAAGAGTCTGGTACTGGTTTAACACATCAAATTTTTGTGCGATCTCCTTTGGTTTCCAGGTTAGCATTTTTAAATTCTTTGTCTTCTTTAATGTGTAGGGTCATACATAAAGTGAGTCAAATATTCATTTTCCCCTCAATACTATCACATCCAATACCAACATGGCAAGAGATGGATGATTAGGAGGTATTAATTTGAATGTATCATGACAGAGTTTATAATTTTGTTAGGGAATATGGTACATGAGAAAGAATGGGTTTGTCTTAGATTAATGGGTGTTTTAGGTAATTTCAAAATCTTTGTAAAAATTTAGTATTGCATTGAGGTTTGTGGTTAGTGAACTAATATTTTTTGAATGAGTAAATATAATGTCATTGGGATTTGTCTCTTAATAATTGTTTGATTAAAAAAAGATGAAGATGAACTAATTAGGGAAACAAGATCATTTCTTTTGAAATGTTTTATTTGTTTAGTTTCTTATTTATATAGGGGTAAACTAGCATGTGGTAATATCCTATGTGAAAAATTGTTTAAGCATTGTGATCCCATGTGATTGTGAGAAATCATGTTTCCTAACTTGGGAGAACATAACTGTTGGGGGGATTTAAATTTTATCCCTAAATATCGAAAATATAGTAGTTGGTGGTAATAATAGACCCCCATACTAACTTATTCCTTAATAATTTGGAAATAAGGGTTATTGTTTGTGATATGTAACATGTCAGAGGAAATTCAACTTGGATTTACTAATTATATTGGTCACTTTCCATGCCATGTCCTTTAATTTTCTATCTCCTTTACTATATATATACTCTATTTAATTTACTTATACATTGATTGCATTTTTCTGGTTCTTATATGCTATTAGAATGTCAAAGAAATATACTTGGGAAGAAAATAATAAGAGGTATGTTGAGTTTAAGGCAACATTGGAGGCGAAGGGTGATGGAAAGTGTTATTTCCCTTGCAATGATTGTAGGGGTTTGCAAATGAGAAGAATTTTAAGAACAAGTGCTGAGAAACATTGTAAGGATAAGAGGCATGCTGAAGGGGGGTTTGAATATCATCCATTGGTAAGACGTCATTCATTAGATAATGTACTTCTTGTAATAGTACCGATCATGTATTCACAAAATATTTTATCATTTAAATTTTACGTGTTGTATATTATACACTAATGTTATTACATTTTTGTAATTATAAATACAATGCTTCCTAAATGTCAACCACCAGAGAGATATTTGCCACATATTTATAGTAGAAATACTACTTTACAAGGTGATGAACGTGGATATCATAAAATTGAAGATGAAGTTCTTAATGATCCTATGGACGAAGATGACATTATTGATATACATGATGAATATGAGATAAATAAATTGATCCAAGACATATTTTCTCCATTGGATGAGGACAACCTCCATGATATTCATGATGTTCCTCTACTTGAGAAGTCCCAAGAACCTCTTTATGAAGGCTCAACAAAAAATATTCTATCTACTATATTATTGTTGGTGAACTTGAATGTTTTGAATGGTTTGTCAAACACTTGTTTCACACAAATCCTAAGGTATGTAATGTATTAATTGAATCTCCACATGGCATATTGAAAATCTCACTATTTTCCTCTATTGTTAGTGTTAATTAATTCATAAATTAGGGATAAGCAATCTTTATGATTTATATTGTTTACATTTATTTTTTTGTTAATGTTGCTGAATGTTGGGTGAATTTCTATTACCACCATCAAATAATTTACCACGCACATGTTGAGAAGCATTCTTCATTATGAAAGAAATTGGACTAGACCATCAAGCTATTTTTTTTTTGTATTGGGGGAATCAGTAACTGGGTGGTTCTGGTACTCGCGTGACATAGGGTCCACTACCGTCGGCTGCCACTATAACCCCAGGTGCGTCCACACAGCCCGCAAGCATGGGGCAATGATAAGTCGGGGTGAGATTTGAACTTGAGACCTCCTTTACAACATTCCTTCATTTACACGGCACTTTCCAGTCAGTCTACACCCCTGCGGGCATGGACCATCAAGCTATTGATTCATGTACTAATGATCATATTATATATTATGGAGAATATGCATCAGAAAACAAATTTCCACAATGTGAAATTAGTAGATATCGAACTAATCAAGTAACAAAAAGGTTCCTCGCAAAGTTCTTAGTTATATTCCCATAATTCCACATTTCCAATGACTATTTAGGTGCCAAAGTATAGCACAATTTATGGATTACCACACAAATAATAGAAGTGAATATGGTGTTCTTCGCATGCCTGCAGATGGTTTTGCATTGAAGAACATCAAAGAAAAATGACCAATTTTTAAAGATGAACCTCATAATGTTAGACTTTCATTGGCAACTGATGGTTTCAATCCATTTGGAGAGCTTCGTTCTACTTACTCAGTGTGGCATGTTTTCATCATAAACAATAACCTTCCTCCTTGGATGTCGATAAAAAGAGAGCACACAATGTTGGCAATGATTATTCCAGGTATTTTTTTGAAAGTAATTATATTATTTCATTTCTTTGTTACATTGCTACATGAGAACACCTTTTATATATTGGGAAACATACATCAATAACATCGTATATTGTTGAATAAATTAGGTAAGTACCAAGTTAAAGATATGAATGTATATATTGAGCCTCTTATCGATGAGTTATTGAAGTTATGGGCTGGAATCACTATGTATGGCATATCTAGGCCAATAGGGTAGAAACAATTTCAGTTCCATGGAATACTTGCATGGACAATTAATGCCACTCTCGGGTTAACACATTTTTGTGGTATGTAAATTTATGTTGCACTTTACATTAATATGTTTTTATGGTAAATATCATGCATTTTTATTTAAATTATTAATCTTTTGATGCTTATAACATTAATACATATATCTTGCAGGCCTTCAAACAAAAGGAAAATTTGCATGTCTAGTCTACGATCCTAGGATAAAATATCGTCGTTCAATAAGCTAAAGAAAGGGGGTGTTTGATGAGTACAGGAACTTCCTCCCTAAGAACCATATGTATCGAACTACCAAGAGAACAAAATTCAATGGTAAAGAAGGGAATGGAAAGAAACCACGAAGAATGACACATCACCTATAGAAGTTGGAATATAATAGACATCGTCATGGTATGCAAATTGTATATGTAGCATATAAATATGTAATATTATGAATTTAATATTTTTATTGATTTTTCTCTACCATGGGTGCCATGAATTATTGTTAATGTGTTTTCGATTATGTTTAATATTGGTTTTCGTGAAGGCCTAAATGGGTTTCCACGAGGAATGAAGAGTTATCCCATGCAATTCAGTAGGTTTCCTTAATACGAGCACCTACAAATAGCTCATTTGTTCGATACAATGCATATCAAGAAGAATGTAACATAAATGATATGGAGAATCTTAGATGGAAGGTCTGACAAAGATAAAATTGGAAAAAATTGTAGTGACATTGCATAAGCCAATCACGCATTGCAAAGTGTAATTCATTCCAATGTTGGAGAGGAGTACCGAAATATAATTGGTCTTCCATGGTTATTGACAGAGCAACGAAGCAACGATATAAAAGAGGTCATTTAGAAAATAAGGTTTCCGACTAGTTTTCCGTCCAACATACAAAATATCTTAACGAAAAATGGTGATTTTGGTGGTGTTAAAAATCATGACTGGCATTCATTCATTAAGGTAATTACTTACCTATATAATTTCCATTTAGTACATCTTTTTAGTAATTATGGTCTCTTATTTGGAATTTAAATAAATAATGATCATTTTCTTTTTGTTACAATACATTCTACCTCTATCTCTCCTAGATAGATTTGACGACAACATAAAACAAGTTATATCTGATCTTGGTAAATACATGAGGTAAGTAACAATTTATATGCATGAAAATGTTTGTTCACTTTGTTGCATAGATTATTGACATATTGAGTTTTACAAATTGGAACTTTATTATATATGCCTCAATCTTGTTGATCACTATTATTCTCTTCCATCATTTGTAGGTGGATTTCATCTAAATAAATCCATAAAGAAGATATTAGGTATTGGAAGAGAGAAATTCCTTGTCTAATGTGTGAAATGCAGAAGTATTTACCTCTAGTATTTTTCAATGCACAAGAAAATTATCTCATACACCAAGTTGAGGATATTGAATTGTGTGGACCTATACACACAAGATCAATGTGGATGGTAAAAAGGAATTTGAAGTCATTGAAGTATTTTGTTAGACAAAGAACACGTCCCGAGGGATCTATTGCGCAGGGATATATGGTATATCAATACATGGTGTATATTAGTTAGTATCTTCCAAATTCACCAAAACAATATCAATCTTCCTCGCATTTGGCATATCAACTCCATCAATAAATTTGAAGGGGAGGTACTGTTGGGGAAAGGAAGAACAAGGAAAGTGAAAGGTAATTAGACAATGTATATTTAATTTATTATACAATTAATTTTTCGATTTCATATATATCTTACTCATGTAATTTTTATTATACAATAAAATTTTCAATTTCATATATATCTTAATTGTTATTTTTTCATATAGTTGGTTGCGTGTGGGATGCATTACATTTATACATTACAAACAATATTGATTGGATGGAGGAATGGATAGAACAATGTATAGAACTATATGGTACCTTATCATGCGAAGGGGTGAGTAAATTTATTAAAATAGTGCATCGTCATCGAGAAGAATATTCCGGTGAACTTACACAAAGGGAAATTGATTTAGCGTGTGGTTTAAAAGATAAAAAGACAAGTATATTTTATACCCTAACCATTTTTTTTGTTGTTTCCCATTATATAAATGTATTTTTTTTGTGTATTTCTTCTTATATATTTATTTACTGAGTCGTGCATGATTTAGTTGATACACCACAACACTATGTGGTACAATGGTCATAAATTTCGCATCAACATGTTGGATGACAAGAAGAAAACATTTGATTGTGGGATAACTACAGTTTTTCAAGTCACTAATGTTTCCTCTAGAAGTGACAAGCATCCAGAAGTATTTGAAAATAGGTATTATGGTTATTTGGAAGATATAATTGAGTGTGGCTTTAATTCATTTAAAATAGTTCTAATTACCATGGTTAATACAGGGCAATTGAACTGGGTACAAAGCTTTATGTTCTTCCAATTCAATGTGAGCAAGTCTTTTACTCAGAGGTTCCAAGTAAATCAGGTTGGTCATACATCGTTAGATATGATCCAAGAGGAAGACCGGTCAAGTATAATCTAGTAGAGGAAGAAGAAGATGTCGAAGAAGAAGGTGATGCAGATCATGAGCAGTTGGCCATTGCAGATGTGCTAGATGAAGAATCTGATCATGAAGTTGATCATCCAAATGAATTAGCAAATGATTTTGAACTCGGTGATGATATTGATGATGAATATATAACCGAAAAATGACTTTTATGATGTTGTTTATATGAGCCATTCTTTCAATGATAGCGATTATGGAATAGATGATGATACAGATGGAGAAGTTGATGATGATGATATTAATGATGAATAATAGAAATCATCATCATCATGTTCATACTAATTAGAATAATAGAAACCATCATCATCATGTCATCCTCATTAGAATATTCACAACCATCATCATATTCATCTTTATGATTATCAATGGTATCATAATAATAATAATAATAATAATAATAATAATCACCATCATCATCTTATTCTTTAAGATCATCAATGGTATCATCATCATCATCATCATCATCATCATCGACATCATAATCAACCTCATCCTCATCCTCAGCCTCACCATCGTCAATGTTATAATCATCATCATCAATAATGTTATAATCATCATCATCATGTTCATATCCATAATCATCATCATGTTCATACTCATTAGAATAATCGTAACCATCATCATCTTCATATTTATGATCATCAATGGTATATTAATCATCATCATCATCATGACCATCATCATATTCATATTTAAGATAATCAATGGTATCATCATCATCATTGTCGTCGTCATCATCATATTCATCATCGACATCATCGACATCCTAATCATCCTCAACCTCATCCTCAGCCTCATCATCATCATCAATGTTATCATCATCATGTTCATACTTGTTAGAATAATATCAATCATCATCATATTCATCTTTATGATCATCAATGGCATCATCATCATCATCATCTTCATCATCGTCATCATCAATATCCTAAACAACCTCATCCTCATCCTCAGCCTCATCATCATCAATGTTATAATCATTATCATCATCATCATCGTCGTCATCAATGTTATCATATTCATCATCATGTTCATACTCATTAGAATAATAGAAATCATCATCATCTTCGTATTTATGATCATCAATGGTATCATAATCGTCATCATCATCATCATCACCATCATCATCTTCATCTTTAATATCATCAATGGTATCATCATCATCATCATCATCATCTTCATCATCGTCATCATCGTCATCATCAACATCCTTATCAACCTCATCCTCGTCCTCAGCCTCATCATCGTCAATGTTATAATCATCATCGTGATTAATTTTATCATCATCATCATCATCATCTTCATCAATGTTATCATATTCATCATCATGATCATCATGTTCATACTTATTAAAATAATAGCAATCATCATCATCATGTTCATCCTAGCGACGATTTGTTGTGGAAAAAATGTTCACATGTACTAGTGATAGGTGAGAACCATGACATAATTGATATGGAGAGATATCATAGGAACTATGTTCATCATGTACTATCTTAGTTTATGTGTGAATTAACATTTGTAATCCATATTTTGTAGATACCCACTCTAGGATCTATTGAATAAGCCTAATTATTAAAAAAATGGTTTCTATGTTAGAAGACATTTTAAAAATAATAATAAGACAAGAACAATTTCATGTTCAATTTCCTATTTATCAAGGTTGTAATTAATTGAATTTTACACATTTTCATAATTTAAATATTTGTAAGAAATAAATTGTATTATACAATGAATTCCATATAACCTTATTACTTACCTATGCTTGTCTCAAGTCTTCTTGATAGTGGACTTTATTAAGCATCCTATGTTTGTCAAACTTCGAAATGGTCACCATATTACACTCACATGACACTTTGTTTTCAAGAAAGGATCTATTGACGATGATATTCTCTACGATGATGATGATTCCCATAAGGACAATGACCATGATAGTCCTGCTGACTATGACAACACCAATAATTTTGTTATTAACATCATCATTATCATCATGATCATCACTAACGATGATGATGATGTCGATGGTGTTGTTAATGACGTTGATGACCACGACGACAATGGCGATGGTGTTGTTTATGAAAAAAAAGCATTAAAAAAACAAATAATTAAACAAAATAATAAATATAAAATAATACATATAAATAATAAATACAATAAAATAAAAACATTAAAAAAACAACAAACAATTAAAACTATCCATCTTACCTTCCCCATGTCGCGACAACGAAATTTTACCTCTTTCACTTACCTCACCCACGAATTATGCCCAAGGTCTCAGAGTAGTTTCCAAGGTTATGAAGGAGGTTTTTCAGTTACCCTGCTAACGAACTAGGCCCAAGGTCACAGAAGAGTTTTTAACTTACCTTACCCATGAACTAGGCCCTAGGTTGCAGAGGAGGTTTTTCACTTACCTCCCCCAAAAACTAGGCTCGAGGTTGCAGAGGAGTTTCAAAGGTTACTAAGGAGGTTCCAAGGTTGCAGAGGGGGAATTTATTATTCATTCAGTGAACCCCTTCCTTGACGCAACCAAAAGGCTAGGTTGTGAACGTGGCAAAACCTTTAAGTTGCACTAGAAACAGATGAATTTCTTGTTTGAAACAATTTTTATAGTCTGGTTTCTTCCTACAGGTCACTTTTTATTGGGTGAGCATCAAGATTTAGCTCAATTTTAATGGTATCCCAGCTTTGGGGTTTTTCTATCATCAAGGTTGTCCACCCCCTTCATCTCCAAAAGATACGCAGAGGGACATTGGCAGATTGAGATCGAGACCCATAAGAAAAGGTGAAGGTCAGTAAAGCATTAGGAAAATCATAGGCTAAGGTAGCTTCCAATATATTATTTTCCTACAGAGATGTCTTCGGTAAGTCATCTGCTTTCATTTAATCCATTAAATCGTTTTCTAGTCAGGGTTTTATTGATAGATACAGTCAATAAATTGCAGTGAGGGTTTTATTGATAGATACATTTAGGGTTTGCTCCTATATTCCCTCCTATAAACCCTGACAATCAAACCCTCTTATGGATCTATTCAACTCCTCTTTTCTTCCCTAACTGTGAATTTGTGATATCCTTCTCTACTGTATTATTTGAAACTGCCAGTACTTGCTCCCAACTATCTAAATTTGCAATTATTTCCAACTTGGGATTGGGGACATAATTATATGGAGAATTTTTGTTTGAAATCATTAGTTGGGAGATAATTTGGTGATGACCATAAGGTCACTCTCTACTTTTTCCAACTAGATATGTTTCATAAATTCCTTTGTATACTGTATGGAATTTAATCCTTTAAATTTTCTAGAAAAGGCCCTAACTCTTTAGGAAACAAAAAGGTTGTTTGGTTCTCAAAGTGTATAAAATGCATCTAGTCAGAAATTAGCCTTTGTCTAGTATATTTCATGGAAAACACCCTAGGTGTGAGAAAATATGTTAACCTGTATGGATCCTCTTTAAAACCATATATTCTCGGTATAGTTAAACCCTTATATAGGAACCAATATCATATCCTTATATCAAAATTAAACTCTATAAGTTTTTATTCTATGGAAACATTCTTGGGAGAGAAGAATCATGCATCAACGTGTATATTATGGCTATCAATTTGTTTGAAAATTCTATCTAGTTAGGGTTTCTAGGATTTCTCATTATTACGGTCACTCCACTCATAGGTGGGTTGTTGATTTCCTACTTCATATTTGACCTTCAGGTTTAGGATTTTGTAATATTCATAGCTTAGATAGAAAAACATGCAAAATAGGGAGGATGGGTATCTGAATTTCTCCATAGTAGGGAGTTCTTCCGATTTGGTATGGATTGTTTGAGCTAGGTAACTACAAAGGTCAAATTTTGGAGGCATGACACCAACAATAGGGGTTAGGAAATTTAAAAAACCTAAGATAGTGTCATCCACGGTACCATCACTATCATACCCTCATATAGTGCATATTAGGGATATGAATTTCCTGTAATTTTCAAAGAAAAATATTGTTTCATAAGGGGAAGGAGAGGTGGAGATTATAATCCCCCTTTTTAAGTGTTGAGATTAACAATCAATTCTTTCAAAGGATTTCAATTACTAGTAATATGTTTCTATGTTTTAATCATGGAGGGTTTGTAGAGATGGGAGAATTGGAAATCATAGGTGGCAAGGGTTTAGACCAGAAGTGGGTTGGGATAGAGCCTCTTAAATAGTGCTATTTAGGTTAAAGAATTGACCACAATATCACACATGTCATCATCATGGTCATAGATGTGTTCATATCCAGCGGAACTAGGTTTTAGAGGCTTATTTTTTGTTGATTATACCTTTGCAATTAAAATTTGGCTAAAATTGGTAGGTTATAAAAGAGGTAGCATATCTACAGAAGGTAAAAAAAAATATTTTATTGCTTATAGAAGGTAAAATATGGAAAATGTTTTAGCATTGTAATTACCTATAGGGCAAAATATCGTTAGTATGTTGATACTTGTGTGCATAGGTGTTGACTGGAATGGTATAGTGGATGCAGGGTTTCTCATTCTTTTCTCCTATACGGAGAAGTAATAACACATAAATTTAGTGTTTCCTTCTTTTAACAGTCAAACCATATTAAAATTGGAAAATGAGAAACATTTCATTTGACACACCTAAATGACATCATATGGTATCATAATACCCCACTTAATACTTAAAATATTATAGTTGGTGGACGTGGATTCCAACATGTCTTTATTTTCATGCATGGTGGACTTACTTATTGAATTAGATTATTGGGAAGAAAACAACTCTCATTTGCAAAGGAAGTAACAGCTTGGAGTTACAATGGTATTGGAGAGGTATCTTTGGAGGCACAATAAAACTCTCGCACTTCTTCAATTTTCTCTTATTGCCGACCATTGATATCTTGGGCCTTCTCCAGATCTGCTCGATCTCTCTTATGCCCCTAACTACTTCATCCCTAGGTCACTACCCTTGGTCCCATGTATCCTTGTTTTAGGTTCTCGATCATTTCCCTTTTCATCTCATGGCTCTTGGTCAATCGTCATCGCACCAACTTCTCTCTTATTTCTTTAAACGCCCATGTGGCTTGTGAAGCTTTAGTATATTCTCTCAAGGACTAATTCATGTATTTTCAGTTCTTTTGAAAGTACCTTGGCTTATGAACCTTTAGTATATCCTTTGCAATATTTCATTAACTGTGGGATCTCTAGGTTGTATTGAGCCTCCAGGTGGCATGTATTCTAGCAGAGTCATTTTCCCTGCAAATTGTTATGCTGGTTGTGCCTGTGTGTATTGCTGAGGTGGAGTAGGATTTTGATCTATATTTTTATGTTGAGAACATGACCCAAGGGAATATTGATCATATTTTTATTGAGGTGGTAAATATATTTTATGATATCTCACTATTAGTTACCAATATTTACCCACTACTATGCTATTATCCATTAGGTTTTGCAACGCTAGATCTGCCTCATATAAATGTCTCTCGTAAGTGAGTGGCGCGATTTCCTTAAAAATATTTTTCATTCTTTTCCAAATGTGGAAGGCCCAGCCTTAGTCTCTTAAGATATTGGTCTCCATTGATTATTCCTTCTAGTTTCTCCATAGGTTCTTGATTCCTTTTTTCGTTTAACTTATTCATGTACTCCTCTTTGGAGTAGATCTACGAGTTTCCATTGCATAGAAAGCGAAATCCTATATTTGTAAGTCCATTAAACATAGTTTTTAATGCTTTAATGTCATCGACCAGAACATTTTTGTTGTTTTGCATCACCTTGTCAACTCTCCCCCTAGAAATCAATACTCTTATTGCATGGGTCTCCACAAAGGAGTTCTGAAGATTTCTGGGAATAAAATAAACTTATAGCAGCATTCTAGTTATTAATTTCTCAAATCTCAGCAACCCAATATTTGTGAAATAGCAGCAACAAGTATGATCCCTCAAGTCTAGGAAAACTTGGGTGTGAAAGCAACCTTAATGCTCCATGATTGTGTATCTAATCCACAATGAAGAGCGTCAATTTTAAATCTAGGTTAATTTCAGTAGTAATAGGCCTAATTCATAATTCTGGGTTCAATTTGAGGATTAATTTCCAATTATGAGCACCCATGCAATAGTGTGTGAAATTTTTGGGCACATTGGGAGCATTTTTTAGCAGCAACAAACATTAGAACACCTTGAATCAACAATAAAACAAAGGCATATCCCAATCTAGGCAACTAAGGCATCCTATGTTAACTTCTTGTACATGTAAGAGAAACCATAAATCCACATATCAAAGAGAGCATGTGTTTAAATATGCATTGCTTAGCCTTAAACCTCCTTCACAAATACAAATAATTTCCTCCAGCCAAGACTGTAATTACTTATTGTAGTCTTCTGGTTAACAAAATATTCCATTCGTAAAATGTCCAAACTTTCAAAATACTTTTACTTAGAAAAATCCAATAGAGTTTCCAAATATTAAGATCGCCAACTTTGATTACTAATTTCAAAATGGCTTAGGAAATTTGAATTCTCTAAAGATATGGGAGAACGAGATAGTATGAAATCAAGATTTGGCCTCTAGAAATATGTTCATAATAGAAAATAAATCCAAATCGGTAATTTGAGAAGTTTTATATATAAAAATAAAGTATTCTCTGAAGTTTTATGTTTTGGTAGCCTAGAAGGTCATTTTGTGAGGGCCAATTCATACCTTGGAGTTTAGTGTTTAGTCCTTTTATGCCATCTAATGGAGATTTTACCCTTGGGAGACATTCTTAATCTAGCCCGTCTAACGAAAAACCGAGTGTTCGAACTTAATTTATTGACTGTTGAGCATGATAATGGAATTTCTTATAGGTTGGGAATGGTTCAAGCTTCAAATTGTCTTCAAGGGTTTGATCTATACAAATGCTTTCAAAATTCTTCGCCAAGATCAGATTTTGGCCTTGCAGCTTCATCAATCAGACTTTTTTTCCATTAACTTCACTTTCAGTGTCAAGGATCATGTCATTTAATCAATGAGCTATGAATGTTAATGCTTATTTTGTTGCCAAAACCATAACTTATTGTGTGATGCAATGACCCTTATTTGTTGTACATTGAACAACCATTTGATTTCATGTTGGTTATCCTTTGGATAGTCGAAAATGAATGTATTTGTAGGCTATTTTGAATCTTCAAACATCACAAACTTCATTGTTTGATGACCACTTCGTAGATTTGCCGTTGCATCCATATGCTTAGCAGTACTTGGATGCCTTCAAGCTGCTCTCATGTCCATCTTTAATCAGCTATCATATCAACAAGATGTCACAACCATGTCAGTGAGAAGTCCATAGTCTGGTCACTTTGATCACCGTCCAGTTAAGTTGTCAAAACAAATCACTCCCTTTCACGTGTCATTGCAATTTTATGTCAAATCAATGTGAATAATGTCACTTCCTTGTGGTACTTGTGAACTCCTCAGGTTGTCATGTCATGATAGTTCAATTGTCTTCAATGCTTTGGTATCCTTAGAATGTCTTAAGGAAAAACCCAAATCAATATAATATTATATTTATGCCAAAATAACTTCTTAAGAGTCCAGATTCCCAAGATTGTCACCGTTAATGTAAGAAGTCATTAGGTTGTTCAAATTCTGAGCTTTATCAGGATTGATATATCTTTTAGCAGGATTGATTCTTCCTTTGAAAAACCAAGATTTGAGACAATTTTAATGTTGGATCTGCACCTTTTCTTCTCACAAAATTAACTACAATTTGTTCCACAACTTAACAAGGGTAATGATGGCATATCATCGTATCATGAATGTATTGATTATGCTGCTGCAACTGTTTAATTTTTAATCATACATCCTTGCTACACTTCTTTCATATGTAAATCTTTTACCATGATTTTTCCTCAAGATGTATTCAAACAATATTCAAATATTCCACTAAACTTCTTTGTCCATAATACTTTAAATCTGTCATTGGGTATACTATGTGTCTACACAATAATATGCAGTACTTAACTTGTCTCATAGATGGTCCCATATCAATTAGTCTTCAAGCTTCTCCATATGTTCATCCAGACGTCCTCTCAAGTCTTCATGTGATTTCCTGGAGTTGTATTCATACAATTATAAAAATATCGATAACCATCTCTATATAAGTCATATAATCAACAACAAGTGTTTTTGAGGTCATTCTTACTAATTATATTCAAATCTAGAAGAAGTCATTTTAAGAATGTTGTAGTTATCATAAGGGTAAACATGCATCAAGGACACCCCTTCAACCATCATCATATCACATGAGATTATTTTTGCTCCCCATATCACCATGCCAATTGTGATCATGGTTAAGTGTATCCTTAAACACCTTCAACATACTTTGCACCTATAACCCAACATACTGTGAAGCCACAAATGAAGGATATATCCTACTTTGTTCAGTCACTCTCAAATCCTTTTCTCCATCTTAGTGGCTTTGAACACATATGAAAAAATTATATCACTGACTTGTTTGAAGCAATACAGTTTATGAAGCTGGCTAAACAAGGATTAGTCCAATACATGCTCTACAGTTCTATAATATTTCATAATTATAGGCCTAGGCACCATGGTATCAACTACTAAATATCGAAATGTGTCATTGACACTATATGCAAGTCTCAACAATATTTTGTTAGAAGGAATAGCGTGCATCCTATCTTCATTCACATCAACATAATAACATCAACACATCAACACACTGAATAAATAACATCAACACACTGAACACAAGAATTTTTCATTGGGGAAACCTTTCAAGCCTCTTGTGGGGATATCCCAAGCCCCTTGCGGGTATTATTGAATCCCCTTGCGGGCGTTATTGTAAACATTGTGTTGGAATATTGTAAATACCGTGTGGGAATATTGTAAACAATGTACGGGCATATTGTAAACAGTGTGATATTTGAAGATGATATAATGTTTATTATTTTGTTGCAGGGGGGTACTCACAACACGCCTGTAGCTTCTAGTCAGGTAAACATGATTTTCATATTAACACTATTTTTTTTCTTCATTAATCACATTTATTAGACATGGTTCAATTTTTACTTTTCAATATGAAATTGCGTTACTTCTTGTATTGTGGCAGGCTAACCGTGGGAAATACCCAATGGTCTCCCATCAGGTAAATGTTAGCCTAATAGCACCTAAACATGATTAAAGTAATTTTTTATTATTAAATGCATGTTAGTTTTTTCATGTGAATTTTTGTAATGATAAAAATAAATTAACTACCTTTATTGATTGATGTTTGTAGAGCACACCACATCATGATGATGAGGTGGTCATTAAGGAAGATATATTTTATTCAACTGACCCAATGGGTACTATGAAGAAGGATTTGAAAAAGTCCAATCAAGAACTTCTTGTACTGATAAATATCAGACCCATGACTGAAGAAATCAAAGCAAGAATTTTTGACTTGATGCAAACAATAGTACAGTACGAGGTAAGTGGCATCTCTGAAAGATTATACGAACTATGAGACATATATTCATTTATGTTATTTTAGTTCTCTATTTTTTATATGATCTAATCAATTAAAGTTTTCTTTTTTGTAAGAATTTTTGGACACAACACATGTGCATCAAGTATAGTATGTCGATGTCGATATTCGTAGTAGCGATGGTTCAACATAGAGTCAATATACCATATCAACAAGGATATTTGACTCTCCTGGACAGCAATGTCGTTTAGATGCTATGACCTCACCGAATGTTGGAGATTAGTAGGGCCCTTCACCCAATACTACTTCACAGGATGTTAGAGAGGAGAGTAGCATCAAATGTGAAAGTTGCTATCCCGGAGCAGTACGTGTGGTTAACAAGGGATCATTTTCTATTACATTCTTGGAGGACAAGGACTATGCTCCAATCAAGATACCAAAGATTGCAGGTATTATTTAATTAATTTAGTTTTTTTTTCATGTAATTCAAAGACACACACCTGAAATTATTTTTAATTAATGATCATATCGTTTTTGTAGGAAATAATGTTTTCTATAAGAACCTACATGATAAGGATTTGGAGATTTTTGGGCCCACCATTCATACACAGTGGAATGCCCAAAATTACAAAGTGAAATATGATTTGATGAACCATATGGTTACCTTGTTTGATGATACCTTCAACAAAAAAGGTGTCACCGCAACAGCTAGCTTAAATTTGAAAAATGCTAGGGAAAATTATAGGGACAATTTGCAAATTAACGCTAAGTATTAGTGTCCTCCGATGGTTCCAGAGAAGGAGTGGAAGGCACTCATGGATGATGCAAAGGAGAAGGCATTGAGAAAACAAGGAAAGAATCGGCCAATCGGTTCAAGAAGGTATGTCACATATCATATTTTCAATGAAAAATGTTCAATATTTTTTTTACTTTTAAATATATTTAAGTTGTGATATCTAACATATTTGAAACCTTTCATAGGCTCCCCAAAAACTCTAAAGTGACATAGGAAAGGGTAGAAAATTGTGGGCAGCACAAACTGGGCCAGGGTGGATATCAAAAACTAAGACCATGAATTGTAAGAAACGAATGATCATTATTTGTAGTTAAATTTTTTGTAACTATAGCGAACAAATAATTTTAATGGTCTTATGCATTGCACGGAAATGATTTCCAAGAAGCATCCACTGAAGAATACTTGAGGCTCGGCTTCAAGTATGGTTTTCAACATGTGTTGTAACATTGAAAAATCTTGGGGCAAACCCCAATTTCCCCATTGGTGCACAAAGAGGTAAATAAAATGATTTGTGCATGTTCAATTTGCTCACATTACTTTGGACTTGAATTCTGTGTTATGTCAAATTTGTGTATGTGAAAAATAAATTTGTTTTTTGGTTTTCAGGGTGAGAGCAACAAAAGAAGTGCTTATAGTGGTACCGAATATGTACCACATGATGGTGGGGAGCTTGCTCATGTTGAGGGCAAGCATCCTAGCCATGATTTAGGTATGTATGCTATAAAATATAATTATTTATTATGATTTCAAAAATATAATTGATGACGTGTTGAATAATTTTTCTTATGTGAATGGAAGAGCATGTACCTACTCATGCTCAAATGGAAGAGGAAAAAATGGAAAAACTAATGAACACCCTAACTATCTCAGCTAGTCAGCCAATAGGTAAATATCATTGTGATGATCTTGGAAATAATGATGTCCCTCTCCAACAATCTCCATGCACTACTATTCAATGTACCAGAAGTATGGTACGAGAGAGCATGCAGACACAATCAATAGAAAGAGAGGGCACACAAATTTCAACGTTAAATGACAACGAATTAGATGTCCCCATCTTGGACTTCATGAAAAAAAAAACAAAAAAAATGTAGTTGTATACATTTAAGATTTGTATTTGTATTAGTCGGTGCATAGCTTATTTTTTATAATGTGTGACATCTTCCGAGGACTATGGTTATCCTCAAGGGGTTGTCTACCCCTTCCTGAGTTAACCTAAGGAAAATGATATGACCACATGAGCTTCCTTATCCAGTGATGATGTTTATGAGTTTCCACTCTTTTCCTAAGACACATGAGACATATGGCCACATACAATTGAGAAGGTTGGGAAACCTACCCTCATGTTGACTTTATGTGCTTGAGCCTAGTATGATGTCATGTTTTGTTGTTATGTTATGCTATCTTTCATGTTTACTTGTATGTGATGTTTATCATTATGGTGACTTGTGATTAGCCCTTGCATGGTAACACTGAGCTATACAACCCTTAAATGTTGATGTTCAGCTTGTTGATGACTAGCGTGACCCCTTAGGGGGGTTGTCCACCCTTTCCTTGACCTTAAGATCCCTCCTTCGGTTCCATCCACCATAGCACTACCATATCTGACTTTTTTGGAGTACTTTGTTGTCATTTTTTATTGAGAGTTGGTCGTACTGCTATGCTACTACTGTTTTTTATTTGTGAGCGTTGGATGATCTATTTTAGGATCTTTTTCGATTATGGGTTCTCTCCTCTCACCTGTATGTTTCTCTAGTTCAGTAGCATGCAAGTAACCTAACGCTAAGATGTTGAAGTCCATTTACAAGCATTTTTTCTAAGGATAAGGGAGCTCTTCCCTAACATCTTGTTTTGAGTTATCTTATGTTGAGTTTATAATTAGTTTAGATTTGATATATCATGTTGTTGTTATGCATTGTTGTCTTTCATGAGCAACTTAGATCTGATATAGATCGCTACTCTTATTACTGTTATTATTTTAAGTACTTTAATGGTTATTGTAACTCATTTTTTCTGGCACATGCTGGACATGAAGGATATTGAGGTATGGTTTTTCTATGTTGAACATGGTTGTCTCATTGTTTTAGCTTTGAGTTTGAATATTTGAGAAAAATAATTATAAAATACAAATAAGTTGAATCTACCTGAGAGTTTGCAGCTTTTCTCAAAATGAGATGAAATGTGCATTAAACATTTTTATGGATCTTGTGTCTTTAGAGTGGCTGTTGTAAAGGAAAGTGGCTGTTGTGTCTAAAATTTCAAATGGATTGACAGAGTGGAGAGAAGGCTCCACAGTCTGTACAGGATGACTCACCTGGTCAACTGTTGGGACCAAGTTCTGAGAAGTCAGAGCCTGCTTCTCAATAGGAATTGAACGCAAAGGACATGAGGCCACATAGTTCACCTGTGGCGGGGTAGTGTCTATAGAAACATTGGGAATCAATAAAGGAAAGACCTGGTCTATAGTTGGGTTAGGAGATGGATCAAGAAAATCCAACTGATCAATAGTGACAATTTATTCTCCATGATTAAAGTACATCACATGAAATAATTTTGACACCATAGCTTGCATGGCATAGACATAATCACGAACAAGGAGCATATTGAAGTCCAAGGGGTCTTCTATTACCATGAAGTCAACCAAGACGGTCTTCCCACCCAAAGTAATAGGTGTTTGAGAAAGAGTTCCCAAGGCTATATAAGTTCTTCTATCAAATTCCAGTAACTGACTAGCAGTCGACACAAGGCTAGGAGATCCCATGCCTCACCAAGCACGAGTAGACATGATACTAATCGAGGCCCCTTCATCAACAATACAACGAGCAATCGCGTATGATTCAACTTTGACCTTTATCTGGAAAGGTGCATCAAAAGGAAGGCGCGGCTCAACTAGGCTATCCCAATCAAAGGAAGAAATCCAATAGCTTGGTGGGGGTTGATCCGAAACGAGTTCAGTGCCCCCTTGTTCAGTAAGTTCTGAACTGGCAGTGAAGAAAATGTGACTAGTAGACACTTCACTCTCCAAAGGAAGAGTGGGATTGATCGACAATGGAATCGATTCAACCGCTTCGTGAAAGTCACTCTCCGAAGGGAGAGTGGGATTGACCAAAGATGACATTGGTTCAATCACATTAGGATCACTCTCCGAAAGAAGAGTGGGATCGACCAAAGCTAAGGTTGGTTCAACCACTTGATCAACCAAAGGTTGAGTAGGTTGTTGAGAAACTATAGGTTGTTTAGGAGAAGGAAATTCTCGAGTCTTGGACCACACTCTTCGCACCTCTACGATAGCAGGGCACTGGTGAGTAAGATGATCTCCCTCACATAGCTTACAAGGGAACTTAATTTTGCACTTCGAACGACCAGTTTTATCAACGGTATCAACATGAATAGCAGTGGCTGACTATTTTCTCTCAGCATGATCAATAGAGGCTGAGATTTTTCCCCCAGCATGAACTACAGAGGCTGGATGACTGGATCCAACCTGACTAAGAGAGGCTAGTTGTTGAGAGACTTCAGGATGTTCAAAAATGGGATGACTATGAAACCAAACTCTTCGCACCTCTGAGAGAGAAGGGAATTTATAAGTAAGGTGGTCTCCCTCATAAAGCTTACAAGGAAACTTGGGCTTGTGTTTTTAATGGGTAGTCTTTCCAACAGCGTCAACATGACTCGCAGTGGCTGACGGATTTTCTTCAGCATGAACCACAGATGCTGAGAGGCTACCCCCAGCATGACTTGCAGAGGCTGAAAGACTAGGTCCAACATGACCTGTAGAGGTTGGATGGGCACCACCAGCATGAACAGCAGAGGATGAATGGTTAGAACCAGCATACTTTGCAGTAGTTGAGTGTGTGCCCCCAGCATGAACCACAGAGGATGGGTGGATGGATCCAACATGACTTGCAGAGGTTGGATGGGGAGGTTCAACTTGAACATCAGAGGTTGAATGGGTGCCCTCAGCATGAACTGCAGAGGCTGAGTGACTGGATCCGACATGACCTAGAAAGGTTGGAAGGATCCCACCGGCATGATCAACAGAGGATGGATGGTGAAGATCAACTTGACTTGTATGGGTTGAGTGATTAGATCCAACATGACTTGCAGAGGTTGGATAGGTGCCCCCAACATGAACTGCAGAGGCTGGGTGGTGAGGTTCAACTTGACTTATAGAGGTTGAATGGGTGCCCCCTTGCTTATGTGCCTTCTTCCTATTCTTTCTTCTTTTACTTCTTTTAGACTGTCGGTTACTAGTATCAGTACTTTCACCGCATGAGGTAGAAGGAGGAGGAGAATAAATTACAGGTGAAGGGGAAGCATTGTTTCAATTCCCTTGATATAAGGATCTTACTTGCGAAGTATCAGGAGCATTCAGGGCAATTGGAGTGGAAAACAACCACACTAGTATCCCTAGGGTGAATCCAGGTAGATTCAGGGTGGCCATCAAAGGAACACTAACATTCCCTGTGAGAGGAATAGTACAAGGAGTTCCCAGCATGGGGATCTCTTGGTTGGTGTTCAAAGGGGTGTTAGCCATATTTTCAAACTAGGAGACAAAGTCTAAGGTTGACAAGAAACCAAAAGTACAAAACACACACCTAAAGGAAGACTAAGTATATGCAAACCACACAGCACTCACTAAAAAATCCTAAAGCCAAACAAACAAACAGGTATAAGATATGCTTTCCAGAAGAAACCTGATAGATAGTTACTTGGCTTCCATGTAGATGTTCTTAGGCACAAGCGGAGGATTCACCCAATCGCCCTCCCACACCTTCTACCAGGGTTACCTTCCAAGCCCGTCCAAGGTCAACCAAAAATAGACTTTTGGTGTACCTGTGTATGAACCCTAGATGTCAAAGAGACTAAAGGCTACCTTAACTATATTGACAGTCTGGGGGGATATTCGCAAGCCTAGTTCGTATGCATAGGCAGGGTAGCAAAGCCCGAAACCCTGTCTAAGACAGAATCCCCAGATGCGCAAAAACCTTGGTCTATGCTTTGATAAGGAATCAGAGGGTTATCTCCTCAGTCCAAGTCTCCACACGGCCTCATGCTTAACTCCTGTTTGAGAGGAGCTTCCTCGATACAATCAACGTAGAAAAGGGTTTACCTAGTGATTGGCCAACTACATTTAAAATTTTATACTTGTGGGGAGTTTAAACTCCCTATCCCACAAGTCTAGCCTAAGCTAGTTGGTGTATGACCCTATAAAATAAAACTTACTAATAATTTTTAAATTATATCGTTTATTTTAAGGGTTGTTTTTAATCCGAGGGTAAATGGCGTGAAACCTATGTGGTATTTTGACTCAAAGTTGAAACAAAATGACTAAACAAAGAGAAATGAAATGCAAAAAGCAAAAAACTATTCTCTTTTTCTTTTTCAAACAGAAAATTGAAAGCCACAAAAGAACAATTCTTTTTATTTTTTCGAAAATAATGATATGCAGTGCGTTAAAGACAAAAGCCTAATCTACATGCATATCAAACAAGTATATGTTCTTTTTTTTTCTTTTATAAATGCAAAAGAAAACTACCTACAGACAAAATTATGCAGATAACAAGAACAAATCAAAAGGAACTTTGCTATACAACCACCAAACAAACTCTAGAATGAACTAAAGTCAGTATAAAACCTACCTGGAAGGAAGGCTTGCATAAGAGACAAGTCAATTACTTTGGCATGGTGAAGTTAACCAACAAAAGAAGAAGGAAACCAACACCAACAAGATTCTGAACTCAGACAAAGATCACTAACAAAGGCTGACTAGAAACATAATCCAAAAAACATGCCAAGCAAAGGAGGTGGGGGGAAAGAGCAAAGAACAAACCCTAATGCTATAAAAAGGCTTACCACATAGATAAAGAACAACCAAAAGGGATGACACTAACTCCCTGGAGTCATGCACCTACAAAGGACCCCAAAATACCTACCAAACAACCTTCAAACAGAAGAAAAACCACAAAAGAGGAAAAAACATTGTTTAAAGGGGCATACGCGAGTTGTACTACTAACAGGTCGCGTGTCATACACGGGTTGACAGTACAACAAGTTGTGTGTACAAGAACATGTGGTTTGTACCACTGACAAGTCACGTATCATATGCAGGTTGACAGTATAGAAAGTCACGTGTACCAAACCAGACACGCGACTGTTCAGTTTGCAACTCGTGTATGGGTGGAAAAAATCCCAAAAAAGGTCAAAAAATACCTTAGGAAGGTAGGGGCAGTATTCTATCAGACTTATAAAGTGTTCCTAAGTGGCAAGAAGGACCTAAAACAATGCAAAAGACTGAAAGAAAGACAAAGAAACCCCAAATAAACAAGGTTGTCCCCAGCAGAGTCACCAGTTTTGTTGTAAAGGAAAGTTTCCTATGGCTAGGGTTTAAGAGGCCATCAACGTACTAGGGTTGAAAGGTGGATGCAAATGGTTCTGCAGGTATATATAAGCAAGTTTCAGATATTAGAATGGTTCATACCTTAGCCAAATGAAGGTTGATCGAAGAAACCCTTTAATCCTCTTCTTGCTCCTCTTGCTCCAAGAGACCTGCAAAACAAGTTATACCTTCCTCAAACCAATATGACCACATATAAAGAAATGATAATCAAATAAACATGAAATAATGATCTGACTAACATCATCATATGATCATAAAAAAATATTCAATCACACATTGAACAATGATTTGGGAAGAAGAAGGACATCACATCTTTATTAATCTTGAAAACAAGTACAAGTATACCTTCTCTTCAAGTTCGACACCTCACAAAACCTTGATTCGGTTCTGCTGCTTCTCTTCTTCAATGAACTCAACCTCCAAGCTCTGCAACACAAGGAGAATGCTTCTAGAGAAAAGGTGTGGGCAAACAAAGCTCCAAATCCTCCAGTATAACAATGCAAAGATTCAAGTCCCCTCTCATGGACGTCCCTACCTCTATTTATATGCTTAATGAAGAGTTAGGGTCGAAGACAAAGTAGTTACAACTGAAGGAGTCAGTTGCACAACTACCCAACCTACCCGAATTTCAAAATACATATTTTTTGACATTTTCAGGAGGCGTACGCAGGTTGCAGAAACAATAGTCGCATACACGAGGAGGTATACGTGGGTTGCAATGTAGAAAGTCATGTATTTAAGGTGTACATGACTATTATATATAGCAACTCGTGTACGTACGCGGGTTTCCTTAAGGAAACTCGTGTACACATCAAGAAACTCAGTTTAGGGTATTTTTGGGCATTTTCAGACTTTGGTGTCTTCTGAAAAGTTTTAGCTAACTGAAATACCTTTCCAATGGTGTAGAGATGAGGTCAAATGGAGTTAGAAAACTCAAGATATGGTTCTTCCAACTTAGGTGGTTTTTCAGTGACTTTCATGAAGTGTCGTCATGGAAGTGTTGACAAGCGACGAAATCATGGGAAAGTGGTCATAGGCAGAGATGTGTCATTTTCAGCTATAATAGTGGCACCTTGTGTATTCCAGTGAATTGACCCTAGTTAGTTTTCTTTCCTTCGTTAATTTGTTGTTCTTTCCTATTTGTTTTTTAACCCTAATTGAATTACCTTAATTAATATACAACCCTAGATAGCCTACTCAACTCTAAAACCTTAATTAATCTAGTGCAGTTATCTTCTTAACTTTTATTCCTATCCTCCCCTCCCATGGTTTATCAATTTTTCCCCAAAATGGAGTGGTGACTCCACTCCCTCCTTCCTATTCTGGTAGTGTGGTTCCTCACTCTAACTATAACACTACAAAATCTATGTAATGTTAACTTGTATTTTCGATTAAATAAGTGCAAATTAGTGAAGACTCCATTCTGTTAGTTTATTTCATTATGTAATGCTTGTGATATAAGTTGTAATAGAGAGCAAGATTCCCATGCATTTTATTAAAAAATAAAGCAGATGATTGCTTAGAAGGGATAATGGGGGGCATGTTTCACAAGTGGAAAAAAGGCAAAAAGGAAAAAAGGTAAGTGAAGTGAATGTGCTTGTGGGAAGGAAGGGATGCATATCAATTAATTAAGTTGTGAATTATTTGTGCTTGTGTATGATCTAGCAGGATTCTTTGACTTGTTAGTCATTACTTGTTCTTTCTCAGTTTGTGAGGGTTTGGAGGTTTTAATGAATGTTTTTTTTTGCTCAGCAATTGTTTGGGGTTTGGGATGAGTGAGATAGCCGCCCTTCTTGTGACTTAGGCCCTGAAATTGGGGGTGGATTTGTATAGTGTGATCCTATGGCTGGGTGGAAAACCTCTAGAGGAGAATCATTCTGCAAATTTGATCCCAAATTAAGTATTTTCCCTATTCCTCTTTATTTCCACAAGACATCATCCAAGGTGTTTTTGGTGTACATCCTATTACTACCTATATTTCATGGGTCTCCACCAAGGAGTTCTGAAGCTTTCTGGGCATAAAAGAAACTTGTCGTAGAATTCTAGGCATTAATTTCTCAAATCTCAACAACCCAATGTGTGTGAAATAGCAGCAACAAGTCTGATCCCTCAAGTCTAGGAAAACCTGGGTGTGAAAGCAACCTTAATTATCCATGATTGTGTATCTAATCCACAATGAAGAGCGTCATTTTAAAATATGGATTAATTTAAGCAGTTATATGCCTAATTCATAATTATGGGTTGAATTTGAGGATTAATTTCCAATTTCTGAGCACCCATGCAACATTGTGTGAAAGTTTTGGGCACATTGGGAGCATTTATGAGCCCATCTAACGAAAAACCAAGTTTTCAAACACAATTTATTGAATGTTGAGCATGATAATGGCATTTCTTCTATGTTGACAATGGTTCAAACTTCAAATTCCAAGGTAGCATAACATAGAGCTGAAATATTGCACTTGTTAAGTTGTATTAGGTAGGAAAATGGAGGTAAGATATGATAGAAGGATGCCATTGAAAGTAGGAGATTGGGGTTGGATGGATGTTTCTCAATCCTTTGAGAATGTATGTGTGCCATTTTCTCATTTTTATTCCTAAGTATATTTCTAAAGACTTAAATAAACAATATACTAATAAGTCATAGGCTATGTGCTTGAAATATATATGCTATCCTATACAGTTTCAAGGAGGACATTAGTTTTAAGGACAACATTTAGTCTCTAATACTCGTTGCCTACCAACATCATTGTAAGAGCCAAGAGGTATGCCTATATTTGAAGTACAATCTTTGCTCTGAATTCTAGGGTAAAATAGCTAGTCTCAAACATCTCACCAACCTCCATATGTTACCCTCCAACATTGAATTATGATACTTGTGTGGAGCCTGCATTGACACTTATATAGACCTACATGGAAGGTCTACACTATGCACACTTGATAAATACTAGTGTCTCTCTTCTCTAGTGGTGCACCCTATATGAAATGTGGTCTCTCTCACCATTATATAGTCTCAAACAAATCACCAACCTACTAGTATCTGGCACCACTGGTGAAACTGCTGGATGCAGCAAGTTCCTTATTAGTTGAGTGCATGTGAACAACTTGTGGTAGAAATCTACATTTGTGAGATATTAGTTTTCATCAATTATGAAGATATATGTGAGACAAATTAAATATCTTGAGATGAACATAAAAACAAGGTTTTAGGGGGAGAAATTAGTCTACGTATTGATTGGGGGAGCAGTATGGTTACATAAATAAAAGAAAATAAACTGAAGCAGCATTGTGATGTTTTCATTGATACATGCTTACCTTTTATGAATTTACTAGATGATTGTTGATACATATTCATTATGTGGGCATGTCCTTATATGTCACGGGAATTTCAATGATAAAGTTAAACGCTTAACAGGTACAACTAAAGTAAAGTTGTTATGGGAAGCCTAAGTTTATAAAGATATTCTTCAACTATATTGTAATACCACTTGGATGGAGATGAATTTCTATAAGTCCTTGATTTGTTTCAATTATATTCTTGATCATGGCATCATAGGTGCACTAAAAATGCCCACAGCTAGTTAAATATGCCCACATTTAAGTTGCAGAATAAATTTACATCAATTCTCCAAATTGGATAAATCATGATTTAGAAAAATGTTTGCAACCTGTTGAGAAATGCTCGCAACCAGTTTGAAAATGCCCACTGGACTAATTAAATTCCCTCACTACCATATAAAATTCCTGTAGGCCTCAAACAAATGCACATAGGTCCAGAAAAATGCTCACAAAAATGCACAAAAAGTTGAATATGGTTAGATAAAGAAAAGGAAGTAAAGTGAAGCAACATTGTGATGTTGTCATTGATGCATGCTTACCTTTTATGAATTTACTAGATGATCGGTGATACATTCATTGTGCAGGCATGTACTTACATGTCACTGGAATATAGTCTTCATGTGTGGTTTCTTGCATACTTATGCGGGCATGTCCTTACATGTCACGGGAATTTCAATGATCTGCTGGCATTTCAATGATTTTCCTGTAGGCATCTTTCCACCTCTGCTTCATGCATTTTGAGGTCCAGCGGGCATTTATCTATTACCCTGTGGGCATGTTTAACTAGCTATCAGGATTTTATGTTAGTCTTGCATGCATAATGCAATACTTGCGGGAATTATGTACATTAAGTGTGGGCTTTAAATGTCTTCAAAAGCCTTCATTAACTCAGAGTTATACTTGGAAGCAGGGTTTATAGGGTAGCAATATGGTTAGATAAAGAAAAGGAAATAAAGTGAAGCAGCATTGTGATGTTTTCATTGATCCATGCTTACCTTTTATGAATTTACTAGATGATTGTTGATACATTCATTATGAGGAAATGTCCTTACATGTAACAAGCATATAGTCTTCATGTGTGGTTGTTTGCATACTTATGCGGGCATGTCCTTACATGTCACAGGAATTTCAATGATCTACTAGAATTTCAACACATCCTGGGGGCATCTTTCTACCTCTATTTCGTGCATTTTGGGGTTCAATGGGCATTTATCTATTACCCTACGGGCATGTTTAACTAGTTGCGGGAATTTTATCTTAGTCTTGCATGCATAATGAAATACTTGCGAGCATTATGTCCATTAAGTGTGAGATTTAAATTTCTCCAAAATATTTCACTAACTAAGAGTTGTACCTGGAAGCAGGGTTGATAGGAAGTAGGTGAAGTATTTTTTGTATAAATCCATCCATCCTAATCAATATGTGGAGGGAATATAGGAGAAAACACTGACTATATCTATCAATAAAACCCTGACTGCAATTTATGGAGGGAAGATATGAGAAACTCTCATACACGCAAAGCATTATCTCTTCTACTAGAAAATGATTTAATGGATTAAATGAAAGCAGTTGACTTACCGAAGACATCTCTGTGGGAAAAAAATATACTTATACTGGATCTACTACTGGTTTTCAACCACCTAGTGTTGAAGCTGCCTTAGCCTATGATTTTCCTAATGCCTTAGTGACCTTCACCTTTGCTTATCGGTCTCGATCTCAATATGCCAATGTCCCTCTGCATAGCTTTTGGAGGAAGGCGGTGGATATACTTGAGGATAGAAAAACCCCAAAGCTAGGATACCATTAAGATTGAGATGAATCCCAACGCCCACCCAATAAAAAGTGTCCTGTAGGAAGAACTCGTACTATAAAAGTTGAGTCAAACAAGAAATTGATCTATTTCTAGTGCAGCTTAAGGGTTTCGCCACACTCACAAGCTAGCTTTAAGGTTATGTCAAGGAAGGGGTTCATTGAACAAACAAGAGTTTCCTTCTCTGCAACCTTAGAACCTCCTCTATGACCTCAGGCCTAGTTCATGGGCGAGGTAACTAAAAAACCTCCTCTACAACCTTGGAAACTTGTCTACAACCTCGAGCCTAGTTCGTGGGTGAGGTAAGTGAAAGATGTAAAAACATTTTGTCGTGGCAGGGGGAAGGTAAGATGGATAGTTTTAATTTTTTATTTTTTTTAATGTTTATTAATTATCATTGTCGTTGTAGTCAACAAGATTATCATGATCATTGTCTTTATGGCCATCATCGTCATCATAGAGAACACCATCGTCAATAGACCCTTTCTTGAAAAAGATTTTCCATACGAGTGTAATATGGTGACCATTTCAAAGTTTGACACACAAAGGATGCTTAATAAATACCATCTCGTGGTTCTTATTTCCTATGCCATTGTAAAAGGCCATACTACAACATGAAAAAACAAAATGGTGGTTGAAGGTATGAATGTATTGTGAACTAGGGTGGTTTCTTTTTGTTTTTGGGAGCTATGAGTATGGGAGGGATTTCTTTTTAGTGCCTGGGGAGACATCCACTATCAAGAAGAATTTCAACACATTTAAAGGGAGCACAATATGAGTGCTGATGTTTTATCCAAGGAAGCACTTTCTCTTGAGATGGGAAAACTCTCCTATATTGAGATGTTGGATGGAGAGTCTATTGGGAGAGACACCATTCTATTCTTTTAAGTTATGTTTTTCAACATATTTGTTGTGGCTTAGTCATCTTTCTTAGAAAGGATTCAATTTTTTTTTAGCCTTTGACTATGCTCTATTGAATACTCCTTTGGATGAGTTTTTTTCATGGCATATAAATGCCTTACCTTGGGGGGGTGGGGGGGGGTCACTTTACCCGCTAGGTGCTTCCTTGTATAAGCCTTTAGGGCTCATTATGTGCTTCTTTTGACTACGTGGAGTGTCTTTTTGGTGTTGGATTGAGACTTGCTTTTGTACATCCTTTGATGATGGGTTGTATGATACGTTTTTGACATAGACTAGGTACTTTGTATTGACAAAAGTATAAGATATAAGATATTTTTGAAATTATTAAAACCAATGAAAATGTAATTTTGAGTTATAGAAAGTGTTTGTTGTTTTTACTAGTTGGGATTCCATGATAAATTTTTGTTCTCTGTATCTTGTTGATTCTGTTTGTTATTTATTATTTTAAAAGTGGATAAAATTGTGAAAAAGGTAAAAATACTGATTCACCCCCCCCCCCTTTCAGTATTGTCCAATATTGTAGCATTTAAATGATTATGGTTATTAATGTTTTTGTTTTCATTACTTTAATGATTATTAATGCAACTCTCTATTTGATAGTAATGTGCTGATTAAACAATTAACATACCTATATTTGTGCTTTTTACAATTTATATGTGAAATGTTTGTTCAGTTTTGTTGCATAGCTTATTTTTTAAAATGTGTGACATCTTCCAAGGATTATGGTTATCCTCAAGGGGCTGGCCACCCATTTCTGAGTCAACCTGAGGAAGATGAGATGACCACATGATCTTCCTTATCCAGTGATGATGATTATGAGCTTCCACTCTTTGCATGAGACACATGAGAGGTATGACCCCATACAGTTGAGAAGGTCAGGTAACCTACCCTCATGTTGAATTGATGTCCAAATTGTATTGTCCTTTTTTCCATGTCATCATCCTTTGTCATCAACCTTTATATTCCTTTTTGCAATGTCATCATCCTTTTCCATCAACATCTTTTTTCCTTTACTGTTGTACCTATCATGGGAATGCTCCATCCAAGTGATCGTACAATATAGTTGGAGAATATCTTTATAAGCTCAGGCTTCCCATAACAACTTTACTTTAGTTGTACCTATCAAGTGTTTAAATTTATCATTGAAATTCCTGTGACATCTAAGGACATGCCCGCATAATGAATGTATCAACAGTCATCTAGTAAATTTATAAAAGGTAAGCATGCATCAGTGGAAACATCACAATGCTGATTCATTTTATTTTATTTTCTTTATCTAACCATACTTCTCCCCCTGAAACCTTGCTGGTCTGTTCATATCAAGATATTTAATTTGTATCACATATATCTTTAGAATCGACGAAAAGTAATCTCACAAATGTAGATTTCTGCGAACATATTGTACCTAATTTATTCCTGCATTTTACTTCAGCTATTTCTATGGTTTCCTATGGGCATTTTTCAAATTTTTGTACATTTCTGTGGGCATTTGTCTAGACATGCGTGCATATGTTTGATGCCTGTGGGAATTTTATAAGGTAGCATGGGCATTTTATCATCCCAACATGCATCTGCAAACTGGTTGTAAGGAATTTCTCAACAGGTTGTAGACATTTTCCCAAATCAACTGCTTATCCAAATTGGAGAATTTATGTAAGTGTATTATGAAACTTAAATGTGGGCATATTTTACTAGATGCAGGAATTTTTACAAGCTACGGGCATTTTTCCTCTATTTCCATGTGGGCATTTTTATTTCTCTATTGCACTGTGGCCATTTTTAACTAGATGGGGGCATTTTTAATCTCAAGTGTGGGAATATTTGAGGCTTGATGATATTATTGAGGCCTAGATGGCATTTGTCTCCTCCACTTGTGGGAATATTGGGGACCCTACGTGCATTTTAATGACATCTCCTTTACTCATGCAGAAATTTTTCTTCTTCCTGCGTGTATTTTTTGAAACTTTCCTGCAAGTATTGCATTATGCATGCAATACTAAGATAAAATGCCCGCAGCTAGTTAAACATGCCCACATGACAATTTTTAACCTTTTGTGCATTTCTGCAGGCATTATTTACATCAGTTGGGAGGATGAGCCAAAACATGTTTTGAATACTTGTTCTATACTTTGCAAGACCTGTCCACATTTATTTGCTTTCTGCATTCTTGCACCCTTGTGTTCACCTTAATATCCCTCGTTAGGTGCCATCCACCATATCGCTACCTTATATGACTTTTTTGGAGTACTTTGCTGTCGTTTTTTTATTACGAGTTGGTCGTATTGTTGTGTTGATACTGTTTTTTATTTGTGAGGGTTGGATGATCTATTTTAAGTTCTTTTTCAGTTCCAGGTTCTCTCCTTTGACAAGTATGTTGGTCTAGTTGAGTCTCATGCAAGTAAGCTAACACTAAGAGGTTTAAGATTGTTTAGAAGCATTTTTTAAGGATAAGGGAGCTCTGCCCTAACATCTTATGTTGAGTTATCTTATGTTGAGTTTATAATTAGTTCATATCTGATATATCATGCTATTGTTATGTGTTGTTGTCTTTCATTAACAACTTAGATATGATATAGATCGCTACTCTTATTAGTCTTATTGTTTTAATTACTTTAATGGTTATTGTAAATCATTGTTTATGGGACATGTTGCACATGAAAGATATTGAGGTATGGTTTTTCTATGCTGGTGTTATAGAGAGAAACTTCCTATGTCTTGGGGGTACCACAATAGACTGAATGACACCAGAAATCAATCCTTTCCAAAATGCAAGAGCAATAAAGACAACTAACACTAAGGGATATTAATCGCACCTTATTCTGGACGGTTGATGTAGATCCCTGTTGAGCTTTTCCAATCATGCTTGTATTCTCAATTCTCTCTCAACAACAACAAACAAGACACGCATGATATATATTCAAGTGTTAGGCCTACTCTAGCATATATAATCAATCATGTATAAGAAAATAAATACATCCATGGATACAATATTCATACTTATGCACATGTATTGGACAAGAAATGGATATTTCTATTGATAAAAACATAGATACAATAGTGACAACCTCTGCTGGCACTTCTTCGAAACTGAGAAATAGAGTCCTCCACCTGGGCCTCCACCACTTCAATCCTCCATCTCTCAATGGAAATTTCACAAAACAAAGGAAATATTGGGAAGAGCAATATTGTGTGCTCCAAAGGGAAAAAGGGATGAAAACTCAAGCATAACAAGTGAGGCAACAGTATACTATAGTTTCCTTGCTCTCAATTTTCTCCTCCTTCAATGTATCTAAGAGGCTCAATATATAGCACTCCAAAGAGGTAATGGAGGGTTGAGTCCAAGCGTTCTCAAGGCATATGGAAGGCCAAGAGACAAGATATTCAGACCCCTATGAGGAAAACTCTAAAAATATTTGTCTTCATGCACATTTCCCAATGTACACGGGTTTTGGCTCAAAAACTGCGTATGCACGTGAGTATGGCTTTAAAAGTCACGTATAGGCATAAACAAGTGTTTTTGGGGGATAATATTGGAACATCAAAGTATAATATGCGAAAAGGAGGTACATAGAGTCTACAGAGGGATAGGGAAGGCCATAAATATGTGATCAACCAGGTGTGGTAAAATCATCTATAAAATTGGACATGCTTGTCTCATTGTTTCATCTTCAAGTTTGAATATTTGAGAAAAATAATTATAAAATACAAATCAGTTGAATCTACCTCAGAGTTTGCATTTTTTATCCAAATGAGCTGAAATTTGCATTAGACATTTTTATGGATATTGTGTCTTTAGAGTGGTTCCTTGTGTAGTCCAGTGAATTGAAGGACAGAGAAGTTCCTGCTCCTGGTATAGGACTAGGATGGGGTGCTACTGAGGTAAGTGATTTTGAATTTTCTCCTATTGAATTCCTTTGAGCCTGAACTTTTGGTGAATTTTCAAATATGGAGTGTCACATTTATTTTTCATTGTTTTTCACTAAATTTCCTTCCTCTACTCTTCAAGTATTTATAAAAAGGGTCAAAGTATTAAGGGTATGATTACTTCTTTTGATTGCTTCAAAATATCACAAGTCACGACTGATTACTCAACTTTTGGAATGTCAATTCTATGGTGAGTATCAACAGCTAATTCATAAAGTTTTCATTTTCATCCTTTATATTGTTGTTATGAGTTTGGCTTCAACAAGGGAAGTCCTGCTTTCAATCTACTTATAGAACTCTTCAGTAGTTTTAGCTCTTCGTAAATCATAACCTACCAAAATTTTATTCTTATTTTCAATAGTTATTTTGACTGTGTGAGATGGAGAGAAGTTTATATGTTTTGTTCTCTCTAATTCACTGCCTAAAATTGTCAGTTTATCTTCTTGGTTTATCTGTACATGAATTTCCTTATCTGAAGACTTGAGAGGTGCTCGTTTACATGTTAGCTTCTTATAATAGTTCTCCTGAGATCCCACACAAGTATAAGGAATTTTAGTCTTTCTTTTAGTGCTTAACTTACCACATTTAGATCCTTTCGATGATTTAGAAAGTTGGGACTTATGTCTTAGTATTTTGTTGTATCTTACTGAGTATTCCTTTATAATATTTGACCTTCAGCATTTGTAAATTGATGTCATCTGAGAGAAGAAGTCTCAATCAGTGTCAAACATTTTCTTGTTGTGGATTCTTCCTATCGTATTCAGTTCTTTGGATGTTATAATGAATGTATCAGCAATCATCATGATTCACTTTAAATCTATTTTTCTATAGTTCTGAGGCATCCACTTAAAAACCATCACTCATGTCCTCTACAACCCATTGAATTGGCATTCCATTGTTTTGTTCGTGTGGTGTAATAAAAATAAGATTTGGTCCAACTTTTGGATAATGAAGGAAATATCCAAACTTGGTGGAGTCAATGGTGACATCATTGCTCTCGAAACTGATAAATTTGAGTTATCATCAATAACCACTTTCTCTCCAATGTGCTCCCTTCAATATATAGAGAGGGGTGTTGAATTTTTTCATGCCTAATCATATGTTTGGTAGCTCCAAAATCAACAATCCATTATTGTGATGAAGAGGAGAACCAATATGCATGGTGCACAACCAAATGTTGATTGTGAGAAGATTCACATTGGGTATCATATTCAAGAATCCTCATATTGTAACTTGCTTGTTTTGGAAAATCTTCAAACTTTTGAATGTATGCTTTGATAGTGGTATTAAATTGAGCACATAGATCTGTGGAAAAACACACAACTCACAAGATAGATCACACAATTTACTCAGTTATTGAAGAATGAAACAGTGCAAAAATGGCTTGCAGCTGTGAATGCTTTTCATTAATCAAAGAGTAATTAGATAATAATTAAAATGAAGTACAATGGCTTAAATAGCCACATGCAATTCGAATACACACGAGGAAATTTGAATTGATTAGACTCTACTTGACTGTAGGTAACTAAGACCTTGTCTAAATCACCGTCGGAGGACTCAATAGTTAACTGACCTTGTCTAAATCACCGTCGGAGGACTCAATAGTTAACTGACCTTGTCTAAACCATTACCGGAGTTCAACGGAGTTCTAAAACACAACTCAAGTGTCTAATTCAATGTTGACTGAGGATAACTGACTGTGGTAGGTGAGAAATGCACCTCTCCTACATGCAGCCATGCAAACCTAATGCTAACTGAATGTAGAGGACTAGAACTAAATGTAACTGACTCCTAACTCGGCTTGACTAGTCACTAACTGAACTCAACTACTGAAGGTTGGTGTTGGCACTCCCAGTGGCTCCTAAATTGTAGGAATTGATCTAGGAGGCTCCTAAACTGATGCATGCAAGTGAAATCAGTGGTAGTAGGCCTCAATTAGTGTTCCCCACACTTTAGTAACTGGAACATGTGCCCCAATTAGGACAAGTGGACCCAATGGTGCTAATGACTAAAACTAGACTGGATGGACTCCTGATTTAGACATGACTCCTGATTTAGACATATGACCAAATTAGACAAGGGAGGATTAATAATCCTAACACCCCCCCTGAATGCTAACTTGGACAATCTGTGGGCCCTAGTAACTAAGACCATAGGTCACCCATTACATCAAGTAAAGTAACTGCTCAATACAAGGAGCTGGGGAAAAAACCACATGGGAAAAAATCCCCCCCTCTAATTAAGCAGGTAGAATCAGGATCATTCTGGTTCTTCTATGCACAGGTATCCTAGGGCCTGGCATGTGAACCTCTCCATCATTATTTCTGGAGGAATATTCCTTTTTGAAAGAAGAATGATATGCTCAACTAAATTAGAAATATAAACAGTTGCCAGATGAAGACTGGAACCATATAGAGCAACTGAAATCAACTGATAAGTGAGAAAATGTTCTTAAGGATTCAGAACATGTGAGGAACACTGAAAAAAATGATATGTTGCATCCATGAATAGAAAACCATGAGTGGTAAAAACAGCCCCAAGTGTTAGGAGCAAGTGTTCAGGCGGATGCAAAATGTATTCCATTTACTAGTTCTGTGAGGAGATGAGCATGTGATCAATGGTAGAGAAGCACTAAGACTGTGGAGAGAGAATGCTTGAGATATATAGTCTTATATATATTCAAAAATATATAATGATTCACAAAATAAAATATCAGCAACCTCATAATAGGAAACTAACACAAAATCCCCAACAACAGTTTTGAAGAGAAATTGCGGTACTTGATTTTTCACACCGGAATTGGTGAGAATAGCTACAAGCATGACTGAAAGCTCTTGGATTTTAAAATATGAACCAAATAATATCATATCAGAAGGTAAATAATATCTAAATAGGTTCACTATGGATCCAAAACTGTGAAATGAAATAAAATCCCCAGCAACAGTTTTGTAGGAGACTTGCGGTACTTGTTTCTTCACACCGTTGATGAGAATAGCTACAAGCAGTAATGAAAGATTATGAATTTGAAATATTAAACCAATAAATATCAGATCATATCTAAATAATACCATATCATATCCAATAAGGTTCATATCAGATCCAAGATTATGGTCCATCGAGACGGTAGATGCACAATTTTCTTCTTCTTCAAAATTTTGAATTTTGGTGCATGCAATCCTGCAGGAATTTGCTGGAAGATCTAGATCATGGGGAGAAAATGGATCACTCTAGTAATTTGATATTTCTTCCAAAATATCCAAGGTATTACATATTTGCGCACCTGAAGAAACATTAGAGGGAGAAAAATCAAATTTCTCTTCACTTTTGGAAGCAATTACTGGCAAATTTTGCACAAAATTCAAAGGAAAATCACTAGAGGAGGACTTTGATTCTTTTTTATTTTGAAAAAATTCAGCATAGAGAGTAGAGGATGATCATTTTGGATCAAGAACTGTTATGGTGCTAGACATGCTCTCCAAAGTGCTATTATGATCCTCATCAATCTTCCCAAAGGTTCTTTCCAATCTTGTCTAAAGTTCCTTTGGGTCTTCATTAGATCTACTGAGGTAGCGCAAGATAGGAGAAAGATCTAGTTTCATTGTTCCAAAATCTGCATCACATTCATTCAGCCAATCATTCTCACTAAAAAACTCTTCACCGAGTCCAATAGACACCCCATAGAGATCTCGTCTCATCAGAGATGCAATCATCTTCTTCTTCCATTCTGAATAGTTTGTGAATAGGGTGAGAAGAGGAACTGATGAATCCATTCGAAGTTGTACCTGCAATTACACAAAAATACAAAGTAAGTTCAGACAGGCTGCACATTTCAGGTTTTCATCACACCCAACATAAATGATCAAGCAAGCTTGATCAACAATTCCTTAACTTGGGATATTAAGTGGTAAACCTTTTGCTTCTGGTGCAGAGCTGGAAGGAGAAATTTTGCTCAAAAATGATCCAGTAGGAGATCTAAGGAGGATAGGTGCCTTTTTTGCCAAGGCTCTGATACCATATTAAATTGAGCACACAGATCTGTTGACAAACACACAACTCACAAGATAGATCACACAATTTACTCAGTTATTGAAGAATGGAACAGTGCAAAAATGCCTTGCAGCTGTGAATGCTTTTCATTAATCAAAGAGTAATTAGATAATAATTACAATGAAGTACAATGGCTTAAATAGCCAAATGAAATTTGTTTCCACATGAGGAAATTTGAATTTATTAGACTCTACTTGACTGTAGGTAACTAAGACCTTGTCTAAATCATCGTCGGAGGACTCAATAGTTAACTGAGCTTGTCTAAACCATTACTGAAGTTCAACAGAGTTCTAAAACAAAACTCAAGTGTCTAGTTCATTGTTGAATGAGGCTAACTGACTATGGTAGGTGAGAAATGCGCCTCTCCTGCATGCATCCATGCAAACCTAGTGCTAACTGAATGTAGAGGACTAGAACTGAATGTAACTGACTCCTAACTCATCTTGATTAGTCACTAACTAAACTCAACTACTGAAGGTTGGTGTCAGCACTCCTAGTGGCTCCTAAATTGTAGGAATTGATATAGGAGGATCCTAAACTGATGCATGCAAGTGCAATAAGTGGAAGTAGGCCTCAATTAGTGTTCCCCACACTTTAGTAACTGGAACATGTGCCCCAATTAGGCCAAGTGGACCCAATGGTGCCAGTGACTAAAAATAGACTAGATGGACTCCCAATTTAGACATGACTCCTGATTTAGACATATGACCAAATTGGACAAGGGAGGATTAATAATCCTAACAAGTGGTTGCAAGTAATTTTATGATAGTGGCGTGCCCATTCTTATGATACTGGTTGTAAACTTTGAAGGTGTGCCCATTCTTATGATAGTGGTTTTAAGTAAGTTTATTCTTACTAGAGGATTTTGAGTTTTCCTTATTAATGTTCTTGAACTGATATGTAGAAGTTGTAGATAAAAGTTTTGAAAGAGCTTAATCTTGGAGAAAAAATTCTAAGAAATTTTTTTTCCATGATTCTCAATGTGACATATTGTCATAAAATATTATGTGAGGCTACCCAACACATTCAATCATAGTTGTAATTGTAGGAGGGACACTAACCAACAAGTAGTGGCTAGTAGATCATCATGAATGCTACCCAAAAATAAGCAATTTCAAAATGAAGTAATTAAAGGCCAACAAGTTGCCTCTTTAGGTTATTTTGAAAAGTCTCCAACTAAGTTTCCTTCCTAAATACTCTTCAAGTATTTATAAAAAGGGTCAAGGATCTCGGGCAGGGGATTTTGTCTAGATTTTGGAAAGACCTATTTAAACAAGTTCCATCATCAGTTAAAGGAGCAGAATTTCCAGGATAAGCACTACAACAAGCATCACAACTGTAAGTCCTTTCCAGAATGCAGGTATGCCTAGATTTGAAATACAATATTTACTGCGAAGATTATATATATATATATAATACATAATAAACGTCGCTATAGCGACGTACTTATGTTGCTATAGTGACATAACAACGTTACTATAGAGACAAACTCTCGTTGATTTAGCAACTGGTTGTCGTCTTTATAACGACGGTAGACCATCGCTATAGAAACGGACAATGAATTGGCATTTCTTGGTTTCAACATACTTTCGTGCCTATAGAAACACATTGACGTCGGTATTGCGACTAATGTACATCGATATACTGATGCAATATGAAATAGTCTCTTGATTTTGTGACAATATTCCATCACTCCCACGACGCAATATGAAATAGTTGCTTGATTTTACGACAATATTCCATCGCTATAACGACTCCAAAACATCACTCAAATGATGCAATTTGACTTAGTCATTTGTTGTTGCCACAATAAACCGGTGTTATAGAGACACCCAGCCATTGCTATAGCGACACATAAATGTCCCTATATCAACACCTATTGGTTTTTGAAACATGTGCCACAATCACCACGTGTCATTGATGTTTTATCGCTATACCGACGGAATAATATTCGAAGTGTGGCTAATGCAACAAAAATTTAGGCTTCTAATCATCGATATAGCAACAAAAATGTGTTGCTATAGCAACGATTTTTCATGGGAAAAACATTCACATGTACTAGTGTGATAGTACCTATGGGACTTCAGTTATCATGCTATAGCAATGTGTACTCTACTATGTACAATATGTATTCACTCTGTGTGGAGACCATATTCCACTGTATATTGTACGTGGATGTGACTACTTATGACATAGGTCCATTATTCCTATTCATGGTGACTAGGTGTATATGTAACTGGTACTACTATATATACTTCATATCCACAACCATGTATTCAAAGTCAATATTTTAATTTGTTGATGAGTGGTTATTTGTTTCGGCTCAGCCTTCACCACTCCACTTATGGGAATGATAATGCATTTCAACCATCGTTAGTATCCCTCTGGCCTCAAAAACTAGGGCACATCTATTATAGCATGATTTTCCACACCTTATGCATCACGCCTTAATGGCCTACCTTTGTCCCTCAGCAGACTCATTACATCCCCCTTGCTTAGTATATTCTTGATGCCTCAATGAAACCCTTAAAAACTCAGTTTTGTTGATACACACATGTCCCTAGTTATACAACCCACATACACATAGCCTACTCCACTATCATCCATGCACATCGGTTTTTGTGCTCAAAATTAAAAATATTTTAGATTTTCCATGCCAAGTCACAATGGTTATGATCCTTTACCTTCTATATGCTGGAAAATGTCTCGATCCAACCCTCCATTTCCTATTTCAGGGATATATATTGAGCCATTAAGAAGCATTGGAGAGGGAGAAACTTTGAAAGTAAGGAAACTATAGAAAAAAATTTCCCCATTTCCATTTCCTTGAGTCTACATCCCTTTATCCTTGTTGATTGAACCTTTTATGTTCATCTCCCAACTCTCCATTGTCTTTGTGAGATTTCCTTGGTGACAATGATGATGAGGATGGTGAGAATGATGAAGTGGATGATTAGGATGGATTCATTACATCCTAGGGTGAAGAATAATGTCTGGAACTATTACAAATAACATCTTTAAAGGATTTGTGTCCTTAGAATAGGGATAGGGAAATAATCAAGAGGAAATAAAACTAGGTATGAATCTAGGACCATAAACATGATAAATGGAAGAAGCCTAGATCAAGAAGATGCAATAGAACACCACATAGGACATATTAAGTGTATCCTTGGTGTAAGAGTGGCTATATCCTAGTGCCATTAGGAGGTTTTAATAACTAGAAATAATTCTCAATGATCTTCACATGTTTGAGGGAGGAAACCTAGACCTTAGGACCTAATGGAATATTTTCGCTATCCATGTCCAACAACAACACCTTGAACCATTATACATGAACTTCTAGGGACATCCTTTACCTCTATGTTGGAATATAAACAAAACATTAGGTGGTTTTTAATATATATATATATCTCAGGGTAGTATCGAGAGGCAAAAGATAAGAACGATGATCAAACTACCATATATGTGTTTGAGTAGTAAGGATACTTCCAAAATACCGAACACCTAGAGCATCCACTCACACAAACAGAGCACAGATAAACACATTGATGTTTTCACATGGTTTAAAACCTGGAAAGGGAAACACTATGCGTCCCTATCCAAATAGCTACTTGAGGAAATCTATTATGCAAAAGAAAGAAAGTTACAAATGTGCTTCTCATAATCGATCAACTATCCATGCTCTTTAAATAGATATCATGGACCAATCAAGTGTTAAGCCAGGAATCAAAGGTAGTTATGATATAATAGAATATAAACCATAGGATCACTCTATGTCTAGAACATATCGTGTCTTTTGGATTTGATATTTACAAATGCATACTAATGCATACTAAAGAAACACACTTTTCCTAATAGATATATTATAACAAGTTGATCTTAACTAACTCCTAAGTGTCTAAATATCCTAACATCCCCCCTTAAGAACAAATTGGGATAGGATTGAAGGATTTACAAAAGTGACGCTATTAGGATAAGGAAGGAGGCATTAGGTCATATCCCCCCTAATGAAAAGTTCTTGAAATCCACATAGATCGAAGTTTAGAAAACTTCGCTTCTGTAAGAGACTTAGTAAAGATGTCTGCAACTTGATCATATGTAGGGAAAAAGAGCACTCCAAGAATGCAATCATGAACAATATTTCTGATGAAGTGCATATGTATCTCAATGTGTTTGTTGTATTGATGTTGAACTGCATCTTTGGTGAGCTTGATGTCACTTTGATTATCGCACCAAAGTGGAGTAGGTTGCTACAACTCAAATCCAAACTCTGAAAGGATCTCTCAAAGCCATAAATCTTCTTGATTGGCATTAACTATGGCTCAATATTCTACTTCTCCTAAAGAAAGGGAAAGAGATTATTGTTTATTACAAGCCTAAGTTATGGGGCCACAACCCAGACTAAAAACATAACCTGCAGTAGACTTGGGATCATCAGGATCGACGACCCAATATGAATCAGTGAAACCAATAAACAAAGGAGTTCCCCATGTGCTGTAATCAATCCCAAACTGAATTGCACCCCGAATATATTGAAGTATTATTTTTGTTGATTTTTAGTGACTTTCATGGGGTGTTTGCATATAACGGGAAACACAACCAACGACAAAAGAAAGGTCATGATGGGAATTAGTCAAGTATAAGATACCACCAATAAGCTGACAATAAAAGGTGGCATCTAATTTAGGTGAAGTGAAAGTCACAGAAAGTTTAGCTCCATACGAGAAGGGAGAAGGGGATGGTTTATAATATTCCATGTGAAAGCGATGAATAAGGTCACAATCATACTTATATTGAGAAACAAAGATTCCTTTTGTAATTTGCAAGACTTGGAGGCCAAGAAAATAATGCAAATTTCCTAAGTATGTCATTTCAAAAAATTTCTTACGACTGGATTTCACATGAGTTAAAATCTTAGGGTCACTACTAGTAAGAATAAGATCATCAACATATAGAAAAAGGATGATGAGATGGTTTCCTACTTTCTTGGTATAGACATTGGGGTTAGAATGGCATCTAAAAAAAATCGTGTCAAGTAGAAAGATATCCATTTTGTCATACCAAGATCGAGGATCTTTCTTAAGGACATATAAGTATTTATTAAGGCGACAGACAAGGATAGAGTCATTATAAACATATCTAAGAGGTTGTTCCATGTAAAATTCCTCCTGTAAATCACCATGTAATAATAATTTGATGGACCACCCATTTATGTAAGGATGAAAGGGAAAGGACAAGGCAGATGGAGTACATTTTTGTGATAGGAGCAAAGGTTTAATTGTAGTCAATCCCTTCAACTTGGGAAAAACATTTGGAAAATAATATTGCCTTAAGTCTTTCAACACTTCCATCAGATGCACACTTAGTTTCTATAGACCCATTTACATCTAATGAGTTTTCTTCCTTTTGGAAGAGGTACAAGATCCTAAGTATTGTTCTCTATTAAAGAACAATATTCTTCATCCATAGCTGCATTCCAATATGGATTCCCTGAAGCTTCTGCAAAATTATCTATATAATGATTCTATGAAACGTGTTTCAAAAGATAAGAGGCTCATTGGAACTAATAACATGTTCGACATGGATCTCTAGCATCACCGAAAAGATCACTAGTTGTTTCACATGTTACTCAAACACATTGAGGAAGCGGTTGTGTTGCTGCAACTGGAAGAAAATGAGCAGGCGAAGGTGGATTTTCATCCTCGCATTCATAATCAGAAACTAGAATTGGAATGATGTCAAGGAAGTTGGGAGTAGAAGAAGGCACAAGCATCGATTTAGGCTTGCAGGACAAAGATGGCACAAATGTCGAGTTAGGCTCGCAGTCCAAGAGAGTTTCATGAAATTTTACATCTCTTCTAATAATTATATCATGAGAATGTGGCTGAAGAAGTCTATAACCTTTTACATTTTCAAAATATCCAACAAATATGCACTTTTCACTTTTAGGCTACAATGCTTTCCATTTTTCATTCAGAATATGAGCCCATGCTTCACTACCAAACACACGGATGTGACTTACATTTGGTTTAATTTTACTCCGTGCTTCTTTTGGTGTGATACCTTGTAAATGTTTAGTGAGGGTGTCATTAACTATGTAATTTGCACAATTTATGGCTTCATCCCAGAATTAAAGACTTAGTACCATTGCTTGAAGCATACAATTAGCCTTTTGTTTTAAAGTGTGGTTCTTTTGTTCAACTCACTAGTACAAAATGAGAAATTCATGACTAAAAAAATGACTAAAATCATGACATAAACGACTATTTTTGAGTCAGTGACTAATAGTAGCTAATTTCCACTATCTTATAGCTAGTCGCATTTCACTTAGTCATTAATAGCTTGACTTATTAGTCATTGATTTAGTCATTGATATTCAATGATTTAGTCATTGATTTAGTCACGGATTTAGTCATGAATTTAGTCATTGATTTAGTCAATGATTGCAGCATTTAATGACCAAATATATGACTAAATTAACTACTAGATGATAACATATTAATGACTAAGCTAAATACGACTAGATATGGGAAATCAGCTACTAATAGTCATATATATGTGAATTTAGTCATTTTTGTAGTCACAAATTTATGATAGGGTACGGATCAATTGAACCACCAACCTCCTGCCTATAATTAGGCAGGTGCTCTACCATTGAGCTAGCACCCTTTAAGAAGTTATTGATTCATAATGATGATATTCAAACAAATTTTGCATTATTCAAGCATACAAAGTAATGAATATCAAGTAACTATAGATCCATAATGGCTTACCCTGTACTAGTCCTTCAAGTCATTTTTGCACTAAATAAATGCATTTGAAATACTTGAAGGACTATTATAAGGTAAGCCATTATGTATCTATAGTAACAAGATAATCATTATTTTTGCATGTTAATTCATCACATTCTACACAAACAAATATTTTCAATGATAACCAATCATCACTCAAATAACGCACCAATTAAACATCCCCTCTTGAAGGGACAATGCAATTCCTATACTCACCAAATTCCTTTTGATTACAATCTTAGGACACATTTTACAACCACCCAATATAGTGAAAACCATTGGAAAATATGTGAGAGTTTCAACAAACTCAATTTTAAAAGAAATAATCATGGCAAATAGAAAACCCTAAAACAATGCACTATTACAAATGTTACAATAAATCCTTATGGAAACACAAACTCTTAATACAAAAATTGATTGTCAATTGATTCACCAAATGATTTCAATTTTGGGTTGTGAAGCTTGGGATTAGAGAGAATCGTTGTTGATAGAAAATAACTTTTATGCATTGTCACAACAATAGAAAAATAATATTATAACGATCATTGTGTAGTATATACACATATTTGGTCTTTAATGAATACAATTAAGAACACTATATCACTTTATTGCATTGTAGCCATTGTTGTCCACTACTAAAATATCTTTGGCATGCCTTTACATGACCTCACATAGGAAAATCCTTGCATTGTCCTCCACCATCTTTGCTTCAAAGTTGTGAATTTGCATTCACATATGGGAAAAAATGAAAAAAAATCGATGGCCATGATTTAGAGTGAAACTAAGGACTTAAAAATATGTTCTTCCATAATCCTTTGGCTTGTTATAGGCATTTGGCCCCAATTCTCTTTAGATCCAACTTCACCGACAACAAGACATACACTATCCTTGTAATCTCATCATGAGATTGAGTCCTTCATTTAATGGGAGAATCGAAGTGAACATAAAATATGGTTATCTAGAAGATAACCAATTAGTTAATTTTCAGTTATTATCCCTGGACTCTTTTACAAGGAAAGTTGAAGAGAATGAGACAAACCTGTTCTCCCATAATTTAGCCTCCATGCTAACACAAACTTCCTCAATCTTATTGATGGCCTTCAAAGTATTTTCAACATTTCTATCATATCTCTCAAGCATGTTTCTTCTTCATAGAACCTGAAATAGAACCAATTGCCCAGTAGAATGTGTTCAAGTTGTTACATACCCAATCTTCCCCATTAAGTTGTTTACTGAGTTTTTTTCAACATCTACATCCACCAATAATAAAAATGTACTATAAAAAACCAACCTCAAGTAACATGTTGTATACAGTATTCAAAACAAGTACATAAGAACTATCTAGCTCTATATAACTGTAATATGTGATATGGAAACAACTAGCAAATTCTACACACTGTGCTAAATTCAATGCATCAAACAAAGTTAGAGTAGGTCATATCTAGGAGATGGGACGGATAAAAAAAGCATGAATTCATAAATCAAATCCCTTGTTTCCCACAGAGAAGACATTTGTGTTCATTTTGCAATAATGTGTGGTCCTTTACAAGTGTTATCAGAACCAGCTGGTTTGGACCAAGTATGACCAGTCCTTCCCCTGTAAACCAATCCAAAGCAGTTTAGGTCCAGTGTCTGCCCAAACCTAGTTCAAATCAGAACCAATCCAGCCAGCTAGTTAGGACCCCTTTCCCCTGCAACACTTGAGCTCTATTTGATTCTAAGAAAGAAGCATAGAAGAAGAGGATGCTTAATGACACCAACTGATTAAAACACATTTGATGCCCAATGTTGCCAACATACTTGAAACATCTAATTGCAACAGTTTTTTAATCCATTCACCAAGTGAAAGCAAACTTCAAAGACTTGGACTCAAGACAATTATGTCTAATAAGTGATATTTCGGATGAGTTATGTACTTATTTCAATATAAATTATTTTTGGATAGTATAGGCCATTTGAAGCCTCAACGTTTATGCCTATTCGTTCAAATTATATGTATCTAAGAACTTATATCTCAATATATTTTTGCAATTTGCACCCTCACATGCAATAGAAGCATCATGCTAACAATTGTTTTGTTTAACTAGGTGGAATTTATTTAAACCAGAAACAATTTTCTACACAATTAACAAAACAAAACAAATGATAGTATCATACTATGAAGACTTCATGAACAAAAAATTGCTTGGTCCAGCAGTAGAAACATATTCATGATTGTTCCAGCTAAATTGATGGATTATTGACCAAAAGCATATCCATGTTTCTTTTATATATTAGTAAAGAAACATAATCCATCCATTCTTGCACTTATTGAGCATTTCCACTACCAGAAGACCATGTAATGAAGAGATGGAGCTAGAGTGGAAAGGGCACTTTCTCAGATTTTAGATTAACTTGGAAAAACTAAAGTTAAAAAGTAGAATACTTGCTCATTAATATCATCTATATGCCAACTCTGAACCAAGTTGAAATACAAGACCAGGATTACAGTAACATGCACCAAATTATATTGAACATCTAACTCCTGAACCTGTCATGACTAACATATAAAATGTATCTTAGAAGAAACATTATCGATGTTTTCTAATTAAGATCGAGAACTAATAAAACGATAAATATAGATTTCACAGTATTATCAGGATTATCTTTAACTACAAGGAGCCAGCCAATCAGGCTTTTATTTGCAGTTTCTAGCTACAAACGTTTAGGGGATGGACACCTTGTGGAAAATATTTCGTGCTTGAGATTTTTCCTCTAAGTTGGTTGTCTACAATGATTGACAGGGATATCATCATCATATTCATTCATACATTTGTTGAGGGTTCATCCAGTAGATTGCACATTTGGATTTGATGATCATTCTAAACAACCATGGTGCCTTTAGGAAAATATATTGAAAAACATTTCAAGGACCGGGTCTTCCCTCGCAGTTATGCATATCAGTTAAATTATCAAGGCATTAAATTACCATAACTCATGTTTCAATATTCCTATAACAATAAGGTTACATTTCATACCATTACATTGTCTGCATGATTAACATCTGGAAATAATTCCCCATCTTTTAACAATTTTTTTTCAAATAAAATGTTCATTTTTCAACACTAGAGCAAAAATAGACATACAAGACATACAAGATAAAAAACAAGAAAATGCATGCTAAATATGTTGTTAGATTATACAATAATACATGTTGTTATGTGTATTCATGATCAAGGTGTGATAAGTAAATTAATGTCTCCCTCATTACCTGCATATATAAAATCCAACAAAGAATGAAATCAGTATAAAGTTAACACAAGAATAGTTAATACAACTGACACAAACTAGCTCCATCTTAGCCTGAAGGTCTTAATTGGAATAGAATGATATGCGTTTATCATCTTTTTATAGGAGTTGTCTTTGCACTCCCATTTTTCACTCCTCACTGTTGTACTTAACAGTCACATTGAACTATTTGCAACCATCGGTTGGAAACTAATGTATCTCATCTTATCTTATCTTATTGTCTATATTGTATTTAGTGAATGCACATGTGATCGACAGATGTGTTATGACATAATCATTTTATTACTGTGTGGGTCATGAAAAATGAGTTAAGCCATGTATTAGTCATTACAAAGACATCATTAGGAAGTTCTTGCCAGCTGGGTACATGGACCTCATGATTTATGGCACTATTTTCCTATTTGGAATTTGACAATAAAAGGATCCCAATGTTTTTGACAACATTGCTAAGCAAAAAGAGTAGGAAAACAGATGAATATTTTTTTTTATAACTTTATACCCCTTGAACCTAGGAAAGAGAATAAAAAAGAAAGACAATATACTTGGTTACTTCAAAATATTTAGAACGCATGAATCATTCATCTAGGTGGGGACGATTTATAAATTAGAAGGTATCCATACCTTGTATTAGACAAGGACATCATTATCTTTCATAGTCTATCTAACAATATTGCCATTCTTGTCTTCTACAATCAAAACCTCTTCTATCGTATCCATACGACAAATCATCAACATCTTGAGTTTCGACATTGGTCTAGCATATAAGTGCCTGCATTGCGTAAGTTGACAACCTATCCCATTAACCATGCCTGAAAGTAATGGAACATGCATGGGGAAGAAATTTATAAGCCACTTTAATATTTTTGAAATATCACAACAAATAAAATAATCAAACTTCTATCAATGTTTTCATACAATTTAAGATCATATAATTAGATAATCATTAGTGAAGTACTTAACCATCAGAAACTATAAACTATCAATATTCAATACAAGTAAATATTTGGAACCAAGGACCCCGTTTTAATCCAAATAAATTATAAATCCATGATAGCTATAATGAAAATACAAAATAAGTCCCTTAGTTGAGGACAGGATAAGGGAGTCCATCCCAAGCATTTGCTATGAGTGGGAAAAACAAGAACCATATATTAGTGCATGGACACCTATATTATGATGTATATGTTAAGCAATAAAAAAGAGCTTTAAGAGGTCAATGAACTAAAAAGTACTATGGATGCTTGACAACATATAACAAAGAAAATTGACAATACTACTGAAAAGAACCATACAAACTTTAATGTTCTTTACAAAACAGAATTTTCTTGAGATAAAGAAGATCAAAGGACATGGATTATAACATGATAATGAGAAGTAGCAAATATTCTTTCCCTGGAGGCCCATAACATTGGCCGCTGCGCAGGATTGTCAAAAGAATGGTGTGCTTCAAAAACTTCGGAAACCAAGGCATTCCAACAATCCAGGCAAACCTATAGCAAAACCAGAATAATCAAAAGAAACCCGTCTTTGTTACCATGTATTCTTGAACAAGAAAACACTAATTCACATCAAAAACCTACCTTGATAACTTCTGTATGATGAACATAAGAAATGTTGATTAAGTACTGAAGACCCATAAATAGTGCTGCCCAATTTTTAGGCGTAGTTTCAAGCATGCGAATGTGTGACTGCAGTGAAACAATCAAAGTTACAAATACTGTTGCAAGAAGCAATGACACCATTAAAAATACTTTGAGTCATGATGTTGACTGTTAGTTTCAGTCTTTTAGAGAACATTACAAAGATTTCAAGTCAAACATAAATAATCAATATTGTGATTGAACTCATAACCATGCACCACATAAATAAATGAAGATGTCAAAATAGGTAAGACGATCCTTTACTGTAAAGTGATAAAAACCTTACCTTGTAAAATGAGGTGAATAAGAGTGCCAAGTTAGGATTTAACAGTTAGGCATAAATTACTTTAATACCCAATGAGATCAATCTGACCTCAAAATTCCCTATATAAAACATAATTTTAATGAAATAATGTGTTATGCAACGAAGTACTTCCAAGTTTTTAAAATGTAAAATACCAGCAATAAAATCTGTGAGATATTTTTAATTTTAATTTTGCATAAGATCTTTTATCTAAAATATATTTGCAAGTAGATCACTAGTAGTGTGGATATAAGCTCTACAATTGGTTTAGAAATCAAGTTGTACAAAAACATTGTTCTGCAAGGTCTCTATCAGATAGAACTCTCTGGTTTGTACTTCTAACTTCATAACTTTATTACTCAAGCCTATTATGTTGTTCTGAAATAACTTTACTATTAAATACTATTCGATTGTTCAGATATTACTTTACTAATAAATTCTATTATGTTGTTTTTCATCTGCACTTGCTTCAGTCAATGATGCAATTGCCTAGTCTTTCTACTAGAAGCACTAGTCACTAGATGTTAATGTTATCCATTTTGTTTACAATGTCACATAGCCTTTATCAGTACAAGACGAATCAGCTGATGATGTAGATGTAGTTTCAAAGAAGGTCCAAGAATAGGAGAACTTTCGTTCACTCCAATTTTTGCTCTAATTTTTACCTACAATTTCCACTATTTTTGTTATTTAGTTCAAAATACTAACAGCATGAAATTTGAAATCACAAGTCATCGGGCAATCCCTATTCTTCCATCCCTTTCCATAGTCAGAGTACAAGACCCATGTCAAAATATTTTATAGAGTCTACAAAGCAACAATCCTTACCTCTATGCATTTTCAAATGTTATCCAATTTTGTTATCTTGGGCTAGAGTTATGGGATAATGTTATCCAAGATGAGAAATTAGTTTTAACAAGTGTATTGGACTACCATTTTTCCCAAATAATGGAAGAATGCATGCAAATGATAGTGGATGACGGTTAAATTCATATCAGTTTTGAAAAAAAATTGTATGATAGAAGCATACATACACCTAAACATATTAAGGTCCCCACCCATATTAAAAAAATTCATCCCAATCATACTCTACATTGCCTTGTAGAATTCACAAGGCAATCCATCAATTCCAGGGGACTTCCCATTTTGCACTGAGGAAAGGGAAGCAAATAACTCTTCCTTTATGAAATCTCTGTCCAATTTATCTTGGTCACCAGTAGAAATATTATTAGGGACCACCCTAAAGTAAGCATGAATCCAACATGGGGTAAGAAGAATATATATTCTAAAAATGCTCATTAAACATGCCTTGGTTGGATTCTCCTCAAGAGATCCATCAACTCGGTGTAAACCAAGCACCCTGTCAGCCACCACCTTCTTCAAGGAATCAAAGAACTTAGAGCCTTCATCTCCCTTTTGAATCCACTATAGTTGGGAAGGAAACCCTCTGGTAGTTGGGTAGGAACCAACAACTCTATCCAAGCTGCATTCTCCTGAATAAGAATATTATGCAATTCCTCCTCAAGTAGGGGACGTATCTTCTCTAGCTTGTGTTTGACCTTATTTATACCACTCCATACTCATTTTCTAGGGTGGCCTAGTCACAAGTTATAACTAGGGTATCCAACATTAATTGTAGGGAAGTTGTTGTATCAAAAATAGGTTGACCCAGTTGTTAAGGCATGGGTGGCATCCTACCTGTGTAAAGTCTATCGCCAAAACATAGGTATACCTAATATTATAAATTTATATGTTTTTCTTTTTCTTTTGAAAGTATCCATTATTTTCTCTCTTTTTTTAATCCTTTTAATGAGGTCCTATAAAATACCAAAGGTACATTTCACTATTTAATTATTTACATTGATTGTTTTATGTTGGGCTATAATAATTAATGGACACAGCCTCTTATCAGTAGCTTCTCAACCAGAGCACCTTAAGCTCTCATACATTCCTTCCTTGATTTGGAATTGTACCTTACAGGGACTTGGTTTTAATCTATATGCATATCAAGAGTCCAGAGAAAAGACTGTGTTTTTTCCACATCTGTTGTATTGATTTGGTAGGTTCTTGCTTCCTTGTTTTCTAGCATTTCTTATAGAGAGTCATGAGTGCTGCAATTATTTGTTTCGCATGGAGACTATTTTTTTTCTATTAACATTTATAATATCATTGTAGAGTAGGAAATCTTATTTGTTCATGTTCCTTCAAAGTGTCTTTCATATTAAATTTTTAACATGTTGGGGAACATCGCACTTATTATCATCTTTCTTCATAGTGAGGACCTTTTTCTATTGTTGAGAATTACTATGTAGTATGTGTCTTGATGGAGGGATTCCAAGTTCCTTCACACTTCCCAATTTCTTGTTAAGAAATTATATTAAGATGCCATTTTTATATACTTGGGATCCATATTTCCTTCTGAATGTAGAATGTTTGATGACCTAGGTAGGAGCATTTAATATTCTTGGTTCCACTTTCTAAGATATCTGGATTAGGAATATTAGGCATTGTCCTCACTCAAGGATATTTCCCTCGTAGCAATGAAATGTTTTTCCCAACTGCTTACAATATGGCAAACATTACCAACAGTTTGGACTTTTAACTTGCTTGCAATTGTGGCAAAGTGTAATCCTCCAGAGAAGTAGAACCACTGGATGTTTAATTGTATAATCACTATTTTTGTATCATTCATATAAAATCATTTGGAACTTTCTCTTTTTCTTTTCCATTTTTCATCATCCAAGTTGATTTGTTAGTTACATGGTCATCAAGAAAAGAAATACAGTAGTTTAATCATCTTAAACCATTGTTTGGAGCATATATATATTTGAACGAAAACAACCCAACGGACTGAAATCCCTCAAAACTGTGGCCCCACCATATAGAATGTTTTATTAGTGAAGATAAGGTCATCGGTATTAATCCAACACAAATTACAAATTAATTGCCCTCAACCTACATTAATGATCTAGCACAAAGCCCAACAAGGCATGTATTCTGGTGACATATTTTAAGGCATGTGCCCAAAAATATATAGCCCAACTGCGAGCCACAAACATATATCCCATGCAAGGGAGGAGCAACCTTGCCATGATTTGAACCTGGGTCTTCTTCACAGAAACCACACCAAGTTTCCACCAGACAATAGCTTGATGGACATGTATATGTGTGCTTGTGTGTGTGTGTGTGTGATGCAAGGGAGGAGCAACCCTGCCATGATTTGAACCTGGGTCTTCTTCACAGTAACCACTCAAAGATGCCACTAGTGACTAGACCACAACTTGATGGACATGTATATATGTGTGTGGGTGTGGTGTGTGTGTGGGAGAGAGAGAGAGAGAGAGAGATTAGAAGTACATATTTCAATGATTTATTTTGGGATTCAATAGTAGCAATTACTAATTCTTAAGAACTTGGCATAAAAACCATCAGAATACCTTATGCAAGATGCAAGACACACATGTCATGTAGATAGTTTGCACAAGATAGAAACCAACTCATATTAAATTTGGAATGGATCTTGATTTTGTAGGTTGCATGTGGTGCATGTTACAACAAAAGAGTGAAAATTGAACTGACATAGGAAGATAGTATAAATATGGTTTATTTCCTTTTCCTGAACAATGTGTGTATCTATTAAGATACTATATTCATGTTGATAGCATTGTTTGGCTCTATGTTGTATGAATTAAATTGGTTTGTGAATTTTAGGTAAGATTATCAGATCTAGGTGATTCAACAATTCATGCTATGAAGGCCATGTATTGAAGCCCTTTCTACAATCCTACAACCTTTGGAAGGTCATTTCTTTAACTCTGACGGGACAACAAAAATACATGTACAAGCTAGGTGTTTTTGAATATTTATAATGTATACAAAGAGGCATGTACACTTCCATGCAATCAAGTATCTGTTTCACTTTGTTTTCTTTTTCTTCATCATTTTCTCTATCTTATTTTCCATTGATTTTCATACCATCGTAGGGCAGCAGAATTAAGGTTTAATAGTGGTTGAAATAAGGATTGCGGGACATTCATCATGTAGGAAAGATAACAACACACTATTGCCACACAACATGGTTACATTTCATATACGTGAAACTTACTACTATAGCCAAAGTATAAAACCATATTCATGGCCAAATTTACCACAAAATCTCCTAGTTGCTACTTACAGCCTGGATCCCTATTTGAATCCTTCATCCATACCTAAAGCAGAATTATAAATTCTTTAACAAAATGGTATATCATCCTTACACATATACAATACTTCATCGATAATTTCCTTTCAGAAAAATCCCAATCATGAGTCCTTCTTGGCATAGCCCAAGTTTGATAAGATAATTATATACAGACAGACATACCCTTCTGAATAGGAAAGAAGGTCAATGCAACCTTCAAGGCTTGGGCATATTTCTGAGAAATGGATTCGGGAGGTCCTGGAACAGGTGAGACCTGAGGGTGTGAATGCTTCTTAGAATGTAGTATTTTCAACACAGTTGTTGTTACAACAAATGTTGCTATGCCTAGTGAGAGCAACCACCAGATCCATCCCTTCGAGTTCATATTAAGTGCGCGTAGATTATATGATATAATAAATATATTAGATTTCATTTCAATAAAAGGAATTTAGCTCGCTTTTTACGATATATCAAATATTTCAATCCTTGAGTTATCTTCAATACACATCACATTGGATCAGTTCAGAGGCTTCCAGGGATTAGCTTGACTGGGAGGCCTTTGGTTTGAACGACACAAAATCAGTAATAGAAAACTAATTTCATGTTTCTATGATCAATATACATTAACTGACCTTAATGTAATGATAAGGGATGACATTAAAGTACAATGAATGCATTTATGAAAAGTTAATAAGGCTTACCTACACGCCAGCATGTTTGTTGTCCTAGATGAACCAAGTTGGAGAAACTCCCCATTGGGAAAAATCTTGGCCATTCCCTACAAAAACGTAGTTCAAGTATGACTCATTATGGGTTGCATGATAAAGCCAAGTTGTTTCCCATAGAAGCTCATATTTATATTCAGTATAATTGTAGAAGATTTGAACTAAAGGTATGCTACTGCTATATAATCCCATGTGAGAATCAACAAACTGAAACAATTGTTGTGCACGACTGATCAATATATGAGTATGTAGAATCGGTCTTGCAGAACACTAATGAAGCAGATGCCATTGCTGTTGTTGTCTCTGTTGCTACATATGACCTGGAACTTGAATCATCCACCTGGAGAGTTGGCCTTTTCTCCATCATATTTTCTGGCCTTTCCCAAGACTTATGATTAATGCTTGCATTTCCCACGTGAAACAAATAAATATATACATAAATATAACAAGTTGGAGTACAAAATAGAGCAGTATACATGACTACATAATGTTGGAATACAAAATACAATTTTTTGATAAGTGGCAATATATGAAAAAATAAATTATTAAATAAATCTATGTGTGAAACTAGCACAGCAAGTTGTTGTCTATTTATAGATTGTAGGTGAAGGGAAGTGTCCTAAATCCCACCATTTTTGTCATTTTAAAATATGATAAAATTTTGTTAAAACTTCAAGTGCATAAATTAAGAGTTGGATATTCACCATTGAATGAATGACACGAATATATGTGTAGTAAATATGAGTTAAATAATAACAGCGTCACACTTGTGACTTCAATAACTATTGGAGACATATAACATCAATGAATCAAGAAATCTCGTAACCAAAATAAGCATAAGAGCTCTAATAAATGATAATAAACTGAAATTTATAGTCAATTTATTTCTACTTTGGCTTGAGTAACTATAAATGAAGGAATATATTCTATCAAGGTCACTTCAGCACCAACCCAGCTTCCTCCTTCCCTATTTGTTTGAAATTTGGAATTTCAATATTGCTTCCATAACTATTTCAGTTAGCATTCTAACAGGTTTAAAATATGAACTTTTGTGAAGTAGCATTTACAAACCTCTAGACCACATCCAACAATAAGAGGAGGGAAGGGTGTTTTCCTATGACTAAACTTGCAATAAACCACCTGATGGGATTATGCAGATGCAATAGCCAACCCACAACAATTTTTAAGCTGTACAACACAAATCACCATATTTGAGTACAAGTTTGGTTAACAAAAACTATATTAGCATCCTAAAGAAACTGCGACATTTTTCCAAAACAACCCTCCATATTGAAAGAATGAAACTTCTTAACAGCAGCAAATAGTGCAAATACAATGGTTTACAATAGAGGATAATTTCAACAAAACATTTACAAGCTCATTCCCATACTCATCTTGCACTCTCAAGCTTGGAAGGTGTTTGTGTGAAAACTCTATATGCAAAGATCAAATTAATTTTCAAGAGCATGAAAGGGATGAAAAGTTTGAAATAGAGGCGAATATACCTAGAACCTTCTATTTGGGATCACCTTTCATTTCAAGTCGTGAACCCATTTTCCACAAAATGACCACTATATTGTTCGAACTAGCAATCATTTGAAAAAAATTGTCCTCACAAACTTTGGATGAACCCCAACTTTTTGGCGAACCCCAACCTTTTGGCTAAGACTGGGTAAATAACCATGTTGCTAGGACCAAAACAAGCTAAAATGTAAGGTAGTGGTATTTCAGAGTAGCAGATCTATTAGAATTAACAATCAAATTGGCTTACTTCACCAGTCATCCAAGATGCAAATTCGGTTACTTCGCCAATCACGCTAGATGCAAACTAATCAACAAAGGTGAATAATTTAAGAATTGGAGATTGCTACACATTTATTGTGCTAACCTTGGGGTAACCGGTAACCTTGTGACTAAACCTGTCACTATCTAAATTGTCAAGCAATGGGATTTAACTTAGTATGTTATACTTTATACTTTATAGTGTGTTACTTGTTGAACAGTGAAAATGATTTGAATTTCATTTGTATTATAATTTATAATTTTAATAATTTAAAATATAAATGTATGTCTACACCACCCTCAACATACCTAAGTGCCCTGTTTCAAAAAGTGGTTTCCCCATCCCCATCCCAGTCCTTGTCCCCATTACAATCCCCAAACCCATGTTTCCCGGAAACTTAGTTTCTAAGTAAACATCTTTGTCACATAGGCAAGTTCACCTCATGGATGGTTTGTAAAATTTCAGTTCTATTCTAGTATCTATGTAACTTTCCCAAAGAAACAGATTTATATCAAACACCTAAATATTTTTTTCATAATACTATATTAACAAATAGAACAGAGCCAAGCCCGCAAGGGTGTAGACTGATTGGCAAGTGCCGTGTAAATGAAGGAATGTTGTAAAGGAGGTCTCAAGTTCAAATATCACCTTGACTTATCTGTGCCCCACGCTTGCGGGCTGTGTGGACGCACTTGGGGTTATAGTGGCAGCCGACGGGAATGGACCCCGTGTCACGCAAGTACCAGAACCGCCCGGTTACCAATTCCCCCCCCCCCCCCCCCTCGAAAAAAAATAGAATAGAGCCAAAAATAAGAGGTACAAGTAAAACTGTAACAACAATGAGCAACTTACTATGTGAATAAAAGTGAAACCATGATTCAGATTAAAACAAGGTAGCACAAACTCTTTGAATAACCTACAAATAGTTAAGAGAAGAAATACCATGACAAAATCTGACATACTGTGATATTCTATCATTCTATGTAACAAATAATTTTCAGTGTAGGCCATATACGAAATGGAAAGGATTATCCTTAAAGCTACAGAAAAGACTAAAATACTAAAGCAAATTTTGGGTTCACATCAAGACTATGGATGGGCCTTGATATATGGAGGATTTGGTAAACACCCAGTAGCTACCAAAGTTACCCAGCCACATATACACAAGGGATTGGCCCTTGGTTCTGGTATGGATAACTTTTCAATTAGGGTGTGACTTGCACTCCAGGGTTTTAAAATGAATTATTGTCCCAATTAACATCACACCATCTTAGAACTGTAATGTCTGAACCATAGATCCTTTCTTGTGGCAACATACCCTTACTCAAGGGCATGCAATCAATCCAATACTTACTATCTGGAATAATATGGGAAATATCCATGGTGGGGAGCAGTGGACACAATGAAACATATAGTTTGGTTAGTGCACCAAGGAAATGGTGGCATGGACTTGGATTCAGGAAATATTTCCTATCTTTTCTATACCACCTCTCTAACATGGGAAAGTATCCTTTTAAATTACAAAACAATATTTACATGAATTTTTCACTTGGGTCGCAGAGTGAGAGTTAATATACTGTAATTTTTGAAAAGAGTGGTGCAATGTTACACTTTAAAAGGCTATATCATATATTTTCTAACCTGATCTTATCATACCTCTAATCTAGGATCTATTATTGTAGTTGGAAGAAGACACATAAACAAGTAAAAGGAGGGTGAGATGCATCCTCCTGGTCTGTAATTCACCAAATTTTTAAAACCCAAGATCTGGATCACAGAAAGAGATAACTCCATTCCACTGCACAGCATATATCTAATCAAAAAGGATAAAAAGCATGATAGCACATCTTAATGCTATCACAAAACTCATGGCCTCAAAAGATAGTATGGCATAACTCCCTAAACAAAATCCAATGATAATCTCTTTCAAGAAACTCATAGCATGTTCTTTTCACCTTAGCATACCTCAGGACATGTATCATCTAAATCTAAGAAAAAACTACAAAAAAAAATTACCATCTGTGCTCATTCAAAATAGATTTCATTGTGTCTATCTTCTATGCAACTTGGATAATAACCAAAACTCTGGCTACTTCATCTAAGCAAAGTGCAGAGTTCGTTTCACTAATTTGACAAGAGTGTGGAGACAATGACACCTAGAATGGAAATATTAGATGCTTTACCAGACCACAACATATCAAAGGATAAATTGAATTCACAAAGGCCTCTGCAGATTACTAAAAGAAACTAGATTATAGAATGGAAAAAATTTATAATGAAGGCTATAAATCTGACCTCAAAATTGAGAGGAACCATCATCAGATTAAAGCTGTAACATTAGGCTTTAGACTAGTCGCTATATTCTCAAAGCTTCATGCTAGCTGCACTTCATCAAGACTATGTTGAAAAGAGCCATTACCAAGTCTTGCCATTTTCTCCAAAATATCCACTATAGGATCCGTTCCAAACATGATTGTATGGAATATAATCCCTGGTTCTATTCTCTTCAGTCTATTCACAAACTGAAGAGGATCTCCCCCATCATTATTTCCACCATCACTCAAAAATATAACCATTGGCCTCTTCTTGACCACATCAGGATGACTAGATCCTCAATAAATTATCTCTTCTTCTAGTTACAGACCAGAAGAGTAATTTGTTCCACCTGCTGCAACATATTGAAGACGCATGTCCACTATATCTTATTTCATCTCTTACATTTCTAGAGCAAGAATTGTTGTATTTTCAAACAGAACCACAAATAAAGAATCATCACTAGTAGTTCTATGCCGAGTAGTAATGAATTGAATAATAGCCTCATACATATTACACACAGCCTAGCCTACAATTGCATCGAGATATAAATTTGGCCATGGTTGGTTTGATATCAGGATTAGACATTGAACCAGACTTGTCAATAACAAAAACCACATGACGTGGTATGTTCTTGGAATGGTCACAGACAAAAACATGACCATCTGCAGTTATGTGACCTGTAGAAGATGCCATTGAGGTAGTACTTTTCACTGGAGCATGCCATAATTTCTTTGTGTAGGAAGACCTTGACAAAATAGCACCAAATTCATTATGCTCTTGTGACTTGCAAAGATGGTTACATAGAGCAAACTCCTTCTGATATTTTTCAATACAGGAATCTTGAAACTGCATTTGCTTCCAGTAAGTCTCGTGGGTAAGCTCATCTTTAGGCATGTACTCATTGGGGCCATATTTTATTGTCTCATGCCGAGAGCCATCATAGATACGACTTGTGCAATTATCATTCATAGGACAATAAATCAAATGAATGTGTCCCCAACCTTGTGCTTTAAAATGCATGTTACACATATCTGCCACACTAGATTGCCCCCAAATATATTTACTACCATGGATATCAAATTCTTCCTGATCTGAGGCAAAATTGACAGTCCTAATGTTCCCATGAACCGTATTATGGGAACTAGAATGATTGATGGGTCGTTGACAAAAATATCCACAAGCTTGACATCTAACCTTACAATAATGCACAATGTCTGGATTGTGTGTGAATATGCACACCATCATAGGATGTTTTAAACGATGGAATAGCAATGCAACAATCCTTTTGCAGATCATTTTGTTCATAGGAATGTTCATACTCAAAGGAACCTCTTCTCCCCTGAAATGAACATTTCTGTTGCACAAGTTCAGTGAATATTTCACAAATGCCATCCAATTCACATTTCTTATGACAAGCATGCTCATTACCATAGATATGTTCATCACTTGTCAATTCATGGAAGTGATCTTTGTAACTGCAGCTTCTGGGACACCCCTCCATGATGCATTTTTTGGGACAATAAATTTCATGACAAGCATGTTTTTCATGATCCCCAAGCTCAATTTGTATCACACAAGTATATTTACATCTTGGAAGAGAACACTTTATCTTGCACACGTGTTGTGGTGAATTGCAGTTATGAAGGCCTTCATGTCCAACCTTTAAGCAACAACATTTGTTGCAATTGGATGATCTATCAAAGAAAGAACATATCTCCATACATGTATGATTTTTCTTTTTGCAATCGTGATTCCCATCGTGACCTGCCAAATTTCGACATTCCCCCACTTCATTTTCTTGATTTAATTCAAGAGAACAATATGTGCACTTCTCAACACAAACATGGTTACTCATACAAGAGTGATCAGAGCAATGGCCCTTCTCTAGAACACAACACCCAAAACATACAGAACACTTACAACCACTTACTAAAAGTCCCTGCTTCAATTCTGCTAGGGCTAAAACTGCCTCCAGTTGCAAATTTTGTACATCATTGCTACTAGAAAATTCTGTAGTGTTGCTGCAAATACAATTTTGAACTCTATCATGCCGTCTCTCGGTCAATGCCCCTAAGAATCTTTGAAATTAGAGTGCCATAGATCACCATATTTGCCTCTTCTTTCCAAGACACTTTTTAGTCTAGACCTGAGATGACACAACATTTTATCATTTGATGTTGTATCATCTAGAGCTACAAGCTCCAGGCGATTGTCCTGCAAATCAATGAAGAGATCCCCAAGTTCTATTGGAGCATCACCTACCACTTCCTGAGTATCAAAATTCATAAGCACCTTGTTGGTACCTAGCAAAGAAAGGCATCCTACCTTCACAGCAGAAACCAAGTTCCTACGAAGGATATCAACCTTCATAGCAACATGTTTCAAATCTACAAGAGTCCAATCCTTCACTGCTATCTGGGAAATAACAAGCTTCAGATCATTCATGCCAAATTTAAGTGTCCAAATCACTCATGCCAAATTTTGTTCAAGTCATCACTATGAGCAAAAAAACCTAAAAGAAAAGGTGATGACCCAAAGTTGTGGAATTTGTAGAACTTGGTAATATGTAATATCATCAACAATTCTAGTAGCTAGGGCATGCTTAAGATCTTTAAAATCCTTGATTACAACTTGGTGAGGTGTAAACGTTACAGTTTTACCTTCACAAGAATATGTGATTTGATAGACTTGCAACAAATTGCAATAAATTATTGAAACACATAGTACATCACTAAAATGACCATTATATACTGGAACTGTTCCAGATCCTACAACACTTAGAGATCTATCATCACTAATAAATATGTGTTTGGTGTTACATTCATGCATAGTATAAAATATGGCTTGATCCTAAGCCATATGATAATATGCTCCAAAATCAATGAGCCACTCATTTGAAGTAGAAGAAGAATTTGTAGTATAGAAAAAACCAGAAGTGCAAAGTGCATGTCCATGAGATGTAGATTCTAAAGATGAATCAAGGATAATGTGATACTTCTTCATTGTTGCTTCCAAGGATGTCATCTTCTTGAAACATTTAGATTCATCATGATTATATTTCCCACAATAGTTGCAATGATGCTCAGTCTTTTTACCTTTTGGCTTGGTGCCTTTGTCATTTTTTAAAGAATGAGCTGGATGAGAGGGTTTTGGACCCTTGTTTGGCTTATTATTATGATGATTTTGCTTCTTGGGAGGCTTTGAATTTTCTTTCTGTTGTGCCAATAAGGCTTTTCCAGATATATCTTCATTACTAAGAATTCCAATATATATGATTTTATCTTGCTCTCTAATCAAGGAATCAAAAAAGGATTCAATACTAGGCTCTATATAGCTAGTCGGATCCAAGGATTCTTTCATGGAGTAAAATGTAGATACACAAACAAAATATGCAGGTCCAAGTTTGGAAAGAATATGATAAATGCATTGCTTGTCCTCCCTTTTAATTTTTCATTATGTGCATAAGAGTCTAAGAGTTTTGTAATTAGATAAACAATCTTGAATTCGGGAAAAATCACTTGGATTTAAAGAAATCAACTCATTTTCGAGTTGATGACCTCGAATTTCATTGTGTTTACCAAGCCATATCTGGTTCATTAATTCTAGATAGGTGGAATCACAAATCAGTAGAGATTGGCATCCCAATCAATGCACGATCTTCATCACATTTATTTGCCATTTTATTTTCTTATCATCATCATTGGGCTCGATTTATTTCCTTGAGGTAATTCGGTAAAGTCCCCTACTTCGTAGGACATCCTCCATACGAGATTTCCATGAGAAAAAGTTGGAACTAGTAAGTAGAATATCACAAGGGTCGACCATAATGTAAAATAAAGGCTGTAAAAATATAAACCAATGGTCTGGATGCAAATATATTGAAAAACCAGGCTGTTTAAAAAAAACGGCACTGAAAACTGACTTCGGATGAGGAAGTTATGTTTGATTGAAAAGAGGTTGAAGGTGATCCCAAGAGAGATGTGGAAGATAGATTAACCCAACTGAAAAAGAAGAAACAAAAATATTCCCAAGATTAACCTTTTAAACTAACTTTACAATAATGTTTCTTTAAATATTGCATTCAAAAACTAAAAAGACTTTAAGTGACTCGATTTTATACTTCAAGTGAGATGCAATTTTACAATAAAGTAACTTAAAAATAGAAATTACATGCACTTTTAAAAAAGAAACTAACAAGACTTGAACTTAAGGCATTTTAATTAATAAATCAATTGTTAACCAAGTGAACCAATATTAAAAGGTATGTAAAACATGGGAAGGAGGAAGGTGTTTTTTTTACTCTTCTGCCTCAAAGTGCATGCTTGCTTCTTTTCCTGCAAATCGCTTCACATAAACCAAAACAAAAACTACAAAAAACTTATACAACACACTTTTGAGATTATCCCTCATTATCTTTCCCATATTGTTTACATTTTTCTAGTGTTTCAGATTTACCGCAATCGCACGAGGTGCATGGCAAAGAGCATACGTGGATAGGGAATGAAACAACCTAAAACTAAAACTAAAGTTGGATCTGATGAAATGGTTGTATCTGGCGAAAATGAAAACCTTTTTCGATCAAAAGAAAATTAGTTTCCAATGGAAATGACGGTTCGAATGCAATGGAACACCTCACATATCCCAAAAATGTACAAAACAAATCAGAACCACAAACCCTTTCCAAGCTTTGGAAACACTAGTTCAAGATCTAGATCATCCACGGAAGCGACTCTTCCTAAATTCTATGATACCATGTTCAAGTACACATGATACTTCCAAAATACCGAACACCTATAGCAGCCACTCACACAAACAGATCACATATCAACACATCGATGTTTTTATGTGGTTTAAACCCTCGAGAGGGAAACACTCCGCGGCCCCGACCAAATAGCTACTTGAGTCAGTTTATTATGCAAAAGAAAGAAAGTTACAAATGAGATTCTCATAATCAATCAACTATCCAATGGCCCTCCATGCTTTTTAAATAGATATCATATACCAATCGGGTGTTAAGCCAGGAATGGAAGGTAGTTATGTTCTAAGAGAAGATGAATCGTCGAATCACTCCATGTCTGGAACAAATCATGACTGTCGGATTAGATATTTACAAATGCATACTAAATAAACACACTTTTCCTAACGGATATATTATAATAAGTTGATCTTAACTAACTCCTAAGTGTCTAAATATCCGATTAATATGACCTCCTTATGGTATTATTGTATTTTGAATGTGGATGGGGATGTGAATGCCAATAGGATATTTTGAGGACTAGGTGTACTTCAACAAGGTTGGGTGAAGAAACGCACGGATTGGATTCTAAAGGAAGCTATTAGGAATCCACGAGAATGAACAACACTTTGTGCCAACAATATTTAAGCATATTTCACTTACATTGAGGATATAGCCAAGTTTTAAAAAGACATGCAATCCACAACGCATCATCTATGCAGGGCAACGAATATTTGTTGCTCCACGTAGCTGATCAAATAGATCATCTATGCAGGGCAACATATATCTATTTTTTATAGTCATTTTATTAAGTTGACGGTAATCTATACACAAACGTAGAGTTTCGTCCTTCTTTTTAACGAAAATAGCAGGTGCTCCCCAAGGGGACACACTGGGTCTGATATAATTCTTATCAATAAGTTCTTTTAACTGGGATTTTAATTCATTTAATTCCAATATATTCATCTGATAAGGGGGTTTTGAGCTGGGCACTGCACCAGGTACCAGATCAATAGTGAATTCTAACTCCCTCTTCGGAGGCAGTCCCGGAATTTCTTCTGGAAATACATCTGAATATCCCCTCAGGATCGGAATGTCTTCCAGTTTTAGTTTATCTTTCTTATTAGTATTTTCTTTATTAATTACTGTTACAACAAAGGCTTTACAACCCTTCTGAACATCTCTCTTTAATTGCAAAGCAGAGATCTATCTTAAAGTTGTTTTCCTAGGGATTCCTCTTACATTTACTGTTTCTTCATCATTATTTACACAAGTAAACGTTTTATCGAAACAGTTCAGGACTACCTTATGTTGTTCTAACCAGTACATACTGATTAACATTGTTCCCAACTTTAGTTCATAAAATTCCTTAGCCCACTCTTCATAGTACTGTTATGACAAGAATTTCTTCTTAAAATATTTCTGAAACGTACTCCAATTAATGTTCTTCTCCCTAATTCCTTTTACTCGTTTTAGGTCCTGCCACCAAAAATTTGCCTTCCTAGTGAGGTTGTAAATGGCAATTTTTGCTTTTAGCCAATTAGAAAATTATAAATTTGAAAATATTTCTTCATCCCAGACAGCCATGATTCGGCCTCTTCTCCTTTCTCAATTTCACCATTAAAGGTTGGTGTTTTTATTTTCTTAAATTCTCCTGAAATATTTTCATAAGGCTTAAATTTTCTCTTTCTTGTCTCATGATTATCTTCACTAATGATCACTAGTATACTAATAATTCTTCTTACGTGGATCGCCATAAATCTCAGAGGATGAGCTACTTTGGATTTTAGACTGTTTAGACATTTTATTTTTATGTTGGTAAGGCATATCTTCAGATTCTGTTCATTTATCTTTTTCTTCATTCTGAAATCTTTCCATTAAGATCTGATTCAGCTCCTCCTGAGCTCTCAGAATTCTTTCATTTTCCTTTTTTACTGTTTCCATCTCTGTTCTTAGTTCCTTAATCATTTGCAATAATTCAGAAGAGTTATTAGTTATTTCTTCTTGTATAGGTTCTCTTTTAGAATTACTTTGTTCAGTAAACGGGGACTCCTCATCTGCATATTCCTCCAATATTTCCATACCTGCAGTTTAACTCAGAAAAATCCTCTGGAAATAATATTTCAAAAGAAAAGTAATAATCAGTATACATGTTTTTAAATCTACTGTTTATCTATGCAAGTTGAGCCACATTCAGGCCTAGTGTCTAAACCTTGTTCTCTGATACCACATGTAATACTCCAAAAATTGGTAAAAATTTAAAATTTTTCATGTAACATAAAATTTTCATAATCGTCACTGCCTAGGAACAATTAACTGCTAATGGTTACTTTAACAATATTAAAATAGAACTGGATATTTTGTAAATCTCTAGTTCTGTATATTTGTTAGTTTGTTTTCATAATTCCATGTTAAGGTTTTGATTTAGCATTTTATAATTTGAAATAATAGGAATTGAAAACATATGTTTAAATTCTAGTACTAAAATTGTTTTGTTGTCTTATAACAAGTAGGAAAGAACTTCAGTTCATATCGAGGCTTACTTAGCTTATAGCTAATGCAGTGAAGTTATGTTTCTTTTATAGGTCTTTTACAGGTAAGAAATTCGTTACCAGTTTTCCAAATCAAGATTATTATCTCAACTAGCATAGAATAAAATTTTAGTTAATTTATTTGTTTTACAACAGCAGTGAAAGAGGTACCGTGGATCTTATTGTTTATGTTCTACATAGATATTAATAATATAAGTAATTTTCAGTAAAGTGAACTTAGCTCAATTATCTTTCCAACTTGTTATAGCTTAAACTTGATCGTTTAACTTCCATCAAACTATTTTCAATTTAGTTCTTGTATATAACTCTAAAGAAGTTGTATGGCGGATTCTCTTGTTTACTTTCTTAATGTTGATATAAACTCCATAATATTTGTTTTCACAACATCAATTTAATCTAGGAAGCTATGATATAAAATAAGTTCTATAGTACATTGACTGTTAATCGCATATGGAAATTAAACTTAGTGTATAAGATAGTCCTTCCGAACTATTCCAGTAATTATCAAGTGAAGAAATAATGGTAAAAATTTATTTATATGATTTTTATCCCATCAAGCAATCTATATATATATATAAACTTAATACCTATCTATCGAAGCCAAAAATAATTCTTCTTATGTTTACCAATCTCACCTGCAAATAGGAGTAAGTCTTTTATAAACTCCTTTTCATCATGTCTAAGTTCTTATAGCATGATGTTTATTAATCAAACATGGTTTATGTTTTACTTCTATAAATTCTTGTCTAAGTCTATGGTGGTTATAAATATATCCCTAAATTTTTATGAACTAAACCCAAAAGTGATGAATCATGGGTAGGCATCTTAATATCATTCATATCTTCTTATGATACCTGTTAGGATTTAATATATGTAGAAAGTGTTATATATAACAAGGTTTATTACAACCATAGTCTTTTTACATAAAAAGAATTTGTCAATAATTTTGCAAGCTATTCTGAGAGGTCTTCAAACTGTACTACAAACCCACCTTGCTCAAATAAAATTGGTTACTACATGGTCGAAGCTCATTGGTTAGGTTTTTTTGACTTTAGAAGCAGTATAAGACTGCTCTAAAACCCTAAAAAACGTGTTTGCCCCAAACCTTTTGTCTCTGCTGCGAGTGTAGGAGTGGCAGGCTCATGGCCACATGGTTTTTGTTGTTAAACCTTAAACCGTTTGTTACAGGCTTCCTTTATGCCCATCTTAGTTCTTCTGCACTGAAGGATTTGTGTGTTTGCAACTTCGTACAATGCAAGAACCCCTTTGTTCAGTGTTACCTCGCCTCTATGAGAGTTAATATTCATACTCTGATGCATTTGAGAGTTGGTGAGGTGAGCACGGCTCTTGGTTTGTCACTGTGTGGCTTGAGCTATTTAGTTGCGTAATTGAGTTATGTATAGGGTGAAATATCTTCGCAGTCTGGTCTTTAATGTAGCTCGACTCTGTCTTACTGAGGTTCTGGTATCGGCCTTGCACAATACATGTTGTGTGTTCTCTTCTTTCAATACTCCCTTGAAGCTCGTTACACTTTTCGTGGTGGCTAGGGTTTGAATAAACCGTCTTTTTCACAGCGAAGACAAGGAAATAAACCCATGTATGAATTATTTCAGACTTTGTCCAAACTTGCATTGCTAAGGTTAATTATTTTTGCTACTGACAAAGGGTTTAAATAAAAATTATGGTTCTTTCCTTTTTGCAGGCTCCCATCTGAGAGAAAAATACTGAGTTGAAAGATGCCACGAGTAGAGGGGTCCACCATAGTGTTTCTTCTAGTAAGCCTCGATTTTGCTGAGGTTCCTCCTGCAATGGTGTATGATGTTTAATTTGAGTTGGTTCAGTTACTTGGGTTTCTGCTTTTTTTGGCTCAGCCGTGGATACTCTATAATGTAAAAAGTTTTGGGAGGCCAAGTGGTCGATACTTTGATATTTGGTTCATTTTATTAAAGCCCTCGTGGTTGTTTAGTGTTGGAGGCTTAGGGCTTTCATAGCTGAGACTTTGAGAGATCATGGCCTTCATAGTTGTAGTTTTTTATTAAAGTTATGTTGTTTTTAAAAGAGGCTTTTAAGCCGTGACTCTGGTTGTAAAAGGCCATAGGGTCGTAATTGATAAAATTCATTTTAGGATTTAACTGTAACTTAAATCTTGGATAAGCCCAAATGTTACTATTTTGTAACTTATATTTTTTATAATACATATGTATATTTACTATGATTTTTAAAATTTTAAAGGCAGGCTTACATTGTTAGTTGTTCTGGTTTATTCTTTTTGAATTTAACCTAACAAATGTTATGGTTAAGATAAATTAATGTTTCATTTTGCTTCTTTGTAAAATTTAAATTATAGATTTAGACAGTGGAGTTTTAGGCCATATCTTGATTATTACTGTCAGTAATGATAAAAGAATGAGGAGTAAAAAACACCTCCTAAATCTTTATTGTTTCCTGTTTGAAATATATTGAAGGGTTTTTATTTACTTTTTGTTTATAATTATGCATATAGTTTTAATATTGTTCCTTGTGGGGGATGTATTAACCTTCCTATATTGATTTAATAGATGATATGGTTATATAAACACAGTATGTAAGCTTTAATTTGTTTTAAGGATTAAATATTAACCCCTCTGTTAGTGAAAGAGGTGGTAATGTTATTTTAAATTTACAGTTTCTTTTAATAAGGTTTTATTTAAAAAACCCTATTTGTTCTTAGTTTAAATGCATTGTTAATATTTGAATATAATGTTATTCTGATTTTTATGTTACTTAGATAAAATATCACAGTAAATATCTAGTCTTATTTATTGTTTCCTACCTATTTAATTTTTGTTCTTATAATATCTGTTAATTATTATAGTGAATAACCTAACTACTGTTAAAGTAAGTACACTAATTAAGTATATTTATATTTTTTTTTTAAATTCCTAGAGATAGATTTGTCTATATTATTACAAAATAATTTATCTAAGTAAAACTTCGGAATAGAAAATAAAAGCATACTGATGAATAACTCTTATGAAACATGTATAAAGTAATAAATCACATTCATGTGTACTTCATTCAATTATTTATTTGGATTTAATCTAACCTACTCTACTAGAGTACTACCTTTATAAAAGGTGTGGAAAAATACAGTTATGTATTTTTTTCTATCAGTTAATCTAGAACTTATAATCATTTTCCCTAACCTATCTAATCTAGTAATCCACAATCTTTTCACATTAAAAGTATTTCTTTAAACTAACTCTAGCAGCAACAGAACAGAAGCATAACATTTCCTTGCTTAAACTCAAACTTCCTAGATAACAATAAATAATTAGATAGTTAAATAAATCAAGTAGAACCTGGAAATGTAGATGAGGTGACAACAGGTTAAGGAACTTGTTCCTCCCAACCAACTCCTGGAGAAAAACTAGACTGCAAATCTCAGGACCCCCGAGCTTGTCTCTTGGTCCACCTGGTAGAAGTACTGGGTGAGATATGTAGTTTAGTAATCCTCTACAACTCTACTGAGTGTTCAGTAGTCAATCAGTTCTACATGCAGCAGCATGAACTCAGCTTAGAATAGCTGCACTATTTCAGGTCTTCAGCACTTTTCCACTCAAAACATACTTCATCTAGTCCCCTCCATCGAATTTTCTTGTGCACCTCATTCACTCATAATGTTCACAAGTCAAGAATGAGCAACCTTAGCTATCTTCAATGGGAAGTTTTATTAGCATGCCTAGGTCTTTTGGGTCAGTTTTCACTTAATGAGCCACCTGCTCTTGTTCCACTTTCTTCAGGAACATGACCACTAAAATAGGGAAGTTGCCTCCTACAACAGCTAGAAGTAGTTTGAGGATGTGGCCAAGTGTCAATCTGCTCTCAACCCAGCCTTCTCCACCAAGTGACCAGTAAAACACTCGGTTAACAGCTTCCCTAAGTTGTTGTCTCATCTTTTATTTATTTATTAATTAAATATTCAATAATTACATTCAATTATCCTTGACCCCACTTGGTCATTAATTACAAACTCTATAATAAAATATATCATAATTTTTCTTAAAACATAAAATGTTTTGCAAATTTGGGCATGTGACATACACACCCCCTTAAATTATAACATTGTCCTCAATGTTATTTATTCTTCGTCCTCAGAATTACCCTGGAACTGAATTGGATATGCATCCCTCATATGACTCTCCAATTCCCAGGTGGCTTCTTCTGGACTAAGGTGCTTCCATTGCACCTTCACCTAACCAATGGTGCGATTCCGAAGCAAGATCTCCCTCCTTTCGAGGATACAATCTAGTTCCACCAGAAAATCTCCTTCAGGTTCCACCTTCACATCATTTCAGTTTATAACATGAGTAGCATAATGTACATATTTTTTTAACACGGAAATATGAAAAACATTATGAACCTTTAGATTTGGTGGTAAAGCCAATTGATATGCCACCTGTCCTATTCTGGAAAGTATTTCAAAAGGTATGCAATATCAAGGGTGCTAACTTAGCACAACTTTCTAATATTAGAGAACTCTTTTTAGGTCTCACCTTAATAAAGACATGTTCATCGACCTGGAACTCTTTGTGGGTTCGTTTAAAATTTTTTTGACTTTTTTGTCGATCTTGCACAACTTTCAAGTTACCTTGCACATGTTTTACAATTAACTCTGTCTCTTTTAATAGTTCAGGTCCCAGACTAACCTGTCAACTAGATTACTCCATGAGATGGGCGTATTGCACTTCCTGCCATACAAAATTTCAAATGGACTGTATCTTGTTGAAGCTTGGTATTGATTGTTGTAAGAAAACTCTACCAAGTGTAAGTAATCTTCCCATTTACTTGGGTGTTCTTTAACATACATTCTGAGTAGATATTCCAATACCTGATTTACTCTTTCAGTTTGTCCATCTCTCTGAGGATGGAAAGAGGTACTGAAATTTAAAGTAGTATTCAGTTTGTTAAACAAATATTTCCAAAAATTGCCCGTAAACTTAGGGTCTCTATCTGAAATTATTACTTTAGTTATTCCATGTAAACGAAAATTTTGTTTCAGGAATATATCAGCAATATTAGAAGCCTTGTAAGTAGTTTTTACAAGTATAAAATGATCTTCCTTACTAAGTTTATCAACAACTACCATTATTGAGTCATTCAAATTTTGATTTCTAGGTAGTCCTATAATAAACTCAAGGCTGATTATCTTCCACTTCCAGCTAGGAATAGGTAATGGCTGAAGTAACCCAGCTGGATGCTGGTGTTCAGTCTTAATTGCTAACATTCAAAGCACTTAGCAATGTATTCTGCCAGTTCATTCTTCATGTTTGGAAAAAAATAATCATTTCTTAACATGGTTATAGTCTTCTGATAACCAGGATGTCCTGAGTAAGGAGTCTTATGAATTTCGTTTAAAATCAGCAACTTAATCTTAGGTACATTAGGTATGTATAGTCTGTCTTTATATAGTAATAATATTTTTTCATTTAAACTATACCCTATACTTAAACTTTCAATTAAATTATCTGTTACTTTTTCTTGTAATTTCTGATAATTTTCATCCAATATTACTCCTTCCTCTAGCTGTTATTCTAAATATGTTTTATAGGTGTTGATTGCTGCCACAAAATTTAGTTTTGCATGCATGCTTAAAGCATCAACAACTTTTTTTTCTTTTCCATTAATATGTTGGATTTCAAAATCGTACTCGCTAAGGAAAGCTAGCCACCTAGCTTTCCTTGCATTTAAGTTAGGATGATCCAACAAATATTTTAACCCTTTATTATCTGTAATTAATATAAACTTTCTTTCGATTAAATGATGGCGCCACATCTTGAAGGCATATATGACAACAGCCAGTTCTAAGTCATAGGTCGCATAGTTTTTCTCATGAATCTTCATCTTCCTAGACTCATATGCAATGACGTGTCCTCCCTAAGTTAAAAATAAACCTAAATCGTCATTGCATGCATCAGTACATACTATAAAGTCTTTATTAGGATCAACAATTCTTAAGATTGGTGCGGTGGTTAATAATGTTTTTAACTTTTTAAAACTATCTTCACATTTTTTACTCCACTCGAATTTCTTCCCTTTCTTCTGTAAAGAAGTTATGTGATTTGCAATTCTTGAAAACCCTTCGATAAATCTTTGATAATAGCCAGTAATCCCCATGAATGGTCGTACGTCAGTTACGTCTTTTGGGACCGGCCATTCCTCGATTGCCTTTATCTTTTCTGGATCAACTAAGATCCTTTCTTTAGTCACTACATGACCCAAGTACTGTATTTTATCCTTAAATAAATCACATTTACTAAATTTTGCATAGAGCTGATGCTCTTGCAACTCTTGTAAAACAATTCTTAAGTGCTCCTCATGTTCTTCTTTAGACTTAGAATAAATTAGAATGTTGTCAATGAATACGACCACGAACTTATCAAGGTACTTATGCATTACATTATTCATTAGACACATGAAGATAGCTGAGGCATTAGTAAGCCCGAATGGCATAACAATAAACTCATAGTGACCATATCTGGTCCTAAAAGTTGTTTTAAATATGTCTTCATCTTTGATTCGGACCTGATGATAACCAGATCGTAAATCAATCTTTGAAAATATAGTCACTCCACGTAGCTGATCAAATAGATCATCTATGCGGGGCAACGGATATCTGTTTTTTATAGTCATTTTATTAAGTTGACGGTAATCTATACACAAATGTAGAGTTTTGTCCTTGTTTTTAACGAAAATAACAGGTGCTCCCCAAGGGGACATACTGGGTCTGATATAATTCTTATCAATAAGTTATTTTAATTGGGATTTTAATTCATTTAATTCCAATATATTCATCTAATAAGGGGCTTTTGATATGGGCACTACACCAAGTACCAGCTCAATAGTGAAGTATAACTCCCTCTTCGGAGGCAGTCCCAGAATTTCTTCCAGAAATACATCCAAATATCCCCTCAGGATCGGAATGTCTTCCAATTTTAGTTTATCTTTGTTATTAGTATTTTCTTTGTTAATTACTATTACAGCAAAGGCTTTACAACCCTTCTGAACACCTCTCTTTAATTGCAAAGCAGATATCTATCTTAAATTTGTTTTCATAGGGATTCCTCTTACATTTACTGTTTCTCCGTCGTTATTTACGCAAGTAAAAGTTTTATCAAAACAGTTCAGGACTACCCTATGTTGTTCTAACTAGTCCATACTGATTAACATATCATAAGAACCTAAAGGTAGTACATTAATCTTAACAGAGGTTTCGAACTGATTCATGTTTACAACACAATCCTTTACAAAACTAATCACCTTTCTTTTTGCGCCAGTAGCTACCTGAACTAACCATGACTTTGAAAACATTTCTACTGATAACTTTCATTTTTCTACTAAATCAGGAGAAATATAACTTAAGCTAGCCCCTGGATCAATTAAAATAGATATAGGTGTTTAATTCAGCTTAACTTCCACTTCCACCATGGAAGTTTGATAGTCTTCCTACCTGTTTTCCAGTTCTGCGTTGATCCTGGGCATTGTCCTTGCCAGATCACCAACAATCATCTCCTCCTGCACCGTATGTATGTTGCTAACAGTCTTCTTCCAATTGGGGCAAATTGATGCATAATGAGGACCATTGCATTCCCAACATTTTACTGGTTCTTTCTGTTCATTATTATTGGTGTAGCTACTGTGATTATTAACAGGTTCTTTATTTCTTAGGCCATTTGGATTTAACTGTGAATTACCTTTATTCCCTTGGAAATTTTTATTAGGAAAATTTTGTGTGTTATTATTCCTAAAACTGCGGTTAGGTATGAAACCTTTCTTCTTTTGTTCAAAATTATTAGATCTTTTAGCCTTCCAGTTCGACATACTTTTCTTTTTGCGATTTTGCTCATAGCAAAAAATTGTCTTCCGCATAGCCTCTTCTAAGGTTTTTGGATTATCATATTCAATTCTATCTTTTATATGAAAAGGTAAACAACTTAGAAACTGTTGTACCTTAGGCTTCTCATCCACAATGTAAGGCACATATCGAAGCAGACTTAAAAATTTATTGTTTAGTTCTTTCATGTTCATTGTTCCCAGCTTTAGATCATAAAATTCCTTAGCCCGCTCTTCGTAGTACTATTCTGACAAGAATTTATTCTTAAAATATTTCTTAAACGTACTCCAGTTAATGTTATTCTCCCTAATGTCGTTTACTCGTTTTAGGTCCTGCCACCAAATATCTGCCTTCCCAATGAGGTTGTAAATGGACATTCTTGGTTTTAGTTGATTAGAATAATTATAAATTTGAAAATATTTCTTCATCCCAGACAGCCATGATTCAACCTCTTCTCCTTTCTCAGTTTCACCATTAAAGGTTTGTGGTTTTATTTTGTCAATTCTCCTGAAATATCTTCATAAAGCTTAAATTTTCTCTTTCTTGTTTGATGTTATCTTCACTACTATCACTAGTATACTCATAATTCTTCTTATGTGGATTGCCATAAATCTTAGAGGATGAGCTACTTTCGATTTTAGACTTTTTATTTTTATGTTGGTAAGGCATATCTTCAGATTCTGTTCGTTTATCTTTTTCTTCATTCTAAAACTTTTCCATTAAGATTTGATATAGCTCCTCCTGAGCTCTCAGAATTCTTTCATTTTCCTTTTTTATTGTTTCCATCTCTATTTTTAGTTCCTTAATCGTTTGTAATAATTCAAAAGATTTATTAGTTATTTCTTCTTGTATAGGTTCTCTTTTAGAATTACTTCATTCAATAAACGGGGACTCCTCATCTGCATATTCCTCCAATCTTTCCATACCTGCAGTTTAACTCAAAAAAATCATTTGGAAATAATATTTCAAAAGCAAAGTAATAATCAGTATACATGTTTTTAAATCTACTGTTTATCTATGCAAGTTGAGCCACATTCAGGCCTAGTGTTTGAACCTTGTGCTCTGATACCACATGTAATACTCCAAAAATTCGTAAAAATTTAAAATTTTTCATGTAACATAAAATGTCTGTAATCGTCACTACCTAGGAACAATTAACTGCTAATGGTTACTTTAACAGTATTAAAATAGAACTGAATATTTTGTAAATCTCTAGTTCTGTATATTTATTAGTTTGTTTTCTTAATTCCATGTTAAGGTTTTGATTTAGCAGGTTATAATTTGAAATAACAGGAATTGAAAACATTTGTTTAAATTCTAGTACTAAAATTGTTTTATTGTCTTATAACAAGTAGGAAAGAACTTCAGTTGAGATCGAGGCTTACTTAGCTTATAGCTAATGCAGTGAAGTGATGTTTCTTTTACAAGTCTTTTACAGGTAAGAATTTCGTTACAAATTTTCCAGATCGAGATTATTATTTCAAGTAGCATAGAATAAAATGCTACTTAATTTATTTGTTTTATAGCTTTGAGTAGTAAAAGAGGTATCATGGATCTTATTGTTTATGTTCTACATAGATATTAATAATATAAGTAATTTTCAGTAAAGTGAACTTAGCACAGTTACCTTTCCTACTCGTTATAGCTTAAACTTGATCGTTTAACTTCCATCAAATTATTTTAAATTTAGTTCTTGTATATAACTCTAAAGAAGTTGTATGGCGGATTCTCTTGTATACTTTCTTAATGCTGAGATAAACTCCATAATATTTGTTTTCACAACATTAATTTAATCTAGGAACCTATGAGCTAAAATAAGTTATATAGTACATTGACTGTTAATCGCATATGGAAATTAAACTTAGTGTATAAGATAGTCCTTCTTAACTATTCCAGTAATTATCAAGTGAAGAAATAATCGTACAAATTTCTTTATATGATTTTTATCCAATCAAGCGATATATATATATATAGATATAAACTTAATACCTATCTATCGAAACCAAAAATAATTCTTCTTATGTTTACCAATCTCACCTGCAAATAGGAGTAAGTCTTTTATAAACTCCTTTTCATCATGTCTAAGTTCTTATAGCATGATGTTTATTATTCAAACATGGTTTATGTTTTACTTCTATAAATTCTTGTCTAAGTCTATGGTGGTTAGAAATATATCCCTAAATTGTTATGAACTAAACCCAAAACTTATAAATCATGGGTAGACATCTTAATACCATTCATATCTTCTTATGATACCTGTTAGGATTTAATATATGTAGAAAGTGTTATATATAACAAGGTTTATTACAACCATAGTCTTTTTACATAAAACGAATTTGTTACTAATTTTGCAGGCTATTCCGAGAGGTCTTCAAACTGTACTACAAACCCACCTTGCTCAAATAAAATTGGCTTCTATGTGGTCGAAGCTCGTTGGTTAGGTTTTGGTTGACTTTAGAGGCAGTATAAGACTGCTCTAAAACCCTAAAAAGTGTGCTTTCCCCAAAATTTTTGTCTCTGCTGCGAGTGTAGTAGCGGCAGGCTCATGGCCGCATGGTTTTTGCTATCAAACCTTAAACATTTTTTTATAGGATTCCTTTATGCCCATCTTAGTTCTTCTACACTCAAGGATTTGCGTGTTTGCAGCTTCATGCAGTGCAAGAACCCCTTTGGTCGTTGTTACCTAGCCTTCGTGAGAGTTACTCTTCATACTCTGCTGCATTGGAGAGTTGGTGAGGTGAGCACGGCTCCTGGTTTGTCACTATTGTTAACCCAAAAAATCTCTCACTCAGCTCTACATAGCCTACACCACTCAAGGACACCCATACACGACCCTCATTTCACCCCATTAGACCCCCACACCCTCAAAAAGGCTTAAGAATGAGCAAAAGGGCTTAAAAACCCCAAAAAGAGCCTAAATAAGTTCTCCTAGGGGCTAAAGCCTCCAAAACAGGGCTAAAACCCCTAAAAGGAGCTAAGAACCCAAAAGGAGCTAAAGTTAGGGAGGAAGGGGCTAAAAGCCCAAAAAAGGATCTAAAGCCCCAACCAGGGGCTTAAAACCCTAAAAATCCCCAAAAAAACTATAAATAGAGGGGTGGGGGTCACTCTCAAAACACTTCTCCCTTGCATATTGTTATGTTGCCCATGGATGCCTTGAGACCCTTTGTCTCTCAAGCCACCCACACCCCCCTCTCATCCATTCATTCTCCCATTGAGTCATAGCTCCTCCATTGCCAAGAGAGAGAGAGAGAGGTGCGTATCCTAGCTAAGGCATGGTGGCCCATTCCAATAAAGAGAAGGCATACATCTATATTTTGTTTTGTTAGTTTTCTTTTATCTAACCCATTGCTTATTTGCAGGTTTCCATGTTCTCTTTGCAAGTTTTTTGATATGAGTTTGAGGTTATAGGAGTTGAACCCTAACCGTGTTTGCAGACGGTTTCTCTATTTGTTATTTTTCATTACTATCTGGTTTCATTCCTGCTTTTATTTTCTGCATTTCCATCCAGGAACATATCCTTCTGTCCTATAGACAGAAGGTAGCCATTCCTTCCCTGTAGCAAGGGATAAATCCCTACTATAGAACTGGTGACCATACCAGGTCAATCCCACAGGATCCCTGGTCTATTTTTTTTTTAATTTTCAAGTTTCAGTTCAGTTTTTGCCCTAGGTTAAAAATTTTGTCAAATCTAGTTTAAATCCTGTTTATTTATAGTTTATGTTTCTATCGAGCCTCCACAAGGCAAATCTGAGTCCATTTGGCCACAGTACAGGTTACTGTCGGCCAGATCTGACTCAAGATCAAAAAAACTCCCAATCCGGAGCAGGTCGCACTTATCGCGCCTAAACAAGGGACCAAGTCGCTCATTTAGGCCTCACAGGTGCGACCAGGTCACCCTTTTTCCCATGAAAGGTGCGACTTCCTTCAGAAAGACAGACCGCTTCTGTCTGCAAAATCTGAGCGACCCCCTCACCTGTTTCTGGAAAAATTTGGCGACCCCCTCACCACATTTGACCCGAAACATGCGATCTGTCACTCAGAAGTTGGTTTTTAATAACTAAGGACTATCAGTGCAGCTCAGTCGCCTCTGTCCAACACAATTGTTTCATTTCTGTTTTTGTTTATGTTAAACACAATTTCATATACATAACAAAGTTTAAGTTAAAAAAATTTAATGGGTTAATGAATATAGCTTAACTAAAACTAACCTAAAATCAATAATCTTGCTTACCCTTCCTCCTCTACCCAGTCATCACCCATCGGGGTATTCTGGGATAAGACAAAGGGCACGGCTCGTATAGTAATAGGCCCTTCACCCAATATTGTTCAAAACCACTAAAAATGGGTGACTTGGAAGGTAGAGGGGGTAGAGAAGGACGGCTTCTCACGGCGCTAAGCATCCTCTCTGTTGACCAACCGCATCTGGGAGTTGAACTGTGGATCTACGGATGGGCTTAGTCCCATTGTGTTGAGAGCCCAGCACCTTCTCCTGGTTGAAGAAGAATATAGGTATAAGGTAGTCACCTAGTTAGGCTATCACAATTCACAGTAAAAAATGGTATTTGTCTACAAAATTTCTATTTATTTACTGCTTTTAACCATAATATGATGAACTCTGTGGAATATTCATAAACCATTTGTAGCCACCAAATAACAGAAAAACAAAAATACATACACACCATACCACGTAAATCAACCCAACTCAGTTCATGACGCTGAGAGAGCCACTAAAATTTACAAATTTACACTAAGTCAAAAATCTGCAGTTTTTTAGGACATAAGTCCCGACTGCCTCAACCGTGGGAAGTACTTGGGCTCAGCCTAGAAACTCATTGTGATGAGTACCATGGGAACCCCGAAGTAGCTGGCCGCTGAGAGGAATTGCCAAGCAAAACGGGCAACGACCCCCACCGATTGAGTAGAACGCCCATGAGGAAAAATCCAAGCGCTGTCTTCTGGCAGTCTTGGTGCCCGAGTGACCACCTGCAGCCAATAGGAAGCCATTTGAAACCGAGGTCCAAAAAATCATTTCCGCCAGTTTCATACACAAATCTAACACAAATGATCCCTCATGCCTAAGAGGTGAACCACCACAATTTGGGTCATTGAACCGACATTATCAAGACCATTCTCGATGACCTCTCACACCATCAAAAGGCCACACAGCCTGTGATTCAGATTCAGACCCACATTAGAGGAAATTTCAACTCAAAATGGGCCTTTTAACATTAACTCAAATTCCATGTCATCGTGTGTTAGCCAATGAAATTGCTTTAAATTTGAAATACCGTATAGGTCTTAAACACTTTTTTAATATAAATTTAGGGATAGGTATCATAAAAAAAACTACTTTTTTTTGTTTGTATTTTCGACATATCTCCCCGTGTTTTTACTCAAATTTCGATCGGGAGAGCTCGTTGGATGCGGAATTAAATTTTGTATCCAACGAGTACCCACTCAGCATACTTTTGATGGAACCCGCTACCCCAAAAACAAGAACTACCTGAAAAATGTGATGATGATGTCATCATCACGTTTTTTTAGGTATTTCTTGTTTTTGGGGACATCATCATCACGTTTTTTCAAGTATTTCTTGTTTTTGGGATAGCAGGGTCCGTCAAAAGTATGCCGAGTGGGTACTCGTTGGATGAGGAATTTAATTATGTATCCAATGAGCTCTCCCAATCAAAATTTGAGTAAAAACACGAGGAGATATGTCGAGAATACAAACAAAAAAGTAGTTTTTTTCTTTTCTTCCTCCAAAATTAATAAATATTATTTTATTATTTAACTATTATTTTATTAATTTTTTTTAGGAGGCTCATTTTGAGTTGAAATTTCCTCTAATGTATCAGTTTGAACCAAACCTACAGACTGCACCATCAAGCCCCATGGCTAGTGCAAACCCAGATCCATTTTCCAGCATACCAATCGCTAGTGGACCCATGTCCACACCACAAACTATCACCTACAACCCTGCAGGTGGCATCAGCATAGTTATGCAAACTATGATAAGTCAGCTGCCACCACCCATAGTGACCAGCCAAGCCGTCCCACCTGCAACACATGGGGGCAGTGGCCCTTCCACCTACACTGCTCCCCCTATCACACATGGGGGCAGTGGCCCTTCCACCTACACTGCTCCCCTTGTCATACATGGGGGTAGTGTCCCTTCCACCCACACTGTCCCTCCCACCACACTTGGGAGAACTGGCCCATCTACAATGGCGCCACCAGTACCTCCAGCTATGCAGGTGCATTATGCACCTGCAAACCCCACCGCCATGGCTTCCCCATCTCACATCAACCTGGGGTCAAACCTGCCTTTCATGGCTCATCTCAACCTGCCTGATTTGGCTCAGTTAACAAATGACCCCATCTGCCATCAAACATTTTGGCCTCCCAAGCCAACCAAACTGCCCTCAGAAATTCCCAAGTTTGAAGGGAAGGCAGGGGAGTGCCCCCAAAACCACATCATGACATTTCATCTATGGTGCTCATCAAACAGCATCGTAGATGATTTGATCAAGATAAGACTGTTCCAACGCACCCTCACAGGTGCCGCAGCCAAATGGTACATTGAGCTACCACAAGCCAAGTACCCAGATTTCAACTCCCTGGCTTTCATGTTCCTACAATATTTCCAACTCCCCGTTAAATATGATGAAGTGGTGGAGATCTTGTTATCTTGCCACCAAAATAATGCAACCCATATAACCGACCACATCCATGAGTGATGGTGACGTTGTATTCTGTGTAAGATCCAACTTGATGACATGATCTTCCTAGATTGGTTCCTCAAGACCTTACTCCCACCCATAGCAAAGGGTGTCGCATCCGAACGTCCCCAATCCAAAGAAGAAGCCATATTGAAATCCCAATGGTTCGATCTGATTTATGAATAGTCTAGGTACCTTTACACTGTCATTTCAGATGCTCCCCGCACGGGCACCTCCTACCGGGATGCACCGGGGGCATCCCATGCTGCATATGGCATCATAGGATCAATCTACCAACAACCACAACACCATCTGACACCACCTGCAGTACCACCACAACCAAGCAACATTTCTAGTGTTGCCTACCAGAACCAAACTCTAGACTATGCAAGAATGGTGTCCCAGTTCGGAGCCGCAACTTATTACGCACAACCTGCACCACCCCAACAAGATCAGGCCTTGGCTTGGCCAACACATCAATACACGGGGAAAATTCCCACATTTGTGGCATTGCCACCCACCCAAATCTACTATTCACCACCAGTGCAAGAAATTCAAGTCCCTGCCCCTGCTCCACCTGCTCCGTTGGGACAGGTTTTTGTACAACAAAACCGTCCCAACCACCTAGCCCCCAATAACCAACAAGGGCAAGCCAGAAACAACTAACCTCAGAACCAAGCTAATAATCAACTGTAGGGAGGCGGCCAATAACCAAACCTTCCCAATAATGTCGCGGCAAACCACCTAGCCCAAAATCCTCCACAACCAAATGCACCGAGACGCAATGGACCGTTGTGTACAAACCAACCATGCACACTCTATGAGGTCTATGGGCACTACACATTCGAGTGTCCCTTCATGGGCCGCACCAAGAAGGCCATTAGGAACGAGGTGCAACATGCCACCAACATGACGGACCAAGCCCAACCCAACCCAGCACCACAAGGACCTCCTCCTATGGTGCTCCAAAACCCACTACTAGTCCAAGGGTTGGTAGCAACTGCACCCCCTCCCCAACCCAATCCCAACGCTCTGGGGGCACCTCTCACGGTCGAAATAGGTGTCCATCGCCTGCTAGCTATGACAACTGAATAGGTCAATCTACAAACTAGACGAAATCAGTACGAAACCAACATCGAACCCGCTGACACCTCAACGGAATCAACATCTAAAACAATCAATGCACCTCTTTAGTTACCCCCTTTCCTGTGCCCCCCCATACACCAGGTTTCCAATAACGCCATGGCTAGAGCTGCTATCAACTACATCATCATGGATGATTTGTCCCAAACACCAACTGTCATGTCCACTCTTGAGGTACTCAAAACGTGCCCAACGCAGCAGAAATCCTTACTAGCCACCCTTGGGGCCGTAGACCCCTCCGACTCCAAGTTGTTCACATTCAACACGGAGAATGGAGAACCATGCATGCCATCAACCATCGCCTTTCAAATCCCGGTGTCTATCCAGAATCCGGTTGTGCACCGCTGCATAGTGGATGAGGGGGCATCTACGTGTGTTATGTCTACCCTAGTCTGGCAGAAACTTGGATCCCCAATTCTGCAACCATCCTCTACAAATTTGCGGGCTTATGATGTCCATCCCACTAAATCCCAAGGAATCCTCCCCCATGTCCCCATCACATTAGTCGGGAAGATAGTTCTGATTGACATAGAGGTTGTCAACGCTCAATTGGACTATAACCTTCTCCTTGGAAGAAGTTATATGTATGCCATGAGAATTGTCGTGTCAACTTTCTTCCGTCTCATGATGTTCCCCCACGAAGGGAAGATCGTGATGGTTGATAAACTAACTTATCACGATCCTCAAGGGTTAACAGCACCCACCAACGTTATCCCTACCATCAACACCATTGATCCACAAGGGATGAACACACACGCGACTGTTATCCCTACGGTCAACACCATGGTTGAAAATATACCAATCTCCCCATTGTTGAATGTGGTCCCTCGGTTGTTTGTCGACACCACCATGATGGCTCCTTTCCCCTTAGTGTCACCACCACCGACACCAAACGATACTGCAGACTTGTGCATGCTCTCATCTAGCACCACTGCACCCAAACAACAACCGCAGTCGCAGCCCCAACTGCAACCACAACACCGTTCGCAGCCGCAACATCAACAACAGCCACAACACCGTTCGCAGCCGCAACATCAACAACAGCCACAACATCATCCGCAGCTGTAGCATTATGCATATCCACAACCACAACCTCATTCCCACATACAACCATTAGGTAGTTATCTGGAATCCTCTCAATTCCATACAATTCCCTTCCTCTTTCCCCCACCCGGTGTCATGAGCAAGCTAGTAATGACCACCCTAAACCTACCCAACTTTACATTGGGAATTCCCATGTGGTATCTTGATCCACCAGGTCAACCACCAATGGCCCAGGTAGTCTTCACCCCCGTGCAACCCATTGCGGTCGAGTCTCACCCTCCACCTGCCTCACAAAAACCAACCACCGCACCCGCAACTGCACCGCCCCACCCAAAAAGGGCCAGGGGCAAGAATGCGAAAGCTATCGCAAAACCTCGACAGATCCCGCCTTGTGCCATCTGTGAAGAACAGGGCCATCCAAATCAGAACTGCCCTGAGATTCCAATGATCCATGCGCATTTGGAAGCCATGGATAACACCAAAAACCTCCTCGTGGTTGAACTTCCAAGCGTGCCAACGGTGAGAAATAAGTCATTGAGAACAAACCATGCTTGCACTCTTTGCATATTGTATGGACACTATTCTCACCACTGTCAAGACTTGCCCAAGTTCCGAATGCCTTTAGTTGACCTTCATCAACATTCCCTTGAATCTGAGATCACTTTGATTGAAGAAGTTCACCCCCACCTCCTTATTCAGACACCATGTCCATTTACATGATGTCTACTTCTATAGACCCTCTTGTCTCCACCATCACCGACGTTCCATCAGACCCATCTCTTTCGTTGTTTTCCCAGCCACAGTCACAACCTCGGTTACTAGGGAAACAGTGGGGTTCATTCCCACTCAACATGATCCTTTTCCTTTTCCTTTTCCTTTTCCTTTTCCTACCATCCGGTATCGTGAGCAAGTCTATCTTGGCAACCTGCAACTTATAGGATTTCACACTGGGATTTCCTATGTGATACCTTGAACCACCAACCCTACCTCTGAGGCCCCAAGATGTGTTGACTCGTGTCCAACCAATTGAGATGATGTTGCACCTACCTCTAGGTCCATCAAAGAATCCTCCCATCTCCAGTCCTGCCCCTCTTCCTCCAACAAAGACTGGGGGCAAGGCCACCAAAACCACAACCAATACCATTTACATGATCTCTAGCACCGGTTTCCCTTTCGTCTCTTTGGCGATGGAAGATCCACCTGATCTATCCCGGCACCACTTACGCGATGACGGAGAGATCTGTAAGATCACCTCTGGTTTTACCCCATTCCCTTTAAACCATAGTGTGGAATCAGTTCTTCCCATAAAAGACCAGATTTCGTCACCCCGCCTTGCCAATGACCTTCGTCTCGACAATGGGGCATACCTCTTCTCTAACTCAGACAGTTGACTCTTGAAGAAGCCGCGCAATGGGCTCCACCTCAAGAGATTCTATGCCTAATATAACCACTATGAGTCCCTTATAGGGTAGTTTTTTCCCTTTTTTTCAATGTTTTTACAAAAAATCAAAGACCCCCATTTAGGGGCAGCATCATTAGCTACTAAATCAAAGTCACCCGGAGCTTGTTCGAGACACCTCTCACACCTATGGGCTCAAATTCCACCCTCTATCTCCTTATGAGACCATTGTCTCATGTTTAACAAACAAATTTCGGGACCACTTTTCGGAAGTTACCTCGATTTACGAGCCACAACATGGCGATGCAAGTGTCCACGAACCTGTACTTGCACCACTCTTTCCTACCTCTGCTCATGCGGGTTCTCGGGCCACCGCCCATTAAGGAACATCATTTTTATTTTTGTAACATATAGCCATCTACTTCATCCACCGCACCTTACGCAGATCTATGGACCATCGTTCGGAAAACAGATTATTTGGCATATAACTACCTCCGAACTTGCACTCACATCACATGTAGTCAAGTCTGTCCACCATAGTTCACACATGACTCTCCTGACCTCTTTTTGAGATCCACCTCGGTTTGCATGCCTCTGCCGCACCGACTCGTGTGCCTCTGCCGCGATCTATCCTGTGCATGTATTGGTATGTTTGAGAGCCACCTGCTCCGTCCATACTGTGCGGATGACCTTTGGACCACTATCGATCATCCCGACATGGGGCACCGCCTGTGCCACCACAATCGGTTGCCCATTTTAGAGTTTCGTTTAAGCTCTTTTCTGGCTCCTAAAAAAAATGAAAAGATTGCCAAGCACAGCTTCTTCCTTTCCTACTCTCTAAAGGATAGGAAAGGGTGTCTACATCATCTCATTTACCTCCTTTTGCAGACTATGTAGAACATCAAATGAAAAGGACCACCTTGGCATATTCAAGCCAAGATCGTTCCCCTCTACATACTTTTATGCTTTCTCAGGCAGAGGGGCCGCACTTTACGAAAAAGATCGCCATGGGTTTTCATTAAGCTCTTTTCTAGCTTCTCATCAAGAAAATATTACCAAGCAAACTTGGTTTCATTCATGCACGTAAAGTATCTGAATGACCGTCCAGTCAATATAGGTTTAAACTTTTCCGGCCTGATTGGACTACCAACAGTAAAGAAGTCTCTCATCCCCTACAGGATGGGTGAGCTCTCCTATGTATACTTTTATCCTTTTTCAGGCACAGGAGACTACCAACGAAAAATATCCGCCACTGGAGTCTTCTTCGTGCTTTCCGACTCTCTAAAATTGAAAGCACCATCGAGCATTTACTTTCTCAGGCTTGCCAAAAATCCACAAGATCATACCACAACAGTCTCCCTAAACAACACCCCATAGAAAACAGTTTGGCAACATTCCCCCTCTGGATCGCCTTTGTTCAGAGTACTCAGCAATGTGTCTTCCTTGGATCCCATCAATATCAAAAGTATCTACCTCCCCCAAGTATTTCCCATCTGTAGTGACATTCCCAGTATTACAGCTATGATCCCATTCCCATGAGTCAGTTTCATTTGCTTCCTAGTCCGCCCTGCCATCATACTCTGAACAAAGGAAGTTTGAGTCTACTACACTCTCCCTACCCCTATTCAACTCTTTCCCCTCCCCCCCCAATTTCAGTGGGTCAGTCCACAAATTTTCTCACATCTTTTAGTTATCTCCCTTGCGCTTCGGGTCAAGGAAACACCATTGCCTTGACCAGGGGCAGGTCTCCCTCTGTCGACGACAACACATATATTTCATAGGATAGACCCAAAGGTCCTTGTATCTTGGTTTCATTAACCTCATTGATGAGTTCCTTGGACCACTTGAGAGGAGTCCCTAGTGCCTCTCGGGATGGTTGTTTCTCACGTGCTCGACTCCAGCCACATCATTGCACTGTTGAGATTCGTATAGGGTATTGGTCTGTGCAATATTTGGTCGAAGACCCCAGATGTCACCTGACTCTAGCACATTGATGAGTCTATTTGAGGGACCTAAGTAGGTTATGTCCCCTGTGATTTCTGGGTTGCATTGGAGATAGTGTTCAAAAGCCCCAGTAGTGCTTCTATATAGATTTATGATGGATGCAGCATACTTGTACCACAGAGACTCTGACTCTCCATCAGTGAGTCCATACAGTTGTGTACCATTCCAGATCTAGTAGGCTATCAGTCATGAAGATATAGTATTCCATGAGAATTCCATGGGTCCAATGTAGCAGTTCTTGAGATCAGTATTGTATTCAGCCTCTAATTGAGGCAACCATTATTGTATCATCAGTTGTATATGATCGACTCTTGTATTATAGAGCATAGATCACATTATTCTTTTGACATTGTCATGAGCATGGGGATGCCTGCCTCGTCCATATACATGTCACACATTATTTGTATCTCACCCATTGATGGGAACCATATTAATACAAAAACCAAAAGCCACCATGCCCCATCCCCGGAAGCACCACCTCTCCGCAGCAAATCCGATGATGTTCATCGGCCATACGATGAGCTCCTACCCTCACACATCAAGGGGCAATTTGTTAACCCAAAAAATCCCTCACTCAGCTCTACATGGCCTACACCACTCAAGGACACCCATACACGACCCTCATTTCACCCCATTAGACCCCCACACCCTCAAAAAGGCTTAAGAATGAGCAAAAGGGCTTAAAAACCCCAAAAAGAGCCTAAATAAGTTCTCCCAGGGGCTAAAGCCTCCAAAAAGGGGCTAGAACCCCTAAAAGGAGCTAAGAACCCAAAAGGAGCTAAAGTTAGGGCGAAAGGGGCTAAAATCCCCAAAAAGGAGCTAAAGCCCCAACCAGGGGCTTAAAACCCTAAAAATCCCCAAAAAAGCTATAAATAGAGGGGTGGGGGTCACTCTAAAAACACTTCTCCCTTGCATACTGTTATGCTACCCATGGATACCTTGAGACCCTTTGTCTCTCAAGCCACCCACACCCCCCTCTCATCCAGTCATTCTCCCATTGAGCCATAGCTCCTCCATTGCCAAGAGAGAGAGAGAGAGAGGTGCTTCTCCCAACTAGGGCATGGTAGCCCATTCCACTAACGAGAAGGTATACATGTGTATTTTGTTTTGTTTGTTTGCTTTTATTTAACCCATTGCTTGTTTGCAGGTTTCCATGTTCTCTTTGCAGGTTTTTTTATATGTTTTTGCAGGTTATTGGAGCTGAACCCTAACTGTGTTTGCAGAGGGGTTCTCTATATGTTATTTTTCATTACTGTCTAGTTTTGTTTCTGCTTTTACTTTCTGCATTTCCATCCAGGAACCTATCCTTCCGTCCTATAGACGGAAGGTAGCCATTCCTGCCCTGTAGAAAGGGAAAAATCCCTGCTACAACTATGTGGCTTGATCTATTTAGCAACGTAATCGAGTTCTGTATAGGGTGAAAGATCTTCGCAACCTACTATTTAATGTAGCTCAACTTTGTCTTACCGAGGTTCTGGTATCAGCCTTGCACAATGCATGTTGTGTGTTCTCTTCTTTCAATACTCCCTTGAAGCTCATTACACTTTTCGTGGTGGCTAGGGTTTGAATAAACCGTCTTTTTCACAGCAAAGACAAGGAAATAAACCCAGGTATGAATTATTTCAGACTTTGTCCAAACTTGCATTGCTAAGGTTAATTATTTTCTCTACTAACAGAGGGTTTAAATAAAAATTGTGGTTCTTTCCTTTTTGCAGGCTCCCATTCGAGAGAAAAATCCTGAGTTGAAAGATGCCACGAGAAGGGAGCTCCACCATAGTGTTTCTTCTGGTAAGCCTCGGTTTCCCTGATTTTCCTCCTGCAGTGGTGTATGATGTTTAATTTGAGTAGGTTCAGTTCCTTGGTTTTCTGGTTTTTTTGGCTCAACCATGGATACTCTGTAATGTAAAAAAAATTGGGAGGCCAAGTGGCCGATACTTTGATATTTGGTTCAGTTTCTTAAATCCCTCGTGGTTGTTTAGTGTTTGAGGCTTAGGGATTTCATAGCCGATACTTTGAGAGATCATGGCGTTCTCAGTCGTAGTTTTTGTTTAAAGTTATGTTGTTTTTAAAACAGGCTTTTAAGCCGTGACTCCGGTTGTAAAAGGCCATAGGGCCGTAACTGATAAAATTCAGTTCAAGATTTAACTATAACTTAAAGATTGGATAATCCCAAATCTTATTGTTTTGTAACTTATATTTTTTATAATACATATGTATGTTTACTGTGATTTTTAAAATGTTAAAGGCAGACTTATACTGTTAGTTGTTTTGGTTTATTCTTTTTGAATTTAACCTAACAAAGGTTATTGTTAAGATAAATTAATGTTTATTTTGCTTCTGTGTAAAATTGAAATTATAGATTTAGACAATGGGTTTTTAGACCATATCTTGATTATTATTGTCAGTAAAGATAAAAGAATGATGAGTAAATAACACCTCCTAAATATTTATTGTTTCCTATTTGAAATAGGTTGATGGGTTTTTATTTACTTTTTGTTTATAATTACGCAGATAGTTTTAATATTGTTCCTCGTGGGGGATGTATTAACCTTCCTATATTGATTTAATAGATGCTATGATTATATAAACACAGTATGTAAGCTTTAATTTGTTTTAAGGATTAAATATTAACCCCTTTGTTAGTGAAAGAGGTGGTAATGTTATTTTAAATTTACAGTTTCTTTTAATAAGGTTTTATTTTAAAAACCCTATTTTTCTTAGTTTAAATGCATTGTTAATATTTGAATATAATGTTATTCTAATTTTTATGTTACTTAGATAAAATATCACAATAAATATCTAGTCTTATTTACTATTTCCTACCTATTTAATTTATGTTCTTATAATATCTGTTAATTATTATAGTGTTAATTATTATAGTGAATAACCTGACTACTGAAAAAGTAAGTACATTGATTAAGTATATTTATATTTAAAAAAATCTTTCCTAGATACATATTTGTCTATATTATTACAAAATACTTTATCTAAGTAAAACTTCGGAATAGAAAAGAAAAGCATACTGACAAATAACTCTTATGAAACCTGTATAAAGTAATAAATCACATTCATGTGTACTTAATTCAATTATTTATTTGGAGTTAATCTAACCTACTCTACTATAGTACTACCTTTATAAAAGGTGTGGAAAAATACAGTTAGGCATTTTTTTTCTATAACTTAATCTAGAACTTCTAATCATTTTCCCTAATCTATCTAATCCAGTAATCCACAATCTTTTCACAGTGAAAGTATTTATTTAAACTAACCCTAGCAGCAACAGAACAGAAGCATAACATTTCCTTGCTTAAACTCAAACTTCCCAAATAACAATAAATTATTAGATAGTTAAATAAATCAAGTAGAACCTGGAAATGTAGATGAGGTGACAACAGCTTAAGGAACCAGTTCCTCCCAACCAACTCCTGGAGAAAAACTAGACTGCAAATCTAAGGACCCCCGAGCTTGTCTCCTAGTCCACCTGGTAGAAGTACTAGGTGAGAGATGTAGTTTAGTAATCCTCTGCAACTCTACTGAGTGTTCAAGAGTCAATCAGTTTTTCATGCAGCAACATGAACTCAGCTTAGAATAGATGCACTAGTTCAAGTCTTAAGCACTTTTCCACTCAAAACATACTTCAGCTAGTCCCCTCCATCAAATTTTCTTGTGCACTTCATTCACTCAGAATGTTCACAAGTCAAGAATGAGCATCCTCAGTTGTCTTCAATGGGAAGTCTTATTAGCATGCCTAGGTCTTTTGGGTTAGTTTTCACTTAATGAGCCACCTGCTCTTGTTCCACCTTCTTGGGAAACATGACCACAAAAATAGGGAAGTTGCCTCCTACAACAACTAGAAGTAGTTTGAGGATGCTTCTAAGTGTCAATCTTCTCTTAACCCATCCTTCTCCACCAAGTGACCATTAAATTACTCATTTAACAACTTCCCTAAGCTGTTGTCTCATCTTTCATTTATTTATTAATTAAATATTCAGCAATTACATTCAATTATACTTGACCCCACTTGGTCATTAATTACAAACTTTATTATAAAATATATCTTAATGTTTCTTAAAACATAAAATGTTTTGCAAATTGGGGCATGCGACACCACTGCTTGAACCTTAGACAAGTCTCTCAGTGAAGATGTGATGGATGGTGGATAATAGCCATAAAGTGCCATAAATGGGCCCATTTTTGCTGATCTATGGAAGGAAGTGTTATACCACCATTCTTCCAAGGGTAACCACTTGACCCATTGTGTTTTTTTATCAGCTGTAAAACATGAAAGATACCCTTCCAAAATTTTATTTACGATCCAGTTTTTCCATCAAATTGAGGATGGTAAGATGAGCTATGAGCCACGCGAGTACCCAAATAAGAAAATAATTCGGTCCAAAAATTTCTAGTGAAAATGGGATCCCTGTCACTTACTATAATATTTGGAGTACCATGTAGTTTTTGGACTATCTCCATAAAATAATTGGCAACCATACTTGCTTTGAAAGGGTGAGATAGTGCATATAAGTGTGCACATTTAGTAAGTCTATCAACAACCACCATGATGACGCTCTTTCCATCATACTTTGGTAAACCTGTGATTAAATCCATCTAGACATATGTACACCTTTGGCTTGGAATGGAAAGTGGTTGTAGGAGACCAGGGGTCTTAATTGTTTCCACTTTATTTTGTTGGCAAACCAAACATTTTGTTACAAATTTTTGAACTTCATTTTTAAGACCAACCCAAAAATAATATTTCTTTACCCTATGTAGGTTTTTAAGAAACTTGAGTGCCCTCCTATCGATGAGGAGTGGAATTCAAAAAGTACCATTTGCTTGAGATAATAACTCTGACCAAGATATAAGCGATCCTTGTACCATAGAAAGTCATCTTTTTGCCTAAATGTATTAGAGGCATTGGGATCTTAGTGTAGCTTTTAAATAAATGTCCATATTTCTTGGTCATTTTTTCATTTGTCCCTTTCTTCGGCTATTCAATATGGTTGGATGATCGACATAGAAAATATTAATGCTTCAACATCCTCATATATCCTACAGTGTGCATCTGCAACAACATTTTTCTTCCCCTTTTGTAGATGATTTCAAAATAATATCCTGACATCTTTGTCACCCAGTTTTGTTACTCTTCGGAACATATAATTTGTTCCAAGAAGTATTTAAGGCTATCATGATCATTTTTAATCTTGAAATGTATCCCTATAAGTTATGGGTTCCATTGCTTCAAGGCATGCAGTATCACCAACATTTCCTTCTCATAAATGGTTTTTTTTATGTTTCGTCCCTTGATTGGATGACTTGTGAAGGCAAGAGGGTGTCCTTATTGCATTAGTAAAACTCTAATTCCATTTCCTGAAGCATCACATTCCATAATAAATGTTTTTGTGAAGTATGGTGTTTCCAAAACAGAAGCTTTACACATGGTCTTTTTGAGTTATTGAAAATCTTGAGTTGCCTCTAGATTCCAAGAAAATGCATATTTCTTCAGTAACATTGTTAGAGGAGTTGTTATTCTTCAATAGTTCCAAATAAAATTGCACTAGTACCCTATTAGACCTAAGAATCTTCAAATATTCTTCAGGGTTTTGGGAATCAACGAGTTCATCGTGGATTTAATTTTGTTAGTTTCTACCTTGACACCTTCATGACATACAATATGACCCAAATTATCTACCTACTATATCCCAAAGAAACATTTTGAGCGTTTTGCATACAATTCTCGCTCCTTTAGTAGGTGTAGTACCCTGTCAACATGTTGAATATTTTCTTCCCAAGACTTGCTATAAATTAGTATATCATCAAATAATACCAACACAAATTTTCTAAGGAAAGGCTTGAAAATAGAATTCATCAAACCTTGAAATGTGGAAGGTCCATTTGTGAGACCAATTGGAAGGACCAAAAATTCATAGTGACCTTCATGAGTTCTGAATGTTGTTTTGTGTATGTCTTCATCCTTCATTCAAATTTGATGATACCCAAAACAAATATCCAACTTTTTGAAGAAAACTACTCCATGTAATTCATCTAACAATCATCAATGACAGGAATGGGAAACTTATATTTAATGGTGGTCTTATTGAGCTTACTATGATCATGACACATACGCCATGATCCATCTAGATTTAGTACCATTAAAACTGGTGCAAAGTAAGAACTTTGGCCAGGACTAATTATTCCCTCCTCTAACATTTCAGAAACCATACGTTCAATTTCACTCTTCTAGATATAGGTATATCAGTAAGGTCTGATGTTAGGAGGAACACTATCTGGAATTAAGTGGATGGCATGATCAAATTCTTGAATAGGTGGAAGACCTTTGGGAATATCTTCAAATACCTTGGAATGCTTATGAATGACCCTTTCGATATCTAGGGAGATAGGGAACTTTGAGGTTTGAACATCTAATGAGCATAATTGCGCAACTACACCTTGATATCCCTTTCTTAACAAATTTGTCATACCATTTGAGCTTATCAACTTGCTTAGTTTCCCTTTGATACCATTTAACTCATATTATTTTCCTTCCCATGCAAATTTCATGAAAAGTTTTTGAAAATTAAAATCCATTATTCCCAATGATTCTAACCATTGGACACCTAAGACAACATCAGCACCACCCATTGGGATAGCAATAAATTGGACTATTCAACACATATTCCCCCATAGACATATTTATATTATGGCATTTCCTTGACAAATTTATAGTTCCTCTATCTGCAATCATTACTTGAAACTCTGGTGCTGGATATACAAATCAATTAACAACTTTGGATAATTTACAATGAATGAAATTATGAGCAATACCGGAATCAATCAAGACTATTAACTTCTTCTTTTTAATGTATCACTCAATCTTGAGAGTTTTAGGAGTGCTAATTCTATCCAATGCATGACAAGATATGATGGGAGTAATTTATTCTGAAGTATCCTCTTCTATTTCTTCTGAATTGCCTCTACTTGAGATTCTTCCTCTTCTTTTGGTTCTTCCTGTTCACAATCTATGTAGAATAATTTATTCTCACTACACTTATGCCCCTTACTATACTTGTTGTCACAATTAAAGAATAATCGTTTTTCTCTTATTTCATCTAGTTGTTGGGGTGTCAACATTTGTGGTGGTTTAGAAGAGGGAACATTACTTTCTCTGCATGTATTGGAGAAGGAATTTCTAGTAGTCATGAACAACACTTTGTGCCAACAATCTTTAACCATATTTCCCTTACATTGAGGATATATCCAAGTTTAAAATAAAAACTTAATCCACAACGCATGACCTTTAATCATATATCCTTTTCTTATGTTGAGGTTAATGGTAGTACAATAAAATATTTGAGTAGTAGGTATGGGTATATGGTTGTGGACATGATTGGGGTGAAAACCTAGACATTTGTCACCAAATGAATATTAAATAAATCTAATCCCAATAATGAATCCTCAAACCGTATGACCTCCAAAGGAGATATCCGATTAGGACTAACAATTTTTAGAGAAATAGTTATGGGTCACTAATCCCTCAACATAGTTGATAGAGGAACATTTACCTTCGAGAACTAGGTATATTTAATTTCGACTCTATGATGTTATGCAACCAAGTCCTAGAAATGATATAAAAAAGAGTTGAAATAGACAATAAGAGAGTGATACATGCCTTAACAATGAAGAATAGAGATAAATATCAATTATCTTCGAGGGAGGAACCTCCTTACACTATGTACTAAGTACACAAGACAAGATAATATACAATGATGACTAAAATTAGAATATCTCCTTCCTATCTATAGGAAACAAAGGTTTACAATAACAACTAAGAGACCCACTAATAGACCCAAGCTAACATAAATAATATGTAATGCACCACAATATAGGGGGTAATGTGCCACACTATATGGGGTAATGTTCCATCATTAAGGGTTTGACATGCCCATTCACTTCAAAAACTTTTGTCCTCAACATTGAAGTAGTTATGGATGTTTTTGTATAAATGACTCATCTTCCCATGTTGAATCTTCTGTAGGTAAGTTCTTCCATTTAATGGGATACTTTGGAATTGATCGATTCCAAATCTGTCTAGTTCTTATTTCAATGATTTCTTCAGGATCCAAGATGATTTTTCCTTCCCTACCAAGTTTTGGTAATATCGTTTGAACTGGTATCTTGTCATTGATTACCTTCTTTAAACAAGAAACATGGGAAACTAGATGGACTTGTGAAGATGCAGGTAGTTCCAATTTGTAGGACATACTACCAATATTTTGTAACACCTTGTAGGGACCGTAATATTTAGATTATAATTTATTATCCTTCTTGGTGTTCTTTAGGGACGTCTGTTTGTATGGTTGTAGTCTTGAAAACACCCAATCCCCCATATTAAAGCTTCACTCATTGCGGTGTTGATCTTATTGTTGTTTCATTCGATTTTGTGCTAGATTCAGGTTGTCCTTTAAGAGTTGAAGAACACGTTGTTGATTCTTCATGTGGTATTCCACTGCTTGAACCTTAGAGGAGTCTCTCAGTGAAAATGTGATGGATGGTGGATGATAGCCATAAAGTGCCATAAATGGGCTCATTTTCCCTGATGCGTGGAAGGAAGTGTTATCCCACCATTATGCTAAGGGTAACCACTTGACCCATTGTGTTTTTTAATCAGCTACAAAACATTGAAGATACCCTTCCAAACATTTGTTTACGATCTCTGTTTGTCCATCATATTGAGGATGGTAAGATGAGCCATGAGCCAGTTGAGTACCCAAACAAGAAAACAATTTGGTCCAAAAAATTCCAGTTAAAATGGGATCCTTGTCACTTACTATAATATTTTGAGTACCATTTAGTTTTTGTATTGTCTCCATAAAAGAATTGGCGACCATGCTTGCTTTGAAGGGGTGAGATAGTGCACAGAAGTGTGCATATTTAGTAAGTCTATCAACAACCACTATGATGACAGTCTTGACACTCTTTCCATTAGATAAAATCCATAGATACATATGTCCACCTTTGGCTTGGAATGGAAAGTGTTTGTAGGAGACCAGGGGTCTTAATTGTTTCCACTTTATTTTGTTGGAAAACCAAACATTCAGTCACAATTTTTTGAACTTCAATTTTAAGACCAACCGAGAAATAATATTTCTTTACCCTGTGGTAGTTTTTTAAGAAACCTAAGTGCCCTCCTATTAGTGAGGAGTGGAATTCAAAAAGTACCCTTTGCCTAAGCTAGGAACTCTTACCAAGATATAAGCGATTTGTGTACCATATCAAGTCATATTTCCACCTAAATGTATTAGAGGCACTAGGATATTGCTACATATTTTGAATAAATGTCCATATTTATTCATCATTTTTCCATTCATCCCTCGCTTTGGCTATCCAATATGTTTGAATGATCAAGATAGCATAGAGTAATGCTTCAACATCCTAATATTTCCTAGAGAGTGCATCTACAACAAATTTTTCTTCCCCTTTTTGTAGATGATTTCAAATTCATGTCACAACATCTTTGTCACCCATTTTTGTTGCTCTTCAAAATATATCCTTTGTTCCGAGAAGTATTTAATGCTATCATGATCAATTTTAACCTTGAAATGTCTCCCTATAAGTTAGGAGTACCATTGCTTCATGGCATGTAGTATCGCCAACATTTCCTTCTCATAAATGGGATTTTTAAAGTTCTTTCCCTTGATTGGACTTGTGAAGGAAAGAGGGTATCCTCATTGCATTTGTACACCTCCAATTCCATTTCTTGAAGCATCACATTCCACAATAAAGTTTTTTGTGAAGTCTAGTATTGCCAAAACATGAGCTTTACACATGACCTCTTTGAGTTGTTGAAAAGCTTGAGTTGCCTATGGATTCCAATAAAATGCATATTTTTTCAATAACGTTGTTAGAGGAGATGTTATTCTTCCATATTTATACACAAACTTGTGGTAGTACCTTGTCAGACCTAAGAATCTTTGAAGATTCTTCAAGGTTTTGGGAATCGACCAGTCCATCATGGATTTAATTTTGTTAGGGTCTACCTTTACACCTTCATGAGATACAATATGACCCAAATACTCTACCTCCTTTATCCCAAAGAAACATTTTGAGGGTTTTGCATAAAATTCTTTCTCCTTTTGTATTTGTAGTACCCTTTCAACACGTTGAAAATGTTCTTCCGAAGACTTGCTATATATTAGTATATCATCAAAGAATACCAGCACAAATTTTCTAAGGAAAGGCTTAAAAATAGAATTCATCAAAGCTTGAAATGTGGAAGGCACATTTATGAGACCAAATGGAAGGACCAAAATTTCATAGGGACCTTCATGATTTATGAATTTTGTGTTGGGGATGACTTCATCCTTCATTCAAATCTGATAATACCCAGAACGAATATCCAACTTTGTGAAGGCAACTGCTCCATGTAATTCATCTAACAATTAATCCATGACAAGAATGGGAAACTAATCTTTAATAGTGACCTTGTTGAGCTCTCTATAATCGGGAAACATACGCCATGATCCATCTAGATTGGGTACCATTACCACTGGTGCAAAGTATAAAATTTGTCTAAGACTAATTATGCCCGCCTCTAACATTTCAGAAACCATACACTCAATTTCACTCTTCTGGCTATAACGATATCGGTAAGGTCTGATGTTAGGAGGAACACTGCCTAGAATTAAGTGGATATCATGGTCAAAGTCTCAAATAGGTGGAATACCTTTTGGAATATCTTCAAATAGCTTGGAATTCTTATAAATGACCCTTTGGAGATCTGGGGAGATAAGGAACTTTGAGGTTTTAACATCTAATGAGCATAATTGTGCAACTACACCTTGATCTACCTTTCTTAACATCTTTTTCATACCATTTGAGCTTATAACCTTGCCTGGTTTTCCTGTGATGCCATTTAACTCATATTATTTTCCTTCGCATGAAAAAATTCAAATATTCTTTTGGCATAAGTTTTTGAAAATTAAAATCCAATGTTCCCAATTATTGTAACCATTGGACACGTAAGACAACATCAACACCACCCATTGGGATAATAATCATTGGACTATTGAATACATATTTTCCCATAGACAGATTGATATTATGGAATTTCCCTCAGCAATTTATAGTTCCTCCATCTGAAATCATTACTTGAAACTCTGGTGCTGGATATACAAAACAATTAAGAACTTTGGCTATTTTACAATGAATAAAATTATGAGTACTACCAAAATCAATCAACACTAATACCTTCTTCTTTTTTATGTATCCCTTGATCTTGAGAGTTTGACAAGTGCAAATTCTATCCAATGCATGACAAGATATTGTGGGATTGATTTCTTCTGAAGTATCCTCTTCTATTTCTTCTGAAGTCTCCTCTTCTTGACATGCTTCCTCTTCTTTTGGTTCTTCCTATTCACAATATATGTATAATAATTTATTCTTGCTGCTCTTATGCCCCTTACTATACTTGTTGTCACAATTAAAGCATAATCCTTTTTCTCTTCTCTCATCTAGTTGTTGGGGTGTCAACCTTTGTGGTGGTTTAGAACAGGGAGCATTATTTTCTATATATGTGCTGGAGAAGGCTGTTCTAGTACTCATTTCCATTTTTTTACTTTCAACCTTCCTTGCCATCATGAAATCCTTCTCTAGAGATGATGGTTTAAAGAGGTGCACCTCGTGTTGAATGTTATATTTCAAGGTTCCAATAAAGAGATCTAATAAATTATCTTCTGAAATATTCTTCACTCGGAGACTTAGCTGCTGAAATTGCTTGATGTGCTTTGTAACTGGTCCTTTTTGCTTGAGATTTACCAACTTGCTAAAGAATGTGTTTCTATTTATGTCCCCATAATGTTGAATCAATTCTTCTTTGAATATAGACCAAGAGATAATAGAATCATTTTTACGGTCACAACGCCATTGGTACCATACAAATTGATCAGCTTCTAAATATAAGGATGCAATAGTTACCTTTTGTAAAGTGAGCACCTGGTGTAGATCAAAGAATTGTTCCAAATGAAAATTAATCCACATGATTGGATCCTTTCCATGAAACTTTCTCATGTCAATATTGGGGATAAAGTAGTTCCTTGGACCTGAATTGAACCCGTGATGTTGTAGTGAATCATCAACTTTTGAGGACTCCAACTTCCTTCTCTCCAATTGTTTTTCAATTTTCTTTAGAAGTGACTGGATTATGTCCCCTTTTTCCTCCTTATCCTCTATAGGAGGAATAAAGCTATGTTTTATATCTTTCATTAATTCCTCCAAGTCTTGAACATCTTATTTTCTATCCATCCCTTTGATATCATTTTAGTAGACATCCTTTTGAGATCCTCTTTACTAGCCATCTTATTTTCCAATTTAACTAGGTCATCAATTTTCACATTTCCTTTAATCATATCTTCCAACTTGGACACTCTAAAAGATATGTCTTCCATTTCATCATACGTCGGGGATGAATCATTTGGGGGTTTGAGAGGAGTTTGATTCTTTACACTTCCTTTTTGTGGAATTTTTAACAATAAATATATATCACACCCTAGGGTTTACCACAAACAGATCCTTCTACTCAAATCTATTCAAATGCAAAATGACATACCTTTTTCAAACCCTGATTAGAAGACTGTTTTTTGGGCCTACTTTTAACTGAGTTAAAATTTTAATTTCGACTCCTTCGAGATTGAAATGTCGACCTATGGTACCCTGATATGTCATCTTTCCAATGCCGCGGGTTTGAACTAATTTGGATGTGCCAACAAAAAGTTATTTCAAATCTCTCAAATCTTCTTATTTTTGGCCTATCCAAAAGAAAAAAATTGTATTATATGCCACGCATTCAATATTTCATTTATCTAGCTGAAACATCTACCCAGATACCCCGGTCTATCTTGTTTTAGATGAAACTTATCTCACTCAATTTGGATCTTGGATTCCTAAGATATGGCCTTTTTACCTAGAACATCTGTTTTAGTCTAGGTTTTGGACTAGTAAAAATCCCTAGATTCCTCTACAATTATCTCTAAAATTGTAATGGACCAGGATCTGAATTTCGGATTAGAGATAGTTCGGCCTTTTTTAGAAGTGGTTTTTTAACCTCAATCTCTGAATCCTTATAGAATAACCATTGTATCTAAAATTCAAAGGTAATTTGTTTTGCAGAATCTAGTCCCTAGGAAGGAGCTCTGATACCAAATGTTATGAAACCAAGTCCCAGAAATAGCATAAAAACAGCATAAATAGACAATAAGAGAATGATCCACACCTTAAAAATGAATAATAAAGATAAATATCAACCCTCTTTGAGGGAGAAACCTCCTTCCACAATGTACCAAGTACACGAGACAATATAAGATATAATGATGACTAAAATGAGAATATATCCTTCCTATATGTAGGAGACAAAGGTGTACAATAACAACTAATAGACCCAAGCCAACATAAATAATATGTAATGCACCACAATATAGGGGGTGTGCCACACTATATGGGTAATGTGTCATCATTAAGGGATTAATTAAGGGATTAGCATATGATCCTAGAATTTCAAGTTATAATTTTTTTCAAGGTATGTATACACACACACACACTAAATATGAATTATAAAAAACAATTAAATAAACTAAATCTAAATCTAAATTGAAAAACACATTTAAAGAAAAATCTAATTCTAAATTAGAAAACACAATTTTATATATATATATGCAATTAAAAAAACAAAATCTAAATCTAAATTATGAAACACATTTCAAAAAAACCTAAATTAAATTATTAAATAAACTAAATTATGTAAATCTATATAGAATTTATACAAGTATTTATACAATTCTTCCAAGACCTAATTATAGAATTCTCTAGGATTCCACAACAACCTTCAAACACTGTTGGAATTAGCTGTTGTAGGCACACATTAAAAATGCCAAAGAGTGTGTATGTGGATGATTGTTAACATTCTTGTTACAATATTTCATGTGGAATTTCAAAGGTCATGCCCATGGGCCTATTGAGGCATGTGAACACATATTAATGAATTATGTACACACAAGTTTCTAATATGTGTATGTGCGAATCAGAACATGTGGATGTATCTTGAACTTGATGCTCCAAATATTTAAGAGGATTTAAAACCAAGTGGGGGCATTACCTCATGCTCCTATGACATGGACAACTATCTCCATAGGGTCTATGTGTTCCCTCATTTCTTATTGATTAATGTCCATTAGAATGGATAGATCAAAAACTCATACTTCACCATAATACTTTTAACTTTTCATCTTCTTGAACCTTCACAAAAACTATTAACCTCATCTTGTTACATGTGACTGCATATCCTCTTCAAATAAGTGTGGTAACCACCATGAAAATGCTAATTGTCCCAACATGCTTGGGAATAGCCTCACTATGTCCTTTTGTAACAAGTTTACTAAAATGATGTAGTGGATCAACTTCCCATATTGAAATTCCTTCAAAGGGAAGAACAAATTTGGTTTGTCCCATATAGAAAATTGAATTGTCCTCTAAGACAACCAAACCCACCATAATACCCACATTATTTCTCACTTTTCATCTTCTTAAACCTTAAAAAAAATATCCACCTCATCTTGTTACATGTGACACTATATCCTTCCTCAAATAAGTGTGCTAACCACCATGGAAATGCTAATTGTCCCAACATGTTTGGTAATAACGTCACTATGTCCTTTTATAACAAGTTTACTAAAATTATGTAGTGGATCAACTTCCCATCTTGAAATTCCTTCAAAAGGAAGAACACCTTTGGTTTTTCCCATAGAAAAATCGAATTGTCCTCTAAAACAACCAAAGCTTCGTCTTTAACTATAGAAAAGTCAAGCACATTCTTCATATACCCAGGATATATGTTAGATTTTCATGGTCTTATTCTTCAATTACTTGTTCAAAATCATCACCTAATGATACGTCCACATTCATAATCCCTTGAGCATTTGAAATTTACTTGCCATCTTTCCACATCCATGATTCATGTATTTCCTCTTTTTAATCGATGTTGTTTGTGTTTGCTCTACCTTTATCTAGTTCAGTGGAACAACCCATTTTTTTTTTTTGTCCCTTCCAGAACACCATGGCTTTTTTTGTATGAGAAATTGTTCCTCTCATAGTATAAAACCATGGCATACCAAATAAAACTCTATATGCATCATGTCTTATCGCTTAGAATATAGACTATGAAAGTATGAATAACAAATCTGAACGTGTGAATATTTAGTTCCAAAAGTGATCAACAAGTGTCAATATCATATTCAAAAAGTGTGAATATCAAATATCAAAGTGTGAAGATTGTATTCCCAAATTGTCAAAATTTTGAATTTTTATCATGATGTGTATAAATTGAATTCGAATATTAATGTACAACATTTTATTTATGTATGTATGTGCATGCATATCACTATAACATATATTGATAAATATATCAAGTTTAAAGAAAAGAAAATAGAAACAAATGTTGTCACCGCATTGAATATTTATACATTAAAAAATAAAATTAAAGCAACGTACAGCAAGGATATATATTATTATACAAAATGAAGACTATGCATGGTATTTTATCTTACTTTCAAACATGATAATTAATTACCATGGAAATATTCACAAATCCCACTTCCTTAACCACGAGAGAAGAGAGTAACCAACCTTCATAGTCTAACTAAAGAAATAGATAAATTATATTGATTACTAATTTATGAGTTCTTACATGATACAAGTCTTTTAAAAAATGAGAAACATGGAATTTATTTTTTTAATCAACTCTCATTCATCGACATCACTCTAAATCTCTTCATTTTTTCCCATTTATGCTCATTGTGCTGCAGTTTGTTACAAATCCCTTCTCATTCATTTGTATTTTCTATCATCTCCATCCTTCGTCTTGTGACCATTCCCATATGATTCTATTCATATTGATTAACATTGTCCCTATTCTTCCAACAACCCATTGCTGAGTTATTTTAAACATTTTTTTGTCGAAATCTTTGTTTTCAATTTTTGTTCCATTGGGATTTTGCCATCAAATATCTACCTTGTATGTCTTAGTAAACATTTTCCTCTACCCTATGCAATAATATTTCATAATGTGTTTGATGACAATACTTTGAACATTTTTAGCTCATAAACATCATCCTTTGGAGATAATTCATCTATATAATTGTTACATAGAGGTCCAATGTAGCAATCCTCAATAGTGTGGACATTTTCCCTCAAGTATAATTCTATGATAGCATGTGTGCATGGTATACCAATGTTGATATCTACATGTTACCTACTCATTGTGGAAAATGGTCTTGTCCAAGTTTTTAAGGAATTTATTCAATAAGTTATATTTGGATTTAAAACTTATTCCCTAACCCTATCATTTATCTTTCATAAGAACAAAATATATCCTTCTATGAACCTTTCTTTATTTCTTCTAGATGTAAAGGTTTCTTTAATTGTAGGTGTGATAGTAGAGGTATCCCTCTAGGCAAGTTTGGATTGGATAACCATTGGACAACATGCCACAAATCAATAGGCAATGACAAGTTTTCATCTCTAGCAAAGGATTTATGTTGCATAGTTGGTGTGCCATCAATAGGTTTGAATTTAAATTATTGACATTCTGTAATATCAACTATCTTGTATTTCCTATCCAATAATTTTTTCTCCACAAATATTTTTAAGTAAGATACCTCACCAATAAAATAATGGGGAAGGAACAATGCTCCTCACTTTCTCTATAAGCATCCATGATATCGGTAGTGAAAATTTATCTTTTGTTTTAGTAGAGTTGATAATATTCCATATGTTCCATATATATTTTCATGAGTGTGGTCTACTCAAACCATCCTCAAAAATTTCAAATAAACTCCTCACTATTAGAAGGGATGCAAATGCAAACACATAACAATTTTATTTTCACATGCACAAGTATACATTTGCAACAAAAAAACCTATGGTCATTTTTTATGCGACGTGCATAGTACTATAAAAAATTACCTCAAGATATTGCATAACATCTTCCATATAGATAAAAAAAAATTCATATGATTTAGTTGTAATAGCACATCATGTAGTAGGTGCTTTGATGTCCTTCTCTTGTACAACAAATTTATCCAATGAAGTCAAGTGAAGTTTGAACCCATTTCCACAAATAGAATGATAAAGTGGTGATCAATTCTCCCAATCTTATGTCCATGTGTAAGTATACCCATGAAATAAACTTGGATATTCATGAAACCTTTTCTTTTTCACCTATCCTTGGTATAGACTCCTTACCTGGTCCATCTTGTTGTCCACAATGCTCAAGTAAGTGCTTGTATGTTTCAATGAATCCAATCTGTGGGCATAGTACATATCGTGACAACTTGTAATATAATTATTGTGGGATATTTTAATTGCACATAACTATTTTGCTTGAGTTGGATAAATGGTACTCCAAATTATGTCGGTGATGGATACACACTTATCACACCTTCCGAATAAGTTCTTTATGATTGCAACATAAAAAAAAAAACACTTTTTTACCATTATTATGCTAATATGGGATTTCTATACTTGAGGAAGACTCGGGCTAGTCATATACTAGCTATCCTTTTTGAAGATTAAACAATGGGTCTATTTGAAGGAAATAGTTTGAGAGGCACTGTCATAACCCCGAATTTTCACAAAAATTTAAAATTTTTAATGTAACATTAAATGTCTAAAGTCATCGTTTAATAACTACTAGCGGCTAGTGGAAAATGAAACAGTTAACAATATGTAGTGATTAATTTTGAAAATATAAAAACTACTACCACTTTACTTTTGATATGTTATATATATGATCTGCATTCAGCTGCTTCTAGCTGTACTGAATATTTTATTTTGTCAAGTAGGTGAGAAGCTATGTTCTAAACTGGGGCTTACTTACCAATTGCTAACTCAGTTGGTTTTCTGGTTCTTACAGGTTCAGCAGGTAAATTTTTTTGAACAAGTATGAGTTTGTTTTTGCGTTAAGTCAAGAAGTACTTCTTTAGGATAATAAAAATGCTAGAGCATAAATTGATTAATAGAAAGCAAGGCTACGATGAGGTAAAGTACTTCCTTTGTTGTTTTTGAATCTAAGACAGTATTTTAAGTTAGTCGTAAAGACCAATATCCTTAGCATACTAATGTATTTTACCAGCATGACTTCTACTTAAGTTTTTGTTTTTACTATTATATGCCAAGTTACTCACAAGTTCTATCGATGAGCATAGGGCTCATAAATTAACATAAACACACTTTTACTGAAGCATGAAATTACTGCTATTGCTATTTCTAATATTCAATGTGTTTTTTTAAGCATGAATATAATTCTAAGACCTTCAAGGAAAAGTTTACAATATATCACAAAGCTCTACTTTTAATTCGGCTCTACCAGAGAAGAATTATCAGCCTATTTATTTGTATAGAGTTATAACTGTCTACTTGCACTATTAGTCATCAAGTTATAATTTCAATCTTCCAAGTTTCATCATGTCACATGTATTACTGTAATATTATATTACTATATCACTTAATAATATTACTAAGTGATTTTACCTTTAACCCTAGGTAGTCTTACTACTTTGTAATTACTAAGTGTAGTATAAATATATTGGTTTGATTTATTAAGAGTTTGGTTCTTTATGGAAACCAAAAGAACACTAACTTCCAATAAGTCTTCTAACCATAATACTGTCGAATTTAAGCATTTGTAAGAGTTATGCTAGTGTAGAAATACTACCTAACATTTACTTATATAAAGTTGAACTAAAGATAATGACCTTACCAGCTTTGATTTTACATAACACTAATTCTAAACATAGCATTATTCTTTTAATACAAGGTTTGTATAAAGAATCATTAGGAGTGCTATTGACTAAAGGTTAAAGGCATAACTCCAATATTGATCTCCATATATATATTTTACAAATAATTGATTTCAAGGTTTTTAAAATGCAAATGTTAACGATACATACAAATGCTTTTACTATTGCTTGATTGTAATGTTTATCAAATGCAATGATACGAATTGACTTAAAAACAAACATTATCATCGTGGTATGATATAAATCATTGGCAATAATTTGTGTTCACTCGACAATGCAGGTTGACTATATGAATCGACCCACTTCTAATTAAAAATTTTGGTGGGCACGTGGATGAGTCTCCACCATGCAATGGTCGATTTAAAAACTCACAAGAAACCCTATCCTCTTCATTATACTTTGAGGGTTTGGCTCTATGATTTTTGGGTTTCTTCGCGGCCATGGGAGGCTCGCTGGTTCACGTTTGACAGCTCCATTTGGGTGTAGTATAGTGCTGTAATGTTTGTGCAAGAGTTGTGGGATTCACCGTTTGCATCTTGGTTTCTTTCTGAAATTATTGTAACGCCGTGAGAGTGGGTTTTACTCTATTAGTAGTCTAGAGTTCTGGGCATAGCGTTACCCTTGCCTTTGCTCGTAACCTGCTCCATCGTTCATGAAAGTCTGGTCACTGCCTCTTTCACAGGTTAGCACAAGGGTTTCGTTTCTTCAAGGTGCAGTTTCTCGAACTGGTTCAGTCACCTCCTTGGCTCCAGTCTTCTTACTTACAGGTAATATATTTACTTTGTTATTATTATTAATTTCTAGTTACAGTTTTTAACAATAAGAATACAACTTCTAAATATCGCATTGGTCTTGTTTTTGCATGTTATAGTTACGGCTTCAAGCATGAAGGAAACTTCTCTCGCGTTGGTGAACTTCGTGGCCATAACGGGTAAGCCCCGATTTGTTGTGGAATCTCCCTACTTGCAAAGGTTATTGGAAAGGAGTTATAGTTTGAAGGGAAGCATGGCTTCGGTTTCTCCAATGTGTAGATGCTTAGTTTATGTTATTACTTAGTTTTGTTGTTAAAAACCCTTGCATGTTGTTGGGTAGCTCTGGCTTATAAGCTGTGACTTGTATGTAATTTCTTTGTTTTGTAAAAGTGATTATAGCCTTACGACTTGATAATATCATACTCTAATTTTTAATATATGAGGGTTTTTCCTGTACTCATGGTTTTAAAATGACTCCTATTTCAATTCTCCAGTTTGTTCAAATCGATCTTTTAAATGTTAATACTGTAAAATAGGTTTTCCTTCTTCAACTATCAGTGAAGTAATTTACTATTAAAGATATCTTTTATAAGTAAATAGTGTTAATATGAAGACTATGGAACAGTCATAATGTAAATTTATAAATTTTATATTATCAGTCCAGAATTTAATTGTTAGGGTTTAATGGAAATGAAACCCTTGTGTAAAATGTATTCTTAAATAATTTATTATTTGGGCACTATTTCTTGTTTTCCCCTGTTTTTCTATTACAGGTACAATGTTGTTTCATTATCTTGTTAATGAAGTATTTAAATTAATTAGGTTTATAAATATATTGTAAAGTTTTAAGGACAAGACTATATTCAGTCTACTGCACAGTTTACAACTTTAGTCAAAAGGGTTTCAACCCTTAGTTTTCCGCAGGTAATAACCTGTCTGATTTTTAAATTTAAAAAAAAAACAATATAAATAATTCTTAGTTATTTTGTTTAGTACTTATAAATATATTTATTTTACTTTGTAATTTATAATTATTTAGAGCTTTGTAGAGAAAAGATTTATAACTCTAAACTATGTTTATTTTATATAAATAAGGGTTTATAAGAGAAACCCTAATCTGATTTTTAATAAATAATAGTTTAAATTTTAAGTTAATATTTTCCACGATTGTTTAGTTGTTAACTTGTATACATATTTTCTTGAATAATAGTTATTATTTTTTGTAAACATATATTTCTTAATAGTATACTAATACTGTGGTACTAAGTATATTACTATTTCTTTCACCTGTATTTTCAAGTAGATAGACTAAAATAGACAGTAACTAAGAATAAACTATAACACTACTTTTCATTGTACTGTAAACCTTGAGATAAATTCTATTTGCATTTTCATGCAGATACAGAATTATATTTACTATACTCATTCCATTACAAAAATTATATCATTTTCCTTAAACAATCTAACTGTGCTAGAGTACGGCCAGTAACCAGGTGTGGAAAAACACAGCTTAGAATTTTAAATCCTTTCTATTTCATTATGTTCCTAATTCATTTTCATTTCCATTAATAGTCCAAAAAGAATACTAACTCAAACATTTCACAAACTCAAAACTATTAACATTCATGTTGCATATAAACTAATATTTATTGAACTAAAACAATAAAATAAAATAACATAGAACCTGTTGAGGACAAGACGAAAACAACTTTAGGAGGTCGTTCCTCCCTACCAATCTCCTGGAGAGCTCTCAAACAACGCTTCCTCAGGACCCCCAAGCCTGTTCCTATTCTTCTTGGCTGAGAACTGGGTGGAGAATGCAACTGTAGAACCCTCTATCCACTGACTAGTTCAGTACCTCAATAAAACACTCTTCTCTCAGCAATATGATCTTCAACTTAAAAGCTGCAACTAGATCAATCAGCAGTTATCCCCTCAAACACTTTCCAGATTTCTCTTCCATTGAATTTCTCTGAAGTACATTCATTCACCCTGAATGATCACTTCTCTAGAATAATGAGCAACCTCAGCTCTCTTCAATGGGAATTTTTATAAATATGACTAGGTCTTTTGGGTCAGTTTTCATTAATTGAGCCACCTGCTCTGATTCCACTTTCTTGGGGAATCATGACCACAAATGTAGGGAGGTTGCCACCTGCAACAGTTGAAATTGGTTTGAGGATGTTGCCACATGTCAGTTTTCTCTCCACCTAGTCTCCTCCACCAATTTGACCAATAAACGCTCTTTTAACAGCTCTCCTAAGCTATTGTCTCCTCATTTATTTATTTGTAAATAAAATATTCAGAATTTACATTAAATATCCTTGACCCCACTGGTCATCAATTACAACTTAGCATAAAATTTAACATATTGTTCCTCAAATAATATAAAATTGTTTTTGCAAAATTGGGGCATGTGACATACACACCCCCTTAAACTATAACATCATTCTCAATGTTGTTTATTCCTCATCCTCAGAATTCCCTTGGAACAGAATTGGATATGCATCCCGCATGTGACTTTCCAATTCTCGGGTGGCTTCTTCTAGACTAAGGTGCTTCCATTGCACCTTCACCTAACCAATGGTGTGATTCTGAAGTGTGATCTCCCTCCACTTGAGGATACAGTCCAGTTCCACCAGAAAATATCCTTCTGGTTCCACCTGTACATCATTCCAGTTAACAACAAGAGTAGCATCATGAACATATTTCTTTAATACAGAAATGTGAAACACATTGTGAACTCTTAAATTCAGTGGTAAAGCTGACTGATAGGCTACCTGTCCAATCCTAGACAGTATTTCAAAAGGACCACAGTAGCGAGGTGCTAGTTTTGCACAACTACCCAACCTCAGAGAGCTCTTTTTGGGTCTCACCTTGATGAACACATGTTCACCTACCTGAAACTCATTTGGAGTTCTTTTAAGGTCTGCTTGACTTTTCTGTCAATCTTGCGTAATTTTCATATTACCTTGTACCTGCTTTACAATTTCTTCCATTTATTTCAATAATTCAGGACCTAATACTAATCTGTTTACCGGATTACTCCAAGAGATAGGAGTGTTACACTTCCTTCCATACAAGATTTCGAAAGGACTAAATCTGGCTGAAGCTTGATAATTATTATTGTAAGCAAATTCTACCAGATGTAAATAATCTTCCCATTTACCAGGCTGATCCTTTACATACATTCTTAGTAAATCTTCTAGTACTTGATTTACTCTTTCAGTATGTCCATCAGTTTGAGGATCAAACAAAGTACTAAAATTTAGTGTAGTATTTAATCCTTTAAACAAAGATTTCTAAAAGTTACCTATAAATTTAGGGTCTCGATCTGACATTATAACTTTCGATATCCCATGTAGTCGGAAAATTTTCTTAAAAAATATATCAGCTATGTTTGCAGCTTTATACGTAGCTTTTACAGGTATAAAATGGGCTGCTTTACTCAATTTGTCAACTACTACCATTATAGAATCATTTAAATTTTGATTTTTAGGCAGTCCAGTAACAAAATCAAGACTAATTATCTCCCATTTCCAGCTAGGAATGGGCAATGGCTAAAGTAATCCAGTTGGGTGTTGATGTTTAGTTTTTACTTGCTGACATTCAAAACATCTAGCAATATATTCTGCTAGTTCGGTCTTCATGTTTGGCCAAAAATATTCTTTTCTTAACATAGTTATAGTCTTTTGATAACCCGGATGGCCTGAGTATGGAGTTTTATGGATTTCATCTAAAATTAATAACTTAACTTTAGGTACATTAGGTACATACATTATGTCTTTATATAGTAAAAATCCTTTTTCATTCAAGTTGTACCCTTTACTTAAACTTTTTGTTGGATTTTCTTTCGTTTTTGCTTGTAATTTTTGGTAAATTTCATCTTGTTCTAACCCTGCTTTAAGCTGTTCTTCCAGATATGTTGTATAAGTGTTGATAACTGCTGTAAAGTTCAGCCTTGCATTTCTACTTAATGCATCAGCAACTTTATTTTCTTTCCCTTTAATGTGTTGAATTTCGAAATCATACTCACTTAGAAAAGCTAGCCACCTAGCTTATCTAGCATCCAGGTTAGGTTGATCTAACAAATATTTTAGTCCTTTATTATCCATCATTAGAATAAATTCTCTTCCAATTAAATGATGACGCCACATCTTTAGAGCATGTATGACAGCAGCTAATTCCAGGTCATAAGTTGCATAATTCTTTTCATGAATTTTTAATTTCCTAGACTCATAAGCAATAACATGCCCTTCTTGAGTTAGTACTCCGCCTAAACCATCATTGCAGGTGTCAGTACACACTATAAAATCTTTATTTGGATCAGCTATTCTTAAAATAGGTGCACTAGTCAATAAGGTTTTTAAATTTTTAAAACTTTCCTTGCACTTCTGATTCCAATCAAATTTCTTTCCCTTCTTCTGCAAAGAGGTTATCGGATTTGCAATTCTTGAAAACCCTTCAATAAACCTCCGGTAATAACCGGTAATTCCCATGAAGGATCGAACATCTGTTACATCTTTAGGAACTGGCCAATCTTCAATCGCCTTTATCTTTTCGGGATCCACCGAAATTCCTTCCTTAGTTACCACATGACCTAAGTACTAGATTTTATCCTTAAAGAAGTCACATTTACTAAACTTTGCAAAGAGTTTATGATCTTGTAACTCTTGCAAGACAATTTTTAAATGTTCCTTATGCTCTTCTTCATATTTCGAATAGATTAATATGTCGTCGATAAACATGACCACAAACTTATCCAGATATTTATGCATTACATTATTCATTAAACACATAAAAACAGTTGGGGCGTTAGTAATCTCGAATGGCATGACGACAAACTCGTAATGGCTATATCGAGTCCTAAAATTTGTTTTAAAGATGTCTTCATCTTTAATCCTAACTTGGTGATATCCAGACCTTAAATCAATTTTTAAAAACACTGTAGCTCCACGTAGTTGATCAAACATATCATCTATGCGAGGCAACGGGTATCTATTTTTAATAGTCATCTTATTCAACTAACGGTAATCTATGCAAAGTCGTAGAGTTTCCTCATTTTTCTTAACGAAGATGGCAGGTGCCCCCCAGGGAGACACACTGGGTCAAATATATTTCTTGTCAATAAGTTCTTTTATTTGTGACTTAATTTCATTAAGCTCAAGTATGTTCATCCGATAAGGGGCCTTTGAGCTGGGTACTGCACCAGGTACCATCTCAATGGTGAAATCTAGTTCCTTTTTCGGAGGCAGTCCCGAATTTTCTTCCGGAAATACATCTGCATACTCTTTTAAAACTGGTATATCCTCCAATTTCAATTTATCCATGTTATTTAAATTTTCTTCATTAGTTACCATTATTGCATAAGCCTTACAACCTTTCCTAACAGCTCTCTTAAGCTGCAGAGCAAAACTCTGCCTTACAGTTGTTTTTCTAGGGATTCCCTTTACACTTATTGATTTTCCATCACTATTTATACAAGTAAAGGTTTTATCATAGCAGTTTAAGAGCACCCTATGTTGCTCTAACCAATCCATACCGATTAGTATGTCGTATGAACCTAGAGGCAGTACATTAAGCTTCACAAAAGTTTCAAATTGATCCATAATTACTGCACAATTCTTTACAAAACTAGTTACCTTCGTTTTTGCACCAGTAGCTAACTGAACCAACCAAGAACTTACAAACTTTTCAACAGGCAGTTTACATTTTTCTACCAAATTAGGTGAAATATAACTTAAACTATCTCCTGGATCAATTAAAATAGCTATGGGTGTTTCGTTTATCTTACCTTCTACTTCCACCATGGAAGTTTGATAGTCTACTTGTCTATTCTCCAAGGATGAATTGATCATGGGCATAGTCCTCGCTAAATCTCCCACAGTCATCTCCTCCTATATTGTATGGATATTACTGACAATCTTTTTTTGATTAGGACAGACTGAGGCATAATGTGGGCCATTACACTCCAGCACTTTATGGGTTCTTTTCATTCAAAGTTTTTCGTGTAATTACCATGATTATTAGCAAACTCTTTACTCTTTTGATTGTTCTGATTGTTTGGTGAATTATTCTTATTCCCTTGGAAATTCTTATTAGAAAAATTTCTGGCCTTATTATTTTTAGAATTCCGATTGGGCACAAACTATTTCTTCTTTTTATCATAATTATTATTCTTTTTGGCCTTCCAGTTGGCCATACTCTCATTTTTCCTATTCTATGCATAACAGAAATTGGCTTTCCTCATAGATTCTTCCAAAGTTTTTGGATTGTCATACTCAATCCTATCCTTTATGTGATAAGGCAGACAGCTAAGAAACCTCTGTACCTTTGGTTTTTCATCCACAAGGTATGGCACATACCTAAGCAGACTTAAAAACTTACTGTTCAAATATTTCATAGGCATTGTACCTAGTTTAAGCTCATAGAATTCTTTAGCTCTTTCTTCATAGTACTGTTCAGATAAGAATTTATTTTTAAAGTACTTCTTGAAGGTACTCCAATTTATATTCTTCTCTCTTATTCCTTTCACTCTCTCTAAATCTTGCCACCATATCTCAGCTTTCCCTAAAAGATTATAGATAGCCATTCTAGCCTTTAATTGGTTAGAATAGTTATAAATCTAGAAGTACTTCTTCATCCCAGATAACCAAGATTCTGCTTCCTCCCCCTTCTCAGTTTCTCCATTAAATGTTGGCGGTTTGATCTTTTTAAACTCTCCATAAATTTCTTCATATGGTTTATATTTTCTCTTTCTGGTATAGTGGTTATCCTCACTACTATCACTAGTAGAATGAAAATTACGTTGATCACCAAATACTTCGGACGATGAGCTGCTTTCATTTTTAGTCTGTTTAATATTTTTATACTTATGTTGGTAACTTATATCTTCTGAATCGGCTCTTTTACCCCTTCCCTCGGTTTGAAATATTTCTATTAGTATCTGATTCAACTCCTCCTGAGCTCTCAGAATCCTCTCATTTTCTTTTTTAACAAATTCCATTTCAGATTTTAATTATTTTACTATTTGTAAAAGTTCTGAGGAATTAGTGGTTATGTCTTCTTATATCGGTTCTCTTTGTAAGTTTTCTTGTTCAGTAAAGGGAGATTCCTCTTCCACATATTCCTCTAGTCTTTCCATACCTGTTGTTAAACTCAGAAACAAATTTCTCTGTTGAATAACATTAAAAGAAAACAACATCAGCAAAATGATTTAATACATTGTTTCATATAAGCAAGTTGAGCTTCATCAAGGCCTAGTGTTTCAACCTTGTGCTCTGATACCAAATGTCATAACACCGAATTTTCACAAAAATTTAAAATTTTTAATATAACATTAAATGTCTAAAGTCGTCGTTTAATAACTACTAGCGTCTAGCGGAAAATGAAATAGTTAACAATATGTAGTAATTAATTTTGAAAATATAAAAACTACTACCACTTTACTTTTGATATGTTATATATATGATCTGCATGCAGTTGCTTCTACTTGTACTGAAGATTTGCTTTTGTCAAGTAGGTGAGAAGCTATGTTCTAAACTGGGGCTTACTTAGCAATTGCTAACTCAGCTAGATTTCTAGTTCTTACAGGTTCAGCAGGTAAATTTATTTGAACAAGTATGAGTTTGTTTTTGCGTTAAGTCAAGAAGTACTTCTTTAGCATAATAAAAATGCTAGAGCATAAATTGATTAATAGAAAGCAAGGCTACGATGAGGTACAGTACTTCCTTTGTTGTTTTTGAATCTAAGACAATATTTTAAGTTAGTCGTAAAGACCAATATCCTTAGCATACTAATGTATTTTACCAGCATGACTTCTACTTAAGTTTTTGTTTTTATTGTTATATGCCAAGTTACTCACAAGTTCCACTAATGAGCATAGGGCTCATAAATTAACATAAACACACTTTTATTGAAGCATGAAATTACTGCTATTGCTATGTCTAATATTCAATGTGTTGTTTTAAGCATGAATATAATTCTAAGACCTTCAAGGAAAAGTTTACAATAGATCACAAAGCTCTACTTTTAATTCAGCTCCAGTAGAGATGAATTATCAGCCTGTTTATTTGTATATAGTTATAACTGTCTACTCGCACTATTAGTCATCAAGTTATAATTTCGATCTTCCAAGTTTCATCATGTCACATGTATTACTGTAATATTATATTACTATATCACTTAATAATATTACTAAGTGATTTTACCTTTAACCCTAGGTAGTCTTACTACCTTGTAATTACTAAGTGTAGTCTAAATATATTGGTTTGATTTATTAAGAGTTTGGTTCTTTATGGAAACCAAAAGAACACTAACTTCCAATAAGTCTTCCAACCATAATACTGTCGACTTTAAGCATTTGTAAGAGTTATGCTAGTGTAGAAATACTACCTAACATTTACTTATATAAAGTTGAACTAAAGATAATGACCTTACCAGCTTTGATTTTACATAACACTAATTCTAAACATAGCATTATTCTTTTAATACAAGGTTTGTATGAAGAATCATTAGGAGTGATATTGACTAAAGGTCAAAGGCATAACTCCAATATTGATCTCCATATATATATTTTACAAATAATTGATTTCAAGGTTTTCAAAATGCAAATGTTAACGATACATACAAATGCTTTTACTATTGCTTGATTGTAATGTTTATCAAATGCAATGATACAAATTGACTTAAAAACAAACATTATCATCGTGGAATGATATAAATCATTAGCAATAATTTGTGTTCACCCGACAGTGCAGGTTAACTATATGAATCGACCCACTTCTAATTAAAAATTTTGGTGGGCACATGGATGAGTCTCCACCATGCAATGGTCGATTTAAAAACTCACAAGAAACCCTATCCTCTTCATTATCCTTCGAGGGTTTGGCTCTGCACTGTTTGGGTTTCTTCACGGCCATGGGAGGCTCGCTAGTTCACGTTTGACAGATCCATTTGGGTGTGGTATAGTGTTGTAATGTTTGTGCAAGAGTTGTGGGATTCACCATTTGTATCTTGGTTTCTTTCTAAAAGTATTGTAACACCGTGAGAGTGGGTTTTACTCTGCCAGTAGTCTAGAGCTCTGGGAATAGCGTTACCCTTGCCTTTGCTCGTAACCTGCTCCATTGTCGGTGAAATTATGGAATGTGAACCTTGCTGCCTCTGTCACAAGTTAGCATGACGGTTTCGTTTCTTCAAGGTGCAGTTTCTCGAACTGGTTCAGTCACCTCCTCAGCTCTAGTCTTCTTACTAACAGGTAATATATTTACTCTGTTATTATTATTAATTTCTAGTTACAGTTTTTAACAATGAGAATACAACTTCTAACTAACGCATTGGTCTTGTTTTTGCAGGTTACAGTTACGGCTTCAAGCATGAAGGAAACTTCTCTCGCGTTGGTGAACTTCGTGGCCATAACAGGTAAGCCCCGATTTGTCGTGGCATCTCCCTGCTTGCAAAGGTTATTGGAAAGGAGTTACAGTTTGAAGGGAACCATGGCTTTGGTTTCTCCAATGTTTACATGCTTAGTTTATGTTATTACTTAGTTTTGTTCTTAAAAACCCTTACATGTTGTTGGGTAGCTCCGACTTATAAGCTGTGACTTGCATTTAGTTTCTTTGTTTTGTAAAAGTGATTACAGCCTTACGGCTTGATAATATCATACTCTGATTTTTAATATATGAGGGTTTTTCCTGTACTCATGGTTTTAAAATGACTCCTGTTTCGATTCTCCGATTTGTTCAAATCGATCTTTTAAATGTTAATACTGTAAAATAGGTTTTCCTTCTTCAACTGTCAGTGAAGTAATTTACTGTTAAAGATATCTTTTATAAGTAAATAGTGTTAATATGAATACTGTGGAACAGTCATAATGTAAATTTATAAATTTTAAATTATGAGTCCAGAATTTAATTGTTAGGGTTTAATGGAAATGAAACCCTTGTGTAAAATGTATTCTTAAATAATTTATTATTTGGGCATTGTTTCTTGTTTGCCCCTGTTTCGCTATTACATGTACAATGTTGTTTCATTATCTTGTTAATGAAGTATTTAAATTAAGTAGGTTTATAAATATATTGTAAAGTTTTAAGGACAAGACTGTATTCAGTCTACTGCACAGTTTACAAGTTTAGTCAAAAGGGTTTCAACCCTTAGTTTTCCACAGGTAATAACCTGTCTGATTTTTAAATTTAAAAAAAAAAACACAATATAAATAATTCTTAGTTATTTTGTTTAGTACTTATAAATATATTTATTTTACTTTGTAATTTATAATTATTTAGAGCTCTGTAGAGAAACGATTTATAACTCTGAACTCTGTTTATTTTATATAAATAAGGGTTTATAAGAGAAACCCTAATCTGGTTTTTAATGAATAATAGTTTAAATTTTAAGTTAATATTTTCTATGATTGTTTAGTTGTTAACTTGTATACATATTTTCTTGAATAATAATTATTATTTTCTTTAAACATATATTTCTTAACAGTATACTAATACTGTGGTACTAAGTATATTACTATTTCTTTCACCTGTATTTTCATCTAGATAGACTAAAATTGACTGTAAATAAGAATAAACTGTAACACTGCTTTTCATTGTACCATAAACCTTGAAATAAATTCTATTTGCATTTTCATGCAGATACAGAACTATATTTACTATACTCATTCCATTACAAAAATTCTATCATTTTCCTTAAACAATCTAACTGTGCTAGAGTACAGCCTGTAACCAGGCGTGGAAAAACACAGCTTAGAATTGTAAATCCTTTCTATCTTATTATGTTCCTAAATCATTTTCATTTCCTCTAACAGTCCAAAACGAATACTAACTCAAACATTTCACAAACTCAAAACTATTAACATTCATGTAGCATATAAACTAAGATTTATTGAACTAAAACAGTAAAATAAAATAACATAGAACATGTTGAGGACAAGACGACAACAGCTTTAGGAGGTCGTTCCTCCCTACCAATCTCCTAGAGAGCGCTCAAACAATGCTTCCTCAGGACCCCTGAGCCTGTTCTTGGTCTTCTTAGCTGAGAAATGGGTGGAGAATGCAACTGTAGAACCCTCTATCAACTGACTAGTTCAATACCTCAATAAAACACTCTGCTCTCGGCAGTATGATCTTTAGCTTAAAAGCTGCAACTAGATCAATCAACAGTTATCCCCTCAAACACTTTCCATATTTCCCTTCCATTGAATTTCTCTGAAGTACATTCATTCACCCTGAATGATCACTTCTATAGATTAATGAGCAGCCTCAGCTCTCTTCAATGGGAATTTTTATAAAGATGCCTAGGTCTTTTAGGTGAGTTTTCATGAATTGAGCCACCTGCTCTGATTCCACTTTCTTGGGGAATCATGACCACAAATGTAGGGAGGTTGCCACCTGCAACAGTTGGAAGTGGTTTGAGGATGTTGCCACATGTCAGTTTACTCTCCACCCTGTCTCCTCCACCAATTTGACGAGTAAACACTCTTTTAACAGCTCTCCTAAGCTGTTGTCTCCTCATTTATTTATTTGTAAATAAAATATTCAGAATGTACATTAAATATCCTTGACCCCACTGGTCATCAATTACAACTTAGCATAAAATTTAACATATTGTTCCTCAAATAATATAAAATTGTTTTTTGCAAAACTGGGGCATGTGACAGGCACCCTTGTTCCATCTTGATGTATTGAAAGGGTTAAACATGGAGCTTTATTTGAATTTTGGTCCACAATCGTATTGAAAGAAGCAATTGTTGCAATAATATATGATCTAGATTGTTGTAGTCCACTATTACCATTAATTGCCTTCGAGTCACCCTTTTGAAAGATACACTTATAGTGGTATCAAGTATTTTTTTTCCAAAAATATTGATACCATGCATTTTGAAATATATCAATGGTGTCAAATTACATAGTGATAAGAGTTATTTTATCCTCTTCTCCTTGTTTGGCCATATCATCATTTCAAGATAGAGAATTGAGCATAAATGTTATTGTTTATTTTATCCATGCAATTCATCCCCACAGCCCCATTCCTAAACCTCTTCAGTGTTTTAGGTAGACAAACAGTTTTACAACAACGTGGAATATACATACAAGGATTAACCATTTTCAATAGTTTTCATGTTTGACTCATCGTTAAGCGATGCACAGGCCTTGGGAGTTTGAGGTGGTTGTAATGCCGTTTGTCACTATTCACACATCAATGAAATCCATGATATCCATAAGTGTATATTTAAATTGACCTCAATCTCCTTTGTAGTTTCCTTTAATCTCACATCTAGGTTGGCACCATTAAGGCCAATCAAGCAATATGAATTCCATCTTTGGAGAGTACCTTATGATAGGCAACATCTATCGCATTTGATGAGGAATATTTCAATAAGAACTCCAAAATTATTATCACTTACTCATGTGAAGTGCACTAGATCTTCTTCATGTACTTACAAAATTTATCTCAAGGCCATATAAAATTGGTCCGAGGAACATTGATAGAACAAGTTCACTTTTAGTCCCAAGAATTTAAGGCTCTCATTATTATTTGTTGTTGAGGCCACACCTTTTAATTGTTCTATTTCTTTCACCTTTAACATTTTGTCATCCACTATTTTGTCTATTAGCCAAATAATTATGCTTTTGAATGGCACCGAGGATGAGAAATAGTATGTTATTTCATTAGTACACTAAACAAGAGAGATGGTGTGTATTTTAATAACACTCCTCTCATCCACAATTGTGCCAAATTTAACAATTTTCCTTCTTTTAAAATGAAGGCCACCCTATCTTATGGATATGACTAAATTGAACTTAGTTTATCATCAATATTGATTAATTGAACTCAGTTTATCATCAATATTGATTGAATAATGTATTGTCTCATTAATTATAATACCATTGACTTGCTCCCCATTTTGGATTTATAGCACATTGAAGTTTTTATATGAACATTTTGAACGTGTGATAGCTAGCACTCAATGCACTTGACTAGTTGTGACACATCCCACTCAATAAGGCCCATCAAGCTTTAGACGAGGTGTCTACACCATTTACTCCATGAGGAATTTGGATGCAGTTTTTGTTGAAATCTTTGGTAATGTTGAAAAGAATACAACCAAGTCCAATGTTGCTGCCATACAACTTCTTTTTATTAAGGTACACCATTCCCTATGTGATATTACAACTATCCAAACACAAGTTCATATATTGAAAACTGATTAACCTGATAAAAGAGTGGTCGTCATTTTTTTGAATACACTTAAAACACATGTTTACAGTTAGAATTAAAACATGTACCTCGTAATTTTTTTTAATACACTTAAAACACATGTTTACACTTAGAATTAAAACATGTACTTACATTAATTGATTTTAATTTATCGCTAATTATTAATTTAGAAAAGTATTTAATTTTAATAATTTAAAAAGTATTTAATTTTAATAATGACAAAGAAGAAGATCCTCATTTAAAAAATATCTTTGCAATTTATTTATATTTTATATTTTAAACATAACATTATTAAAGCAAACTCATATATATTTTAATTATTGTGTAACCTAGCACATGTCATTAATTTATTTCCATCCAAATTAATTGTGCAGATGACATCAAGGTTGATTACATCGAGGGATACTATGATGAACGTGCCCTATTCCATATATATATATAAAAGGTTTTGGAACTTTTTAATAAAGTCTATGTAAACTAAATTCTATATAATTATTACTTCGAAAAAATGTCATTAAAAAACCGTTCCAAAAAAAATAAGATAAAATATAATTTAATTTAATTTGAGAAATTACTTTCACAAATTTGAACTATTAAAAAACCATTCGAGAGAAACTAAGATAAAATATAATTAAAATTTAACTTAAGAAAATTACTTTCCTAAGTTTGAACTATTTTCATTTTTCAATTATAGGGTAATATTATTACAATAGTCTAATTATTATATTATAATATCAATATTGATATCATAATTGTAATTACAATGTTGTTTAATGATATTGCTAATACAATAGTGTTATAATAATGTTTTTCTTTGAAAAAATATATGTATTTATAGATAAATATTTATAAACTATAAATCAAAATAAGCGCACATACATATATATACACAAAACCCTAAATTATTTAGGAAACAAGGACACATCAACAATAGGGCTTAAATCCAACACAACAATATACTCATTATGAGATTAACATGTCACTTATAGGAATATAACTTAGGTGGGGGGACAACACTCAGTCCCACAACCACTCATACTAGACCCAACTAACAATTAAGGAAGGGTATATACAATAAAAATTATAACATTTTCTCCAGTGTGACAACAACGTAAACAAATTAAAATAGAGCAATTGAAAAAAAATCCCTTCATAACCATAACAATTAGAAAGATCGTGACTTAGTTGATGCCTTCTATGATAAAATTGGGCTAGGGAAAGTATACACCATGTCTAATGGTAGGGCCAAGGAAGCACACAAGTACTACAACCATTTAAATACTACATGTAAGATAAATTTGCATGTCGCATCACAACAAAAGCATTGCTCAGAGAATGTGCACTAGTTTCATTTCAAGCCAATGAGTGAAAGAAAAGTTGTATATCTCGTTTCCATCGTTTACATTATTGGTATGGTCACTTCCACTATATGCAAAAATGGATGGATTAAAAAAATATCAGAAAAATAATACATCTCAAGAACATGTTAGGGTATAGCATACATGTGCCTGGTTTGGAGAACAATGTCACGTGGAGGAAAGGAAACTTATTATGTTGTGCAAAACCTCTACCATCATCCTAGGGATCAAGGGAGGTCGATCTAGTTCAATAACATAACTATAGGGACCATCTCCAACATAAGGCTTCTTATAAATAATAGATAATAACTAAGGGGTTTTAAAATACATTACATATGGGCTTGTTTCCGTTGTTGTATATACACACTTGTCGTATTGAGGGATTATATTCCACTGTTTTGGAACCTTTATAAGTAATTAGTTATGAAGAAATTGTTTGAACGCGTATCTAAACTGTATGCAAAGCATATTTATGTCAGTGTTCTGATGACTTTTATGTAAAGCTGCCATAGCCAATAAAAAATATGGCCTTTGAATTAATACAAATTCGAGTTGTGATATTTTTTCAGGGAAAAAAACATACCTGACTCACAAGCCATGACATTGCATAAAGCAACAATATTCTTTGACAACATTGATCGTTTGACTTTCACTACAATATCAATAGTTAGGGACTTCAACCTCTACATCTTTCCACATATTCATTCAAATGCTATCAATGAATGAATGAGGACAATGCATATGTGAAAATTCTAAAACAAAACCAAAAAAAAAAAAAATTGCTCAAAATCTTTATCACTAAATCTCATATAATTCATCAAATTTTTGTTTTAAATTTATTTCTCTAACATACATAAATTCATATACAATATATTGGTTTTAAAAAACTACTTCCTTTTTTATATGTTCATTTTGGTTACAAATATATTTCTTTGCTATTCTCTGTTTTTTTTAATTATTCCCTCCTAAATATTACTTCATTGTACTTTTTTTTCTTTATAAATATTTAATTTAATGTTGATTATTAAGTTTAAGATCGAGTCTTTACATATTAGTAAGTGCAATTGCTTGTAAATTTAAAAATAATTATAAATTAAATGTTATTGAAGACTTATATTATATCCTCTTGCTAATAAAAAGATTTGAAATATATGCATTTCGTAAAAAGATGTGTCTAATTAGGATTAAATTTTTTTCCAAAGAAAAAATTCATATTTTATATATATATATATACAAAATATATTGTGAGGATGATCCAGTATCAACAATTTGATAAGTGATCATTTAACCCAAAAAGTTCAGCTCCAAAAAGCTATTTAACCCAAATGTTCAGCTCCAAAAAGCTATTTACCATAGCACTACTGTGGTATTAAAACTAGCATCATCAAATGTCAAAACATCAAAATATCAAAAATAGAGCTTTATTACATAAGTATCAGTCATCATCAAAATATAACAGTTTTTAAACAGCAACAGTTTTTAAACCGCAACAGTTTTTAAAACATCAACTGCTATCCACAGCACAAAGATCATCATATTTCAAACTATCCAAAGTCTTCAACTGGAAATTGTCCAATATTCTTCAATAGCACTGCCAATTCAGGACAGTATGCTTCAAGTACCTAAAATCATCAAAACATATCAACTGATAGTCAATATATCCATCTTTATAAACAACCTAATATAAACTAATAAAAATTATGTCTTCCAATAGTCATCTTCAGGGATCATGGACAAAGTATCATCTTCAAAGATCCAATACTCTCCAAAGAAAAAGCTTAAAATACCTTAAAAGTATCATGTCTTCCAAACCCATGATACTCCCTTATAAACCAATGTCCATATTGATTATTTCCACCATCATTAGCGAGCTTATCAGCCAGAGTATTCCTTTCCCTATAAATGTGTTGATAGACAGACTGCTCAAAAAAGTCATTTAGTCTGATGACCTCACACAGTAACTATGCAAGATCCAAATTATGACTTTTATATTTGCCTCGAATCCATTTAATTACAAGCAAGGAATCCCCAAAAACCTGAATACTCGAAACTTGCTTATCCAAAGCCAGAGTTAAGAGAAGTTTCAAAGCATATAACTCTGTGAAATTGTTTGTCCCTTCCCCTAGGTCGGCTTTAAACATAAAGTAATGATTATCATTGAGGAAAAGTACCCCCCGAGCTCCACATACCTGAGGGTTACCTGAAGCAGATCCATAAAAAAAAACCCAAGGTTTTGATCTATCAATAACTTCCTCAGTAATGATTCAAACCTTCAAAGTAGCAGTTTCCAAAGGATAAGAATAAAGCAAAGCCAGACTAAATGCTGAAACCTGCACAGGGGATGTGTCAATGTCATCAAAACAACTACGGTTTCTAGATTTCCAAATAAACTAGAAAACTATTAAAGGCAGAGATCTTATTGGTTGTACCTTATTGTTGAATACCCAATTCTTTAAACAGGTGAGAACTGTTTCTCCAACCCAAAGATTCTGAAAATTTAACTTAGCTTCAATATCCTTCCAAATACATTTGGTATAAGGGCATTCAACTCCTAGATGTAAATTTGTTTCAAAATCACACTTGCATAGATGGCATCGACCAGGACCTTCCCATCCCCTTCTAATAAGAGTATCCCAAGTGAGAGCTTTCCATGAGAAAAGAACCCAACAAAAAATATTTGATTTAAGAGGACTCTTCAAATGCAAGAACATGTTCCACCACCATTCAGTTTCCCTGTCATGTTGATCCTGTATCAAATGCAAATATCCATGTTTGGTAGTGTAAACACCAGATTTTGCCTGATTCCAGACCAGGACATCTTCCTCATTTCTAAATCTTATATGGTTGGCTTTGAGCATGGCAATATAAATATTCCAAGCTGTAATATAATGATTATCAACAAGACCTAAATCATTAGAACTTAACCAAACCTGTTCCATAAGATTTGTGAGAGGCACAATCCCAACATCTGATAAAAAAATAATATCTTGCAGAGTGCAGAAAATTAGTCAATTGGGAAGGTAAAGAGTGGAGCCATTTACAACCTGCCCAAGGATCCATACCAATACGAACATTAGCCCCATTACCAATTTTCCAAACCAGAAAATCTCCAATAAGATGAAAAGACCAGATCACAGATTTCCAACAAATGGATATACCTGACTTCTTCTTATCAATAACTCTGATCCAATCCAGCAGGGAGAGAGGTCTAATATATTTCTAAATAACAATTTGAACCCACAACCCAGATCCATGGATGATGTTCCAAACACTTTTTGCTGCAAGTGCTTTGGCAAATAAAGCAGGAACTTTAAGACCCCACCCTCCCATGGTTTTAGGACATGCCGAAACCTTCCATGAAGTCCATGGCATCCCAGAAGAGGAACCATCACCTCCAGACCATAAAAAATTAAAACAAAGTTTTCTAATCTTCTCAATAATCCCAGAAGGAATCTAGAAGTGCATCCAAAAAATTAGCAGAGCTTCAAGAACAGATTTTATCAAAACGAGCTTGCCTCCTCTAGACAGCCACCTATGGCTCCAAAGCTTGATGCGCTTTTCAGCCTTAGCAATAAGCCAATCCCAATCTTTCAGCAAATATCTGTATGGTTTTAAGTAAAAGCCAAGATATTTCATACCACTATTAATCTCATATACAGAATAGGAGAAAATATTTTGTAAAGATATTAACTTGGCTTCCTCAAGCCTAGAATAATAGAATGATGATTTTTCCTCATTAATCATCATTCCAGTGGCTCTGGTAAAGTCCTTCAAGATCTCATATAAAATAGACAAAGATTGGTCTGATCCATCAATGATCATCACAATGTCATCAACAAAAAGAACATGAGTCAATGAAATATTACCAAAAGAGTTACCCTTAAAGAAACCAGTGGATTTAGCAGCGAAAAGAGCTCTACTCAAACCTTCAGCCACAACAAGGAATAACAAAGGTGCAAGAGGACACCCCTGTCTAAGTCCTCTACCAGATCTAAAAAACTTGAAGCGACACCATTAATCAAAACAGAAAAGGAAACAGATGTTAAACTGCTCATAACCCAAGTAATGAAAGGAACCCCAAACCCTATTTTGGTTAATATAACCTGCAGTTAAATCCAACTGACCCTATCATAGGCTTTAGAAAGATCAATTTTCAGAACCACAGACTTTAAACCTTTACAGTGGATAGAATGAAAGCCTTCCTGAACAGCACCCACAGCATCATGAATTTGTCTCCCAGGCAGAAACCCAAATTGCTCATAAGAAATATATCTTCCCAATATTTTCTTTATCCTGGTGGATAAAATCTTACCAATGATTTTGTAACTGAAATTACATAAGGAAATAGGTCTGTAACCATCAAAAGTGCTAGGGTTAGCTGATTTAGGAATCAGGACTAAAAAGGTTGTGTTAAAAACTGCAGGGTTTTTACCACTCATCCTGGACTCCTCAATAACCCTTAACAGGTCCAAACCTAACACCTCAAAAAGATACCTGTACACCTCTACAGGAATCCCATCCGGTCCAGGACTCTTATCATTTTTGCACAGCTTAAGAATAGACAATATCTCCTCCAAAGTAACCGGTTTCATAAGATCAAAATTTTCCTCATCCGAAATGGAAGAAGGAAAATTAGAAGAAATTTTCAGAAGTTCAGAAAGGTTTAGCTTAGTATCAGCTTGAAAAAGAGTCTCAAAATGACTAATAGCAGCCCCAGCAATATCTTTAAAACCTTCCACCTCCTTCCCCCCATCATCATTAATCTTCCATATTGAGTTTAAATTCTTTCTTTGGTTTCCAAATTTATGAAAGAAAGGTGTATTGTCATCACCACACAGTAGCCATGTGGCCCTACTCTACATTCTGGCTTCATGTTCTCTCTTCAAAAGGATTTTCCTCTTACGAGCTTCCAAATCGATCAATACTACCTTATCTGCTTCGGACAAGAAACCAAATCCATTCTGATGAGAAATAACAGCTAACATAAGCTCAATTTCCACCAAGTCTTTGAACTCCCTCTCTTTTTTACAAACAGACCAGGCCACTGATACCTCCTTAATTTTCTTAAGATTTGAAGCAAAATGAGAAGCAGGGGATTCATGAGAATTGTCTGAAAAAACCACCAAAGAATCTTTCAAAGATTTAACCAAATCCTCATTTTCAAGCCAGTGAGGGTTAAATTTGAATGGGCTTTTCAAATGGATCCCCCTGTTCAAAATCTGAAGGAATACAGGAAGGTGATCAGATTCCCCACCACTGCCCACCCATTGTCTAAAGAAGAAGTCAAAATCAAGTAAATCTGCAGATAACAAAAACCTATCTAGTCTTTTACAGATGTTATCAGCCCCAACCCTTCTATTATTCCAAGTGGGAATCATGACTCAAGGAACAACATCGACAAGATCATAGTTTTCCAGGGATTTTGTAAAAAAATCAGAAAGAGGATCTAGTCTAGCTCTATTTCCCCATATCTCAGAAAAACCCAAAGAGAAATTCAGATCCCCTCCAAGGATTAATTTCTGACCTTTGTGACATAACAAATCAAAAATATTTCTTCAATACCCTTCTCTGTCGATGAAAGGACCATAGATATTGACCACACAGATAACCAAATTTAGTTCAAATGAGAACAAAGATGAGCAAAGTCCCGAAACCACCCCCCAAGCATTCAGAAGGTGGAAAAATCTAGATCTCCAGCCTAAAAGAAGGCCTCCTGATTTGCCCCAAGCATCCAAGGATTAAAAAAGTCCATCCCTTCATCATAGATTCCAATTCATCCACAAACAAATGCCCATCACCCATAGACTCTTGCAAAAATAAAACATCTACATGTTTATCTTCAACAAGCCTGCACGCCGCTAGTTTTTTAGGTTTACTAGCCAAACCCCTACAATTCAGGGTCATCAAAATCATGTGGTAACCAAAACCGGGTACTTCACTGCTCTAAGTGTCCCTTCAGAAAGAAACAGTTCCTTTTCCAACAAAGGAAGACCTTCAGTTTTCAACCCCAAAGCATCCCATCCCCCAACAAAGCCCGAAGAAGAAGGAGCATTCCCATACAGATTAGAACAGGATCTAACATCAGATCCTGAAACACTAACTTTGGGGATGTTATTTACCAGGTTATTAAAAGGATGTCCGTTTACAAGAAACCCACCAGGAAAACCAGCTACCACTTCATGAGAGGGTAAACCATTTGCCACTTCATGAGAGGGTAAACCAACAGTTTTACTATAAACCCCCTCGACAGAGCATTCCAAACCCTTTTCCAAAGAAAACAGAGAAGTATCCCTTCCCTCAACAAAAACAGCAGGAGACCCCGAATTTTTAACCCTCCAGACAGGATCAGGTTTTAACCCCTCACCCAGGTTTGATTTTTTCCCCAAGGATAAATGACAATTCGAGGTCAGATGACCATGACAATGACACCTATTGCATTTGAAAGGTATACCTATGTAATCCAGAGATTGTTTGAAGATAGTATCCCCAAATTTTATATCAATGTCAGAGGCTAACCCATTTCGTAAGTCCAAAGAAACCAAAACCCGACCTAGACAGCAAACCCCAGAGACTAAATAAGATAGATCGACTTCTAAAAAAGAACCTAGGGTATTACCAATAGGCTTGAAAAAAGGCAAAGACCAAAACTGAAAAGGTATATTTGGTAATTTGACCCAGATAGGCATGATATCATACCTCTCATGCCTCGGATCAAAGAGAGGAGTCCAGTGTTTAAGCAACAGCCCAGAATGGTTCCACTTCCAAATCCCAGACAAAATACGATCCGCATCGTCCTCATTGATGAATTTAAAATCTAGCCAGCCTTTCGAAAGAAGAAAAATATCAGGACATGTGATATTCGTCCATGTGTCAAAAACCCATATTTTCACACCTTCCAGCGAGACTCTACGCCCTCTGAATCTGTGAACCAAAGTAAGTGCATTTGTAAGCACTATATCATTTAGGGCAATATCTTCACCGACCACGAACAGTGGAATATCCACCTTGCGAACAAGTTTTCCCCCCCTCTGTTTAGTAAGGATGACACCAGGAATTTCCATGCCAGCCAACAAAGATGGAGCATAACCCTCCATATTCAGGCAGTTAGCTCCCTCCGAATACTGCTTGGATTGACCCATATCACCAAAAGAACAACCTTGAATGAGGCTGTTATCCCAACCTCCATCTGCTAGCTCCGGTGATACACAAACAAACCCTAAACCAGAGTCCAATCCCAAAAGGGCATCCACCCCCAAAAGAGAATTCGCCTTCAAAGAAACCCCGTGAAATTCATTGACAATATCCTCCTTCCTATCAGACATCGAGTCTTTCTCTACAGAAAGTACAAACGACTGAAAAACCAGATCATCACCCCCCAAAACCAACTTTAGAGAAGAAATACTACCAGTGCAATCATCGATAATCGTTCCCACATCACAATGCACATCGGTATACAGAACCCTAACCACCATCTCAGGAGAGACACAACCAAACCCTAACCCATGATTCAGAATCCCGTGACTTATCTCCCTAGAATGTGCATCTACATTCGAAGAATTCGTAGGAGATTTCTCTAACAATGCCTCCCTCTCAACAGATATCGGCTTAAATTCAGAAGAAGAATTTTTAAATACCTGGAAAGAAGGCACCGAAGCGTCACCAACCTTCCGAGAAATGAACCTTCTAGAGCAGTCTCCATTATAAACCTTCGACCCCATAACTCCATTCACTGAGTCATCCACCATTTCAACCGAGATCGGCCCTGAAGCATCACGAACTTTCAGAGAAAAAGCCAAAGCCCCCACAGGAAAACTGACAAACTGCAAAGAAGGATGGCAATGTTCAGAAGGTGTTTCCACCTATGACCTGGTAAAAACCCCTCTCCCAATTAAAAGAGCTCGAGCCATCTTCTGGTTCGCATTCACCGAGACTGCACCACAGAATGAAATCAAAAGTTTCCCAGGACTATCAGAGCCCAAACCATTCACAACATTTTCCCCGCAAATAAACGGTGCCTCCACCGCCTGCACCATCGATAAACACGGATTCGAAATAGGCGCCGAGCTCATTACCGGTGAAATCACCATAGCCCCCACTGCATCGCTCACAGGAAGCCTAGAAGACAAATAGGATAGATTAGGATTAGTTTTCAGCCCCCACGACCGAGTAATCACCCTTCTACCCTTTGGAGGAGTACGTGCCTCAACCTTCAACGCCCGGAGGGACATCAGAGACAGATCACCGTAAAAAAACACAATAATTAAGGATTCCAAAACGAAACCCCTCTCCGTAGATCAGAGAATAAATGTCTGACAGAGAAAGCGATAACAAAAAGACCGTCGTTCACCACATGTCCAAGCGATCTCCACTCATCAGCCAAATGGACGATCTAAACTTGAAATAAAAAAAACCTTTCTGACAGCATTAAAAGAACAATCTAACCTGACGCAGGATCTACGATCTCACACAAACCTCAGTCATCAATGACCTAGGCTCGCCTCTCCATAACACCTCAGCCATTAAACACGTAATCCAGGAGATTAATTTGGCACATGAAAGGATTACGTTCTGGCACACGTAAGGATTTCGTTCTGGATGTTCTTGCTCTAGTCGCCAATTACTCTGAAGTCGGAAAACCTACTCTTCGTGAACAATTTGATTTATCCGTACACGCAATGACTTGCAATTAAGACATGTCAGATTGAAGGATGAAACCAACACCGACCTTCTATCATCCTTGCTTATAATAAACAATGGAAGTTGCTGACACCATAGGAATAGGTATAACGAGAATATTTTAGCGTGACAAAAGAGCACGGGAGGACCCTAATTAGGATTAAATATCAAACAGGTTAAAAAAGTTTGTATTTACACTCTCCATAAATATATGATAATTAGGATTAAATATCAAGCAGGTTAAAAAAGTTTGTATTTACACTCTCGATAAATATATGATATTGGAGTTGCATTTGTCTTTTGAGCATATGCGTTGAACACTGCATTGAAAATGCGAACTAAAGAATGGTCGCATCGAATGATACTATACTTTATCTAAACATTTAAGATCTTAAGCAACAGATTTCATGATGGTGTCCTTGATTTAGTCTTTTAAGGCACATGTATTGAAATTGCAAACTCAAGAATGGTCACATATAAGGATCATCCACATTTCATGATGGTGTGTTTGATTTAGTCTTTTAAGGCACATGTATTGAAATTTTAAATTAATATTGATGTTATATATTGTTATTGTATGAAATAATAAAATAATTAAAATATTGTGTTTATTAGTTATTTAAAATGGGTGAGATTTTGATTTTCACATTTTGTCTATTATTAGAATGTTAAATTGGATCGGTCTTTCTAATTTACTATTATATTTATTAGTTTTTAAATATATTGAGAATATTTTGGACACTTATATAAAATTATAATATTTTGGACACTAACATAAAATTAGATTTTGAGAGAGTTCTGTAACAAATTTATGTACACATATATGTATATAAGTTGAGATAGACTTCAATAAGGGTCTATTAGACAAAATGGTTCTCAAATGGAATCAATTTAAACGTGCGACGTTTTGGATTGTGGGAATACAACATTTAGGAGCATCTTTACAATCTAGTTGTTCCCATGCTTAAGCTCATCCTCCCACAAAAAAAAAGACCAAATCAAAATGAAAGAGATGAGACTTTCAAGAGGAATCGAGCTTGGATACTAATATTGAGTATAATGAGGTAAATCAATAATTGACTATTGGCATTGATCAAAATGAGGTAAATCAACAACCAAATAAGTCGATTGGGGAATCCATTTGTTTCTTCAGCGATAGAATAGAATAAATGAACTTATGAATTTCCACTTTGAGGGAGGTCATGGTAACTAAAGTCCTCTAGGTGGAACGAAAAATCATCACAAAACTAAGACATCCAATTAGATAAGGAACTATTTCCTTCTAAGAATCATGATCACCCACCTTTTGATTCACGATTAATCTTTGCAACTCCTCCTTCAATACAAACTCAAGAAGTTAACAAGAAGAAGAGGAAAGAGGGAAAGAAATGCCACGCAAATTAATTTTGTAATTTTAATCTTATAAGTATAGTATGCATCTATACTCATGTAAGTGTTGTGTGCATTTGTAATTGAAGAATGTGATTTTTAGTCTATAATGGAATAGATATTGTGAATTTCTTTATGGAAAAAATGTTACAATACTCTTACATCCACAACTAATTTTACTTATATTAACTAGCAATAACCACATTACTAACATCAATGTGTCTTAATGTTAATAATGGAATAAGGATAAACATTTTAACTTTTCCCATTTCCATCATTGGAATTTGGTCATTAATTCTTTCTTGAAATTGCAATTTTGGATTCGTTGAAACCATTGCTTTTAATGAAAAGGTGGATTTAACCCCCTAGAATACCTCTACAAGCTATTTTGGTGATGTTAACTATTGATATATACAATTCTATCAATCCAAAATTATTATTATTGTATATCAAACAAAAAATGCAATTTTCCCTTCTCATTTTTTTGCTCGATAAAAAAAAATAAAATTCCTACAATGATGTTTAAGAACGCTAAATGTTCTACGAATTTGAACTTTTCTAGTTTTCCCTAGACGAAATTATGCAATCTTTGCTAAAATTGTAATTTTAAATTGATGAAATTGTTGTTTCGAATGAAAAAATGGATTCAACACCCTTGAATACCCCTAATTCAATTAAATGATGTAATGTTAATCTCCATTATATACTAGTCCATCAATCCAAAATGATTCTTCATTCACCACAAAATATTGATTTTCCTTTCAACTTTCTTGAAAAGGGGTCACGATTAAAGTTAGAAACTAAATTACTAATAGGAAGGATGAAATATAAGTATTTAATAT